>CAWUFW010000477.1:600000-1087500 GCA_963921515.1 Calotriton arnoldi | reverse complement strand
GTGCAGTGGTGTTCGGGCAGTGTAGGGGGTCGTGCTGGGGCTGGTGTTTCAGGGTTTAGGGCAGTGCAGTGGTGTTCGGGCAGTGTAGGGGGTCATGCTGGGGCTGGTGTTTCAGGGTTTAGGGCAGTGCAGTGGTGTTCGGGCAGTGTAGGGGGTCTTGCTGGGGCTGGTGTTTCAGAGTCTAGGGCAATGCAGTGGTGTTCGGGCAGTGTAGGGGTCTTGCTGGGGCTGGTGTTTCAGGGTTTAGGGCAGAGCAATGGTGCTCAGGCAGTGTAGGGGGTTGTGCTGGGGGTGATGTTTCAGGGTTTAGGGCAGTGCAGTGGTGTTAGGGCAGTGTAGGGGGTCGTGCTGGGGGTGGTGTTTCAGGGTTTAGGGCAGTGCAGTGGTGTTCCGGCAGTGTAGGGGGTCGTGCAGAGGGTGGTGTTTCAGGGTTTAGTGCAGTGGTGTTCGGGCAGTGTAGGGGGTCGTGCTGGGGTGGTGTTTCAGGGTTTAGGGCAGTGCAGTGGTGTTCGGCCAGTGTAGGTAGTCTTGCTGGGGGTGGTGTTTCAGGGTTTAGGGCAGTGCAGTAGTTTTCGGGCAGTGTAGGCGGTCGTGCTGGGGCTGGTGTTTCAGGGTTTAGGGCAGTGCAGTGGTGTTCGGGCAGTGTACGGGGTTGTGCTGGGGCTGGTGTTTCAGGGTTTAGGGCAGTGGTGTGCGGGCAGTGTAGGGGGTCGTGCTGGGGGTGGTGTTTCAGGGTTTAGGGCAGTGCAGTGGTGTTCGGGCAGTGTAGGGGGTCGTGCTGGGGCTGGTGTTTCAGGGTTTAGGGTAGTGCAGTGGTGTTTGGGCAGTGTAGGGGGTCGTGCTGGGGCTGGTGTTTCAGGGTTTTGGGCAGAGCAGTGGTGTTCGGGCAGTGTAGGGGGTCGTTCTGGGGTGGTGTTTCAGGGTTTAGGGCAGTGCAGTGGTGTTCGGGCAGTGTCGGGGGTCTTGCTGGGGGTGGTGTTTCTGGGTTTAGGGCAGTGCAGTGGTGTTCGGGCAGTGTAGGGGGTCTTGCTGGGGGTGGTGTTTCAGGGTTTAGGGCAGTGGTGTTCGGGCAGTGTAGGGGGTCTTGCTGGGGGTGATGTTTCAGGGTTTAGGGCAGTGCAGTGGTGTTCGGGCAGTGTAGGGGGTCTTGCTGGGGGTGGTGTTTCAGGGTTTAGGGCAGTGCAGTGGTGTTCGGGCAGTGTAGGGGGTCGTGCTGGGGCTGGTGTTTCAGGGTTTAGGGTAGTGCAGTGGTGTTTGGGCAGTGTAGGGGGTCGTGCTGGGGCTGGTGTTTCAGGGTTTTGGGCAGAGCAGTGGTGTTCGGGCAGTGTAGGGGGTCGTTCTGGGGTGGTGTTTCAGGGTTTAGGGCAGTGCAGTGGTGTTCGGGCAGTGTAGGGGGTCTTGCTGGGGGTGGTGTTTCAGGGTTTAGGGCAGTGCAGTGGTGTTCGGGCAGTGTAGGGGGTCTTGCTGGGGGTGGTGTTTCAGGGTTTAGGGCAGTGGTGTTCGGGCAGTGTAGGGGGTCTTGCTGGGGGTGATGTTTCAGGGTTTAGGGCAGTGCAGTGGTGTTCGGGCAGTGTAGGGGGTCTTGCTGGGGGTAGTGTTTCAGGGTTTAGGGCGGTGCAGTGGTGTTCGTGCAGTGTAGGGGGTTGTGCTGGGGGTGGTGTTTCAGGGTTTAGGGCAGTGCAGTAGTGTTCGGGCAGTGTAGGGGGTCATGCAGGGGGTGGTGTTTCAGAGTTTAGGGCAGTGCAGTGGTGTTCGGGCAGTGTAGGGGGTCATGCTAGGGGTGGGGTTTCAGGGTTTAGGGCAGTACAGTGGTATTCGGGCAGTGTAGGGGGTCGTGCAGGGGGTGGTGTTTCAGGGTTTAGGGCAGTGCAGTGGTGTTCGGGCAGTGTAGGGGGTCGTGCTAGGGGTGGTGTTTCAGGGTTTAGGGCAGTGCAGTGGTGTTCGGGCAGTGTAGGGGGTCATGCAGGGGCTGGTGTTTCAGGGTTTAGGGCAGTGCAGTGGTGTTCGGGCAGTGTAGGGGGTCGTGCTGGGGGTAGTGTTTTAGGGTATAGGGTAGTGCAGTGGTGCTTGTGTTGTGTAGGGGGTCGTGCTGGGGGGTAGTGTTTTAGGGTTTAGGGTAGTGCAGTGGTGTTTGTGTAGTGTAGGGGGTCATGTTTTAGGGTAGTGCAGTGGTGTTTGGGTAGTGTAGGGGGTCGTGCTGGGGGTAGTGTTTTAGGATTTAGGTTAGTGCAGTGGTGTTTGGGTAGTGTAGGGGGTCGTGCTGGGGGTAGTGTTTCAGGGTTTAGGGTAGTGCAGTGGTGTTTGTGTAGTGTAGAGGGTCGTGCTGGGGGTAGTGTTTCAGGGTTTAGTGCAGTGGTGCTTGTGTAGTGTAGGGGGGTCATGTTTTAAGATGCAATGCTCCAATACCTGACCAGTCTGCACTACATAAAACTGCAAAAAAACTAAAAATAAAGTGTTTTGCACACTTTTGTCATTGGGCTATATGTGGGCTACATCTGGGTAATATTTGTGCTACATTTGGGCTCTTTTTTCACTGGTGGCCATCTTGGAAGACTTCTTTGTTATGAAGTTTCCTAATTTCTTCATTTACTGCAGTCTCCTCAGTAGGAAATGCTTTCAGTTTTTACTTTGATTCCATCAAGAAGGCATTCAGATGTGTCTCACATCTGCCATAAATTCAGAATGTTAGCACTCTAGTTGCTCATTAGATCACTGGAGTAAAGGTACTGCTCACCAGGGAGTTAACTGGTAGTCTGCTGCTGGTATTGAAAGTGATTGTTTCAGTCTGCATGTCAGAATTTTCTAATGAAATAGAAGAGGATTTGAGATCTCACTTAAAACATGCCCTAATTTTTCTTTCTGCAGCACTAACCATAATTTCTATTTAAAAAAGAACCCCTCATTTTGTTCCTTTTTAAATTAAATGTTTTAAGTGTTACTGGTTTATTCCAATCAAGATGGCTTCAGGTGTGCCATACTTTTGTCATAAGTAAGGCTGTTAGCGCTCTAGTTGTTCTTTAGAACACTCTGGGAAGCTGCAGTAGAACACAAAGGCATCAACTGGCAGGCTGCTCCTGTTGAAATATAACAGGAAGATATTTGAGATCACACTTGAAATATGTCCTAATTTTTCTTTCTACAGCACTAACCATAATTTCTATGACAAAATGAACCCCATCATTTTGTTCCTTTTTAAATTAAATGTTTTAAGTGTTACCAGTTTATTCCAATCAAGATGGCTTCAGGTGTGCCATACTTTTGTCATAAGTAAGGCTGTTAGCACTCTAGTTGTTCTTTAGAACACTCTGGGAAGCTGCAGTAGAACACAAAGGCATCAACTGGCAGGCTGCTCCTGTTGAAATATAACAGGAAGATATTTGAGATCACACTTGAAACGTCCTAATTTTTCTTTCTACAGCACTAACCATAATTTCTATGACAAAATGAACCCCATCATTTTGTTCCTTTTTAAATTAAATTGTTTAAGTGTTACCAGTTTATTCCAATCAAGATGGCTTCAGGTGTGCCATACTTTTGTCATAAGTAAGGCTGTTAGCACTCTAGTTGTTCTTTAGAACACTCTGGGAAGCTGCAGTAGAACACAAAGGAATCAACTGACAGTCTCTGCCCTTGTTGGATGTACATGTTTTACTGAGAATGTCAGACTTCATTCTCACATGAGTGAGAAAGATAATGTGAATTTACAGAAAATATGCTCTCATTTTAGCTTCTGGAGCACCTTCCAAACCTCCATGGGACAAGCATGAGAAAATAGTGTTCTCTCAAACATGATTCATGATATCCCAGCAGAAGGTTTTTCACATGGTAAAATCACCTTAGAATACACCACAATTCCTAAAATTAGTATGGTACCATCAACAAATAAATTCTAATGTAACTAAAGCCTGTTATCACCCTTTATAGTTCTCCTTTTGGTGACCCTCAAAATCTTCTATTTACTACAATGCATTTCAATGAGGTACTATCATTTATATTGGTCCCAAGATGGCTGCCAGCAATTCCAGGATGAAGTGCTGACAGCCAATCAGATCTCACGATGACATGTGTGGTTAGGCTCCGCCCAGATATATCTATCTTTTTACTTTTGATTTTCTCAGCAACTACTGAACGGATTTACACCATTTAACAAAAGGGTTCTTTCTGAACCAAGAACTACCTCTTTGCCAAATTTGGTGTAATTCCGTTCAGCAGTTCAGGCTGTAGCCGTGTCTAAAGTTTCCTATGGAAAATTGCATGGGGAAAACGCGTTTTGGGACCCCCCTTTTTCTCGGCCCCCGCTTGACGAATCCCCCGAGACTTTCAGGGTAGGAGCGGACCGGAGCGCCCCACAAAGTTTGAAAATTTTGCGAAGATACGTTAACCGGCAAGAGAGTTATTTCAAATAGAATGTCGCGGATTTCCTATGGATAATAGGTTGTAACTATAACTATCTACTGGCGACCGCCAGTAGATAATATATATATATATATATATATATATATATATATAGTTACCCACAGGTAAGTGAAATTTTCGTTTCTTTTATTCATGGAGGCTGCAGTTAAGTTGAGGCAGAGATCTGCTCATCTGTTCATAGCCGCCAGACGCGTTTCGGGTTGGATACCCTTCTTCATTGGCGTTGTACTCGCACACCAAGACAGCATTCTGCATAAACTCCTTCAACCCGCCCCAGTGGGCGTGGCGGCCACTCGCGCAGCCTTCTGGTTGCCGTAGTTGCAGGTTGTATTCCTCTAGTGAGGTAATGTCCTCTAGGGAGGTAATGTCGCACATGGCGGCACTATAAGACAGTTTCTTGAGTGCGAGAATGTTCACCACCCCAATGAGGTTTTATTGTGAAGATTTTATTGAGCTCCATTCCAAAACTTACTCACTAGAGGAATACAACCTGCAACTACGGCAACCAGAAGGCTGCGCGAGTGGCCGCCACGCCCACTGGGGCGGGTTGAAGGAGTTTAAAAATGTTGCAGAATGCTGTCTTGGTGTGCGAGTACAACGCCAATGAAGAAGGGTATCCAACCCGAAACGCGTCTGGCGGCTATGAACAGATCTCTGCCTCAACTTAACTGCAGCCTCCATGAATAAAAGAAACGAAAATTTCACTTACCTGTGGGCTCTTCCTTGAGGGTAACTCTTTGTTTGGATATATATGGATATATATGGATATATATATATATGGATATATATATATATGGATATATATATATATATATATATATATATATATATATGATCCAACAAAGATGCCTGTAGCATTCGAGAGGCACTCGACAGTCCTCTGCCCTCCGGGCTTCCTGCTTGGCGCACTAAACCGCTTCACCTCCATTAATGTGCCCGACGCGCTTCAGGGAACCACCCCCTTCCTCATGGGCTGCCGTTAAAAACACTCGATTCTGCATCATGTAAATTAATGACCTTTTATTAGAACAAGCCCCCAGGTGGGCGTGTGCTAAGTGCACCGTCAACCAGAGTCTGCTGGGACTTGTGGTCTAATATGATGCCAAAATGTCATTTGAGATGTCATCAGTGATGTCATGAGTGATGTCACTGACCATGTCATGAGTGATGTAATATGTGACGTCATCAGCAGTGCATTGCGGGCGCGCGAGTTATAGTTAGCTGAACTAACTATAACGGGGGAATTTCTATGGTTTCGTACGAGTGAAATGTCCAACTAACTATAACGCCCCTGAAACCCATGGTTTTTTCAGTGAATTTCTAAGGTTTTTTAAATGCCAATTTCTAACTATAACGTGCCTGAAACCTATGGTTTTTTCAGTGAATTTCTAAGGTTTTTAAATGCTAATTTCTAACTATAACGTGCCTGAAACCTATGGTTTTTTCAGTGAATATATATATATTTATTATACTATGTATACATGTGAAAATGTCTCGGTCCCCTGTTTGCCTCGGTGGCACGGAAAAAATGGTTGGAACTGACGTCAGCACGCCGACGAGGTCCTCTTATGGCTCCGATGACGTCATACGGTGTCGCGAGCGGAGCCGTGCTATTATGATGTCCTCGTTGACGTGGGAGAGCTAGGAAAGAATTTCCGTGGAATGCTGGTGCAGGGGATATTCACCTAAGTGTTCAGGCTAGTCCTTTGGGAGCAACTGTTTATGTTGCCACTCCAGAAACCGAAACCAGTGATCCGAGGGCAGAGGCCCTGCAGATGGCACATGAGGTGGGGTGCCCAGTCGTGTGCACCGGCGGGGCAGCGAAGTGACAAGCACCACAACCCACAAAAAAGGTAACGAGGGCATTGAATAACACAGGATCTTCTCTTTGTATCTGGCAGGAACAACGAAGTTAAAATGCCCTAGTACCAAAATGTAGAATTAGTGCTACAACGGTCTTCAAGAGGACCTGCGATGCCGCTTCTGCCTCCCGTACCCTGGAGGCGGCACATGGGTCATACTGCGGTGAGTCGCACACTCGTTGACCTCTCATGGCACTGCTCCACACTTCAGGGAGGACGCTTTCCATTAGCTATGTTTTCTGATGACATGTCGCGCCGGCCCCGTCCAACAACAGAACTCCTTTAGATCCAAACAGACTCTTCCACTCTCTCACCGGAAGTGAAACCAGGCCACGCGGACACTTTCACAATAAAACAGCTGGGAATGCACTTTTCGGTAAAAAAACACATTCCTTCCTCCTAATTAATCAAATAAACGTCTCACTGAAGAACAGGGGCCAGCTTCGATCGGTAAACAGCCGTTACAACGACTTTTTACTTTGCGATACCATTACAACGCATGCATTACCACGCATGCGTTGTACATCACGAAGTCATTACTAGGCATTTTTTAGAACGCATGGTCATTTACCACGCATGCCTTTACAACGAATTTTGTTGTAAAGGTATGTATGGTAAATGACCATGCGTTCTAAAAAACATGTAGACGATCCATGTCGTTGTAAAGAAACAGAGGCTGTTCCGTTTCCTCACAACGACGTGCACCGCCCCTCAGAGGCGACGTGAAGCAGGAACCACGAGGAGAGAGGAACCACGAGGAGTGAGAGGTAAGGGGGATTGGGCATGGGGGGGTTTCTTTTCTAGGGTTTAGGGTAGTGCAGTGGTGTTTGGGTGGTGTAGGGGGTCGTGCTGGGGGTAGTGTTTTAGGGTTTAGGGTAGTGCAGTGGTGTTTTGGGTAGTCTAGGGGTTCATGCTGGGGGTAGTGTTTTAGGGTTTAGGGTATGGCAGTGGTGTTTGGGTAGTGTAGGGGGTTGTGCTGGGGGTAGATTTAGGGTAGTGCAGTGGTGTTTGTGTTGTGAGGGGGTCGTGCTGGGGGTAGTGTTTTAGGGTTTAGAGTAATGCAGTGGTGTTTGTATAGTGTAGGGGGTTTAGGGTAGTGCAGTGGTGTTTGTGTAGTGTAGGGGGTCATGCTGGGGGTAGTGTTTTAGGTTTAGGGTAGTGCAGTGGTGTTTGTGTAGTGTAGGGGGTAGTGTTTTAGGGTTTAGGGTAGTGCAGTGTTTGTGTAGTGTAGGGGGTCATGCTGTGGGTAGTGTTTTAGTGTTTAGGGTAGTGCAGTCGTGTTTGTGTAGGGGGTCGTGTTTTAGGGTATAGGGTAGTGCAGTGGTGTTTGGGTAGTGTAGGGGGTCATGCTGGGGTTAGTGGTTTAGGGTAGTGCAGTGGTGTTTGGGTAGTGTAGGGGGTCGTGCTGGGGTAGTGTTTTAGGGTTTAGGGTAGTGCAGTGGTGTTTGTGTAGTGTGGGAGGTCCTGCTGGGGGTAGATTTAGGGTTTAGTGTAGTGCAGTGGTGTTTGGGTAGTGTAGGGAGTCGTGCTGGGGGTAGTGTTTTAGGGTTTAGGGTAGTGCAGTGGTGTTTGGGTAGTGTAGGGGGTCGTGCTGGGGATAGTGTTTTAGGGTTTAGGGTAGTGCAGTGGTGTTTGGGTAGTGTAGGGGTAGTGCTGGGGTAGTGTTTTGGGTTTGCGGTAGTGCAGTGGTGTTTGTGTAGTGAAGGGGGTCGTGCTGGGGTAGTGTTTTAGGGTTTAGGGTAGTGCAGTGGTGTTTGTGTACTGTAGGGGGTCGTGCTGGGTTCTAGTGTTTTAGGGTTTAGGGTAGTGCAGTGGTGTTTGTGTAGTGTAGGGGGTCGTGTTTTAGGGTTTAGGGTCGTGCAGTGGTGTTTGGGTAGTGTAGGGGGTCGTGCTGGGGGTAGTGTTTTTGGGTTTAGGGTAGTGCAGTTGTGTTTGGGTAGTGAAGGGGGTCATGCTGGGGGTGGGTTTAGGGTAGTGCAGTGGTGTTTGTGTAGTGTAGGGGGTCGTGCTGGGGGTAGTGTTTTAGGGTTTAAGGCAGTGCAGTGGTGTTTGTGTAGTGAAGGGGTCGTGCTGGGGGTAGTGTTTTAGGGTTTAGGGTAGTGTAGTTTGTGTAGTGCAGTGTGTCGTGCTGGGGGTAGTGTTTTAGGGTTTAGGGTAGTGCAGTGGTGTTTGGGTAGTGGAGGGGGTAGTGTTTTAGGGTTTAGGGTAGTGCGCCCAACCAGCCACAATATCCGTGGACAAAGGGGATCCTGACTCTTTGGAACGCTCCGTCAATTGAATAATTTGGGTCAAGGGCCCTACCACGTCCAAGACCTATCAATTCCTTTCTTGGGATCCCTCATATACTTGGAGAAAAAGGTACATAGTTTCTCATCAATTTCAGGCGTGTGTGCCACCTTCCCCTTCAGTGAGGGCCTGGGGCATTCTCCCCTCATCCTATTCCTGACCTCTCTTTCAAGGGGTTGATGGATTTTCCCAACCACATACTCTGCCACTTTGGCGTCAGGTGTCCACTCCGCCGACCTAGGATGGTAAATTTGGGTAGGCTCGAACATGTCTGAGTGGACCCCGTCCCCAACCGGGGACTCTGGATGCCAGGGACGCCCAGAGTCCTTATCCTCATCGGAGGAGAAATCGTCCTCCGATACACCCTCTCCCTCTAAGGGAAACCCGCCGTCGGGGTCTACAATAGTGGTGACAGTGTCGCAATTTTCTCCGGGCCCCTCCTCCTCCCGCCAGGGTGCATGTTTTAGCGTTCGCGCACTCTTGAGGAAGGTCTCCGTAAGTTTATCAAATCCTTCCAAGTGCCCTGCGTTATGCTTAACGGCCCTTTTATTCCCTATCTGGGAGCTACTGGGACCCGCCACCACCAGATCTGGGTCACTGAACACCCCAGGGATGCTTTTCGCCAGCTTATCAACCTGATCCCTAAGAAGAGCCAGCGCCCTAGAAATAGCCAGTGAGAGGGCTTGGTCCACTGCTGAAGGGAGAAGTTGGGGGGCCATTCCTCCTCCACTGCCTGATAGTAGGAGTAAAAATGGTCTTCTGGAGAAGACATGATAGCAGAGGGTGTGAGCACAGAACAAATGCCCTTAAAATCCTTAAGGCAGCCCCCTCGCCGGTGCTCCAACAGCTGGGCTTTCCCCGAAGCTGTTATAAGAATAGACTGAGGCGCAATACCAATTACCACCACCAGGTGGCGCTGGTCACTAACGTGGCCGTGTGGGGAAATCACTGCGTAGCGGTGTCAAAATTAGGCGAGGGTTGGTCGGGAATCAAGCGGACACTAAAGGAGAGACCGGATTCCCAAACGCGTGTAAAGACCAGCGGGAGCGCTCGACGGAGCTGCCTCGCTCGGACCAGACGCGCCTGACAGGATCTCACCGCACGCAGAGCACACAGCGGGAGGAACTGCGAGGGGGAGAACGCGCTCGGGCAAAAGCCTGCTGCGCAGGGAATATGAAACAATACCAAGGCAATAATGCTAATAACGTGCACAAGAAACCGCTATACAGACAGCAACAACGTCAGATTAAGCCAAGAATGTAAGGAATGCACTTAACTGACGAGCAGTGAAGAAAGAGGAAGCGGAAGGGACGTCACGATATTATATACGATGGACTGTGATATGATTGGACTATAGTTGCCTTGGAGACTACCCCCTAATGGTTCATGGGTTGTGTAGTCTTTTGTTTAATGATTGTTGTGTTACGTTTTCTTTGAACAGCTATGCAAATAAAGTGAGGAAAGATATGCATAATCCTCGCCTCCGTCCTGCCATAGAATTCATTAAACTTTATTTGATCTGATTTAGAAACATAGATCATAAAAGTGTACATAAAAACAGTAAATCCTCTTTCCTAATACAATACAGTGAGAATTAATTAAAACCAGTAGGTAAAAACGGGTGTTACAAAGCCCGGTTCAGAGCAACTTCAGGTTAACAGAATCGTAAAGTTCAATGTTTCGCAAGATCAATCTCATGTACTTCGTGCAAAATACGCAATAAGGGGTCCAAGTAAGATGTAACGCTCCAATACCTGACCAGTTTGCACTATATAAAACTGCAGAAAAACTAAAAATAAAAAGTGTTTTGCACACTTCTGTCATTGGGCTATATGTGGGATACATCTGGGTGATATTTGTGCTACATTTGGGCTCTTTTTTCTCTGGTGGCCATCTTGGGAGACTTATTTGTTATGAAGTTTTCTAATTTCGTCATTTACTGCAGTCTCCTCAGTAGGAAATGCTTTCAGTTTTTACTTTGATTCCATCAAGAAGGCATTCAGATGTGTCACACATTTGCCATAAATTCAGAATGTTAGCACTCTAGTTGTTCATTAGATCACTGTAGTAAAGCTACTGCTCACCAGGGAGTTAACTGGAAGTCTACTGCTGGTATTGAAAGTGATTGTTTCAGTCTGCATGTCAGAATTTTCTAATGAAATAGAAGAGGATTTGAGATCTCACTTAAAACATGCCCTAAATTTTCTTTCTGCAGCACTAACCATAATTTTTATGGCAAAATGAACCCCCTCATTTTGTTCCTTTTTAAATTAAATGTTTTAAGTGTTACCAGTTTATTCCAATCAAGATGGCTTCAGGTGTGCCATACTTTTGTCATAAGTAAGACTGTTAGCGCTCTAGTTGTTCTTTAGAACAGTCTGGGAAGCTGCAGTAGAACACAAAGGCATCAACTGACAGGCTGCTCCTGTTGAAATATAACAGGAAGATATTTGAGATCACACTTGAAATATGTCCTAATTTTTCTTTCTACAGCACTAACCATAATTTCTATGACAAAATGAACCCCATCATTTTGTTCCTTTTAAATTAAATGTTTTAAGTGTTACCAGTTTATTCCAATCAAGATGGCTTCAGGTGTGCCATACTTTTGTCATAAGTAAGGCTGTTAGCACTCTAGTTGTTCTTTAGAACACTCTGGGAAGCTGCAGTAGAACACAAAGGAATCAACTGACAGTCCCTTGTTGGATGTACATGTTTTACTGAGAATGTCAGACTTCATTCTCACATGACTGAGAAAGATAATGTGAATTTACAGAAAATATGCTCTTATTTTAGCTTCTGGAGTACCTTCCAAACTGTATGGGACAAGCATGTGAAAATAGTTTTCTCTCAAACATGATTCATGATATCCCAGCAGAAGGTTTTTCACAGGGTAAAATCACCTTAGAACACACCACAATTCCTGAAATTAGTATGGTACCATCAACAAATGAATTCTAATGTAACTAAAGTCTGTTATCACCCTTTATAGTTCTCCTTTTGGTAACCCTCAAAATCTTCGATTCACTACAATGCATTTCAATGGGGTACTATCATTTATATTGGTCCCAAGATGGCTGCCAGCAATTCCAGGATGAAGTGCTGACAGCTAATCAGATCTCACGATGACATGTGTGGTTAGGCTCCGCCCAGATATCGATATGTTTTCTTTTTCAAATTTCTCAGGAACTACTGAACGGATTTACACCATTTAACAAAAAGGGTTCTTTCTGAACCAATAACTATCTCTTTGCCAAATTTGGTGTAATTCCGTTCAGCAGTTCGGGCTGTAGCTGTGTCTAAAGTTTCCTATGGAAAATTGCATGGGGAAAACACGTTTTGGGACCCCCCCTTTTTTCTCGGCCCCCGCTTGCCGAATCACCCCGAAACTTTCAGGATAGGAGCAGACCGGAGCGCCCCACGAGTTTTGAAAATTTCGCCAAGATTCATCAACCGGCGCCAAAGTTATTGGAAATAGAATGTTGTGAATTTCCTATGGAAAATAGGTCCTAACTATAACTACCTACTGGCGACCAGTAGGTAATATATATATATATATATATATATATATGCGCTCCTCAGTCACCTTTGCCCGTGCACTCGCGGGCGGGTGCTTTTTTCGCAGAGGTGTACCCACGTTCAAAATTACTGCTCCAAAGATCCGTGCCTGATGCGCACGAAATAAAGCACTCTTGGGGGTGAGTTCAATAAATTTATTAAGTGAACTCCTGCAAACACAGACGCGTTTCGGCTGTCGCCTTCATCAGTGTAATCAGGCGCGCCGGAAGCGGACATAATTTAAATCAATCTGGACATGGGCAAGTAAAGTTAGGAGTCCTAACTTTACTACTACTAAATGCCTTTTGTGAATACCGAAAGTCGTAAAGTTAGGATTTTGTCTCAGTTTAGTAGTAGTAAAGTTAGGAGTCCTAACTTTACTACTACTAAATGCCTTCTGTGAATACCAAAAGTAGGAGGTTTAGGATTTTCTCTCCGATTAGTTCTGTGAATCGGCCCCACAGTTGTTACAGCACAGAAAGCTTTACCACAAAATAAATCCCAGTTCAACTATTTTATGAACAGAAAGACACTCTTGAGGAAAACAAAATGCATACAAAAAAGTTTCCAATGCACGTTAAAAAAGTCACGTCTTTAGCTTTCAATGCAGAACGAGAAAAGCCCTAATAACTTTAGTTGCGGCACTATTATGCTAACTTAAACACACACAAATAAACATTTACAATTGAATTAATAAATCTGCAGTGACACATATCTTGTCTCACTCCCACCAAGTTTGGTTAGCTGATATTTGCCATATCTTCCTACTCTTATTCCTTAAGCTGTTCAGGTCACCTCTAAAAACAAAATAAAAAAAGCTAACATTACCTCTTTTGGGGGGCGTGGCTTGCCTGCACCTAAGATGGCCGCCTTTGAGTAGAGCTCCGGCCGTTGCCGCAGCTATAATCCCCCGCATCCGCCACTAATATCCGTTTAATTGCCCTAGTGTTAGCGACCGAGTCCCCCTTGACAACCGGATGCATCTGCCGTTGGAACGAAGTGAAGCGGCGGTCGGGATCACGAGAACTCGGTTCCCGACTTCCGGACCGCTGCGGAGGCAGAGCATCGGCCGTGACGTCGCACGGCTCTCCGCGGCAGGCTGCGGATTGAGGACCGGTGGGATACCTGGGGCCGAGTTGACGGTGTTTCTGCGGCTCCTGGAGGCGGCGTCGCTCGTGGGACCCCCGCGGCTCCAGTGTAGCGGGCGGACGCGCCGCTCTGGTGCCGGCGGCCGCTGGAGAGAGGTGCGGCGAATTTTGTGCGAACCGGACTGAGATATCGAGCAACCGGACGATCGTACGCCGTGGGGAGGTGAGTGCTGGGGGCCAGATCCGGGTTCCCGCCGCCCCCCATGGTGCTTTCTCATTTGACTTCTGGGGATCGTGCCAATATTTGACCGCCATCTTGAGTCTTCCCCTTACTGATTGGGACATATGGTGCCGAGTGGGTCACCCGTGCCTTCTGCTTGGTGGTCCGGATGAGCTGCGGTCTGCGGGGGCCCTCCTGGTGTGTAGGCGCTGCGGGTGCTGCGCCTATTCTTGGGACTCAGGAAGGATTGGGAGCTTTCTTGCCGGCTCCTCGGCCCTCTCCCCCCCCCGTTATCTGTGGCGCAGTTTTGGACACTGGCCCGTTCCTCTGGCATTGGCAGTGGGCCCCTCTGGATGATTCGTTGACCTGTGTAACCTGTGTAGCAGCGAGGGTGGCAGCAGTGTCGCATATATTTGGCTCCTATCACAAACCCTGAAACAGCAGGCATGGCCACGGCGAAGGGCGCCAAACAACCCCCCGCTGCGAGGCTCGCTAAGTTTGCGCACACTAGGTCGGATGGAACTAAGCGACATAAGGGTTCGCCGGAAGCAAGGCACCAGTCGGAAGAGGACGCCCTGACATTGGCTGATGTAATGGCGGCAATCCAAGGGGTTTGCACGGCGCTCGAAGGGAAAATTGATACAATCACTACCGAGATCACCCTGATTCGCGCGAACCTGAGAAATATGGGGGATAGGGTCAAGACGAACGAGGGTTCAATCTCCACCCTCCAACAATCCACCAAAGTGATGGAAACTACGATTAAACGCCTCCAAGTGCAGACCTCAGATCTGGCGGCTAAGCTGGAGGACTATGAGGGGAGGGCGTGTCGGAATAACGTTCGAATTTTGGGGGTTCCGGAGTGAGCGGAGGGGCAGGCGGCGGATCTCTTTGTAGAGTACCTCATCCAGAAACATTTCCAACCCTGATCCCTGTCTCCAATTTTTCTCCGTGGAACGTGCTCATAGGATCCCTGGGGGGCCCCCAAAACCTGGGGCCCCACCGCGCCCTCTCCTGGCTCGGATCTTCAATTTCCGATATAGGGATGCCATTCTTCAGACGGCAAGGGCTGCTCCACCGCTTAAGTTGGACAATTCTACCGTAACTTTTTTCCCTGACTTCACTTACAAAGTACAACTCCAGCGCCGATCCTTCTTGGAAGTCAAACGTGCTCATCGAGGTCATAATTTAAAGTACGCTATGCTGTTCCCTGCGAAACTCAGGGTGCAGGATGCGGGGAAAACATGGTTCTTCCAAACCCCGGAGGACACTTGGGACTGGCTGGAGGGTTGGAGAGCAACTGAGGCACAGAAGCGTTCCTCCCCATCTGCAGACTCTCGCTCTGAAGAAGTGTGAAGCCCTTGGGACTCGGTTGTTGTGTGAGGCACTTGGATTATGGTAGATCTGTATGCTCTGTGAGGGGGTGCCACTGGAGTTAATATGGATTATTGTCCAGATTTACACTGCTACGAGTTGTAATTGCCTAGGTAGACTATGGATCTTTTTGAATGACTTAGTGGCACTGTTTCTCTCTGGGAATCTTTGATCGGGATCCGGGGGGATTGGGGAGTGGGGGTGGGAAAGACTCGATGTTGATATATGACGTTGGGTAGTTCTGATGGGAAGCTTGTTATATCATTTGATATTGGGCAAGACTATGAGGTTGAATTGGGGGGAGGAAAAATGCCTTTCATGGGCGGCGTTATTGGGTTGTCTGGGCTGAGTAACGTTCCCCTATATATAGTTTGTTGGTGTTTGGGGATACAGGCACTCTGAAAGTTTGGGGAGTGGGCAGTTTTAAGTCCACGTTGCAGGGAGGCAGGGTGGGGGGTTTCTTTGCGTAGTTTTGGGGAATTTCTTTGTGTGTGTTTATTTTATTTTTTGTGTAATGAGTCCTCAGTGGTCGCTTTATGGAGTCTAGGATGCATTGGAGTCTGCTTACTTCTAGGGGCAGATGTTGATGTCGCGTATTTCGTACTTCACCGAATATCATTTGTGGGGTGGTCTATACAGGGGCGAATCGCCGCATTGTTAGACATTCCCCTCCTCTGTTCTGGGGATAGGAGGGCCCCACCTCTAGTTTGTTGGAATGAGTGTGGCTGAAAGTGTGGGTCCACCGCTAGGCCGTCTCAAACTCCTCTCCTGGAACGTCAATGGGTTGGGCGATCGAATTAAGAGGGGTGTAGTGCTGCAGTATATTAAAAGGCAGGCCCCCGACTTGGTGCTTCTTCAAGAGACTCACATCCAGGGTCCCTCTTACTGTGCACTCAATAGGTGGGGATATGAACTTATAGCCCACGCTGGCTATACTCGTGGCTCCAGGGGAGTCGGTATCCTTGTACGTAATTCTCTTCCCTTTCAGGTTTAGAAACTTGTACGTGACCCCTCGGGTCGGTTTGTGTCAGTCTCGGGGAGGTGGGAGGGTAGGTCTCTCAATGTCACATCCTTGTACGTCCCTCCTAAGCTTCACACCACCACCTTGAATGACCTAGGCGCTCATCTGCTGAATCTGCCTGAGGGGGACATGTTGTTGGGAGGTGACTGCAATGCAGCCTTAGATGGCATGTTGGACCGGTTACCCCAGAGGCCGGGCAAAGCATCAGGTAAACTGTTGGCCGATTTCTTGAGGGCTCTGGGTATTGTGGCTGTTTGGCGAGTCTGCAATCCCACTGCGAGGCAATATACCTTTCATTCTGGCGTGCATGGCAGTCTATCGCGCATTGATTACCTTTTTTGTAAGGCCGCTCAGCTCCATATGTTTGATAACTCGTCCTTTCTTCCCAGGGGGATTTCTGACCATTCACCTATTGTGTCTTGCTATGGTGGTGTGTCCCCCGCTGGCCGGAGGGACATGGTTCTTCCACCCTGGTATCCCAGAATCCCCGAAATACGCTCCAAACTGACAGAGGCCACCCAACGTTACTTTGAAGAAAATGTGGGCTCGGTCCAGTCGGATGTGATCTTATGGGAAGCCTATAAGACCGTGATACGGGGGTGTGGGGTGGCGGCCGTGGCAGGACATAAGAAGGAAAAACGGCAACAACTTGAGACTATTGAAAGTGAGATTAGGGCCCTGGAGCAGGACTTGATGTCTGGGAGGTCGGCAGAGAACTCGCACAGACTGGCCGTTAAGCAGAAAGAATACAGGGATATTGCAGATGAAGCAGCTAGAATTCACTATAGGGCCACGCAACACAGGATCTACGACATTGGGGATAAAGCTAGCAAATTATTGGCCTGGCTAGATAGGAGGGATCTCGCGAATAGATGGGTTGCTGAAATTGTGGACGATACTGCTGTTCGGCGTCACGATAGACTGGGTATTGCGAACGCCTTTGCTGCGTATTTTGCCGGGGTTTACTCTCCGGTGTCCTCCGCCACCCAGGGGGAGGCGGCAGAGCTGCTTGCTACATTATCACTTCCACGTCTTGATTCCCAAGAGGTCGAAGACCTGGAAAAGCCGCTAACGACTGATGAGATCTCCAAGGCCATTTCCTCTCTCCAATCCGGTAAGGCCATGGGTCCCAGTGGCCTCCCGATTGAATTGTATAAGACAGTGGCTCCCCTTATTACTCCTTATCTCCTGAGAATGTACGATGCAAGTGTACAGGAGGGTGTTCTTCCCACCGCTCAACGTTTGGCTCATATAGTAGTTATCCATAAACAAGGCAAACCTCCCGATCAGTGTTCTTCCTACCGGCCCATCTCCCTTCTTAACCCTGAAGTCAAGATCTTGGCTAAGGTGTTGGCCTCGCGCCCCTCTTCACAAGCTGATTCACCCGGATCAGTCCGGCTTTATGCGAACCAAAAATACGGCACTTAACCTGCGCCACTTGTTTGGAGTGTTGGGGCGGGCCTCCACGATCCAGGAGGATTCGGTCATTATGTCCCTGGATGCCAAAATGGCGTTCGACATGATCGAATGGCCTTTTCTTTTTGCAACACTGGAGAGATATGGTTTTGGTGGGCGTTTTCTGTCATGGGTGCGTCTTCTCTATTCGAAACCCTTGGCGAGGATTGCGGTGAATGGTGGTAGGTCGAGTGTTTTTGAACTGGGTCCCGGCACGAGACAAGGGTGTCCGCTGTCCCCTTTGTTGTTTGCCTTAGCGCTTGAACCTCTCGCTATCTGGCTCAGGGGAGACCCCCTGATTAGGGGTTTAAATTGGTCACCGGATTGGATGGACAAGGTGTCCCTCTACGCAGATGACATTTTGCTTTATCTTGCCAAGCCCCGTTCCTCGATCCATAGAGTACTCCACATATTCACTTTATTTCAACGATATTCCGGTTATACGATTAACTGGGACAAATCGCTGCTATATATCCTGAGTGGACGCCCTCCGCTCCTCCCGTCGGACTGTGGTATTAAGACAGTTACTGATGGCTTTCAATATTTAGGGATCTACATCACGATCGACGAGGCGGTTTTTTATCGGCGCAACTTGCTGCCCCCCCTTCAACGGTTGAAGGCAGATGTACAGTATTGGAGGGCCCTCCCTCTTACACTTTTGGGGAGAGCGGCTCTGTATAAGATGATGGCGCTCCCTCGCTTTCTCTATGCGTTGCAAAATACTCCACACCTAGTCCCCACACAGTATTTCACTTCTATTGAGTCCGAGGTTCACAGCCTTCTGTAGAACGGTGGTAAACCCCGCATTGCCTTCGCTAAACTTGTCAGGAGCTGGTATGATGGCGGCATAGCTTTGCCGTCCATCAGATCATACTATTGGGCTTCGCAACTTATTGTCCTTAACCACTGGATGCATCGGCCAATCGATGATCCGGCATATCGGATGAACAGACACAATATGCTACCGGGTACTTATTTACGGGCCTTATATGGTGGGTCAAAGCAAGAGCCCAAGTTCACTCCGACCTCCACGACAGTTTCTATCTGGCACCTTGCGAACGTGGCATTGGGTTGGAAGGGCAGGATTACGCAGGTGACCCCATTGTTTGACTCTTGTCGCCTGGGTACGCTTGGATGGCAACCCGGGTTTGACAAATGGGACTTGATTGGCTTGTCTAGAGTGGGCGACCTGTGGGCTAAGGGCGGAATAGTACCTTTCGCCGATCTGCAGCGACAATATCAACTACACGAAGGGGAAACGTTTCGCTATCTTCAGGTGCGTAGTGTACTGACCAAGGAGCTTTCTAGGGGCGAGGAGGTGCCGATATCTTCCCCTTTGGAGGATAGGTTACTAGATGACTATCTCCCCAACAAAGCCATATCTCTCACATACCGTAAACTCCTCAATAACTCACCTGATCCCCTTGCTAAAGTCCGTACGAAATGGTGCTTAGACGTGGGTGAGATTTCGGATGAGGAATGGAGGGAGGCCCTAGCGTCACCCCGGGAGGTGGCGATTCGCTCCCGGTTTAAATTAATCCAACTCAAATTATTGCATAGGACCTACTACACAAGCTCCGTACTGGTCAAAATGGGTTTTTTAGTCTCCCCGCTCTGTCCCCGTGGCTGCGGGCAGGTGGGTACTTATTTACATCAATGGTGGGATTGTCCGACTATTCAACAATATTGGGGGGAGGTCATCTCTATTTTATCTCAGATTTGCTGTAAAGAAGTGGAGGCTTCTCCGAGATTGTGTCTTTTGAATATTTGGGATGCCACGGATCTTACTAGACCGGAACGATTATGGGTCACTTTGGGATGCATGGTGGCTAAGCGGAATATCGCTCGCACCTGGAAGGGGGGGGGTGGATTTGAAGCAGAATGATTGGGAGTCCGATATGGACTGGTGCATTCAGGCTGAGAGAGCGGTGTATGAGAGTAGAGGCTGCCCGAGTAAATGGACGAGAATTTGGGCCCCCTGGAACAAAAGCAGGGGTTGGCTGTGTGCTCCTTTTAATGACGACTCCCCGATTGCGGCTGATAATTGTAAATTGTGCTTCTTTGAAATT
Source organism: Calotriton arnoldi (assembly GCA_963921515.1). NCBI lineage: Eukaryota > Metazoa > Chordata > Amphibia > Caudata > Salamandridae > Calotriton > Calotriton arnoldi. The sequence goes on along the minus strand of CAWUFW010000477.1, from coordinate 1,068,151 downwards.
ATCTGTGACTACGACTCCTTACAATAGGTTCCATTTGTTGTGTGTTAGGTAATGTCCTTAATTATTTTATTGAGTATTTTAAGTTTTATGGTTTTAATATGTATTTTGTGTTATATTGTATTTGTTTTGAATTTTGTGGTGTATTTGGTTTTGTTTTTATTTTTTCATCAATAAAAAAGACTTTTTTTTAAAACATTACCTCTTTTGCTTCCTCCTAGCTTCTGTTGGACAACAGAACACCAGTGTTCTCCTTACAGCCATCTCACAAAATCCAGAATTGTATCATAGTCTGTAAGCAGCCATTTGTGGCTGGTTGGTATTTCACGGTCTAATTTTACCAAAACCGAATGTGCGGAACAACATGATTTCCCACTTTTCATGGCACCCAGTAACAATCCCTCTCAGTTCTTATTCCCATACAACCCTGCCCCCACCTGGACTTGCAAGCACAGAGTCCACTTAGGCAGCATATAGGATCTTTCCCGGAGAAATAAAAATTGCTTATGCTTTAAGATTCAGTAAGGACAGGATGTTATTCTTCAATATAGATTTATGTAAGCTCTCTGTATTTATTTCTAGCATGACTGCTTTTCTGTCACTGTTTACTTTAATTATCAATCAGAGATCATTTAGGTATCTCTAGAACACTTTAAAAAAAAAATGTTTCTTCTTGCATTTGCTGATTTAACTATGTACTGATGAGGAGAAAAAATACTGGCTTTAGGTCATTTCCCTATTTATTTTACCAGCCTCAACAGTAAAACACTGGTCATGCCAATAACTAAAATGAAATGGCCAGGTGGCAACCTGGCAAGATAATGTCCCAGTGCTGGGTTTAATCATGTTACCATATGTGCTGAAACATAGTCACCCCCTTAACATCTGCTAACTTATGGCTGTGTTTTCCTGAACAAAGTAGTGCTAAAATATCCTATTCAGCCTGCCCTGATCTGTCAACGTCATCATACCAGGCTTAGTGAGTGTCCGAACTTAGCAGAGAGCTCTGTTTTGCCTAAATACTTTCAATTAATTTATTATCTTAGCTCTGTGTGCCTCACTGAACATACTTGCCAGCATTCTCTGACCCAAACACAGAGGCGTCTCTAGAAGTGATCTGTAAGGGGGCAAAGTAAGGTGGTATAGATAAAACTGTTGGGGCCACCAACAATGAGCAATTGAATGCTGTGCACATGCATGTGTGTGTGTTATGTATGTATGTATGTAGGGAGTACCATTCAGGAGATTGGAATCACGTTACATACTTATGTCGAACAGCAAAATTCTGCATGGAATAAATTCGGATGAAGATTTATTTTTACATTTATAGCTGTCTTAACCCGCTCCTTAGCAGACCTTTGTGGTGCAGATTAGTTTATTTGATTTATTTTATGTCATGGTTATGGCATTGGAACTTTGGTTTTGACACTGTGTCTTCATGTATGTAGCCATTGTTATGTTGAGGGGAACATATTAACTGGAAGTTTTCCCAAGTGGCTGTGGTCACTCACAGGTACATGATTCATGTTGGCACTAGGGATTGTGATAAGCTGAATAGTAAGCCCACTTGGGCCGAACTCCTCTGTATTACACAACGTGGTCTGCAAATGATAACCAAGTTCACTGAAATGTTTATTTTACAAACAGTATTTAGAATTCTGAATTTCAGTTCCATTGGCAATTTTATATTTTAATTTCACTGTGATATCAACATGTCTGTTTTATTTGATATACATATTTTTTTTCAGGTTGTTGCCATGACAATATTCTATGTATACATGGTTTTCAATGGCGCAGAGTTATGTGAACAAGGTGGTTCTACCACCGAAATGCGTCAGGAGCCTTCTGTTCAATAAATTGTGAACTTACACCCAGTGTGACGGTGCCTGTTTCAGGAGTTTTGAAGCGTGATTGGTGTTATATATATATATATATATATATATAGGACCTAGGATGATGGTTACGTAGCGAAAGACATGAGTTAATCAACTTAAATAGAAGTTTGGATTACATTGATACTCATACAGTCATTTTTGCAAGTGCCAAATACACAATAATATCAGTACTTCAGATAATTATGGGCATACTTTTGTTGGGCATTTTGAGACCAATATTTATTGGTGTATGAGAATGTAGCTGCTATACTTCCCGAGATAAGCATGTATTTTTATGTATTTGAGCACTTTATTGGCACACAGCACTTTATCATGGGTAAGTAGATGGATAAATGAAACAGAAAAAACAGCTGAGAATTAATAGTAGAATTTTCATTAGAATTGATGGCGAGCATTTTTGAAAACCTAATGAAACAAAACATATATGCAATGGGCATTTAAAGTACTTTTTAAATCATGAAGGTGCAATATTTTAAATGCATCTCCATTTAGTGATTGTTTTTTAACTGTACTTATATTTTTGCTGTCAATCCATGTTTTAATTATTTATACAATGGGAGGTAGAAAATTGGTTGCAACATCAACTACACACAAGGAACATTAAGTTGATAACATGGTACACAATGATAACGATAGTCTGTTGCTTATTTCTATTCATAAGTAACTCACGTGGTGTGAAGGGGTTAAATTGGAAGTGATTAGCCGCAGTACATCATGTGAACAAGGCCGTGTGAGTACGGCCAAAACGCGTCATGGGCTATGCATTGTGCACTTTATAAATGAATGGACCAAGGAAATAAATTGTGTTTACGCACCTTAAAGGAGTCTGTGCCTACTTTGATTGGGAAGAGTTCGATACATTTATTAAGTGAACTCCTGCAAACACAGACGCGTTTCGGCTGTCGCCTTCATCAGTGTAATCATGCGCGCCGGAAGCGAACATAATTTAAATCAATCTGGACATTGGCATAGACATGGTTAAAGGACTTGCCATAAGTAAAACAGTGTCACCATATTTCAGTGGTGTGCAGACAATCAACATATCACATTTCATTGCCCAAATACATGATTCTAAAGCTCGATTTAACGCTATATAAGCTTACTACTGAATTGTGCCCTGGATGGGCTTACTCCAATTGTGCCTCATTAGAAACGGACGCGATTAAACCAATCTTGCCATGTGAGCTTCAAAGGAAGCAATGTCGAAGATGTTCTGTAATGTTGCAAATGTTCAAGGCTGATGTTGCCTGCAGCTTCAACAGTGCTTCAATTTATGATTTTATCAGTTCATTGTTTAGTAGTGCAATATAAGTTCCCCTGGCATGTAGGTAAAATGGGAGGCTTGTTTATTCATTTTGGGAGGGTTCTTAGAGGAAGCCTGTTTACCTAATGACATTTCAGTTGATTGGTTTCTGTCAAGTAACATTTTTTTAGCACGATCCATGGTGTGACTTCACACCATGTGAAGAGTGTGCTCTTCTACTTTTCTGAACCTAGAAAATGTGCTACTTTTGGGATGTGGGCCAGACCTTTCTTTGCTTTCCTACCAAGTAGAATCCATGTCAGTTTGCTATTTCAATGTCTGATTATACTTTGATTGTGAGCTTTTCCACTATTCTCATTCGGCACACCTAATGTTGGTCCTCTTGCTGATTTCATACTTTCTTTTGCCTAGTGATCTTTATTGATGCAGATTTTAATTGACTAACCAAATGCCCTTTTGCATTCTGTAATGATTGTTAATTTTGAATAAACCTTCATGCTTTGGACTATGAATCTTGTCCTGTCTAGGTTTCCTTTGTTTGGCTTGGGCCCTTATCCTTGGAGACTCACACAGCCCCAGTCCATCCAATCGGCCATTTAACAGTGCAAAACACCATCAGATTTTGGTAGCAGAGGATGGTTTTTCAATTTTGGGCAAAATGTAACCTGAATTTGCACCTCCAAAATTAACGGTGTTAGGGAATTCTGGAAGTAATTGTCGCGACAGCCTTAATGGGTGCTGTTGGAGTTCAATTAGGTGTTGTCAGAAGTTGCACTGCGTGAGTATAAATAGGGCACCTGGAGAAGAGAGTTGTCTTGCATGCTATGCTTTATGTGGATTGTTATGCAGATTGTGATGGTGCTGTCTTGCAGCGTGTGGTTTGGAGTGAGAGAATTATTCTATGGCATGTGCAAATTGCAGCGTTATGTCAATGGAGTTTTGTGTAAAGAGTGGTGCATGTGTTGAAGTCAAAGTTGAAATTTGCACTGCATTGCAATGTTTTGCGCAAATTGCTGAAGTTGTTTTGAACTGTGCTTTCGTTTAAAACATAGTGACTTAATGTGCTTTATGTGCAAAGGTTTTTGGAATCATGTATAAGGTTATCAGGCAAATTGGAATCCACTATCTCAAGATAAATGTTAAGGTTGTCTGCTGAAAGTGCGTGTGGCATCACATCAGGTTATAGGTTAAACTCATATGGGTTAAAATCCTAAGAAGTCCTTAATAGGCTAGTTGCGTATGAACTAATAAGGGAGTGTGATCCATATCTTTGTGCACAGGAAACAGACGCACTGACTCAAACATGGATTACAGCCGGTCAGAAACCTATCTTAATATGATTGAAAGGACTTAAGGGGAAAACACCTACCTTTGCTGTAATAATAATGCTAATAATAATAATAAGTGATTAAGTGAGCTATTGCCCAGAGTCACTTGATGCTGAGCTGAGCTGCCGCCAGCGCCGGGGATCTAACCCCGAGCTTGCACTCCAGAGTCAGCTGCTCTGGCTGCTGCGCCACACCTCTCCCTATGGTGAGTTCGATTTTCCGCCGCGTATCCCAGTAGGCAGACAAGGAATTTGTTTTCATTACGTATCAGGTTTCAAGTTTTGTTTTGACATCGTATTGTAATTGGTTGAATTAGCATCGCATGTATTGTGAGCTAGAAAGATTACCACGGGTGAGAGTATGAATAAGTCAGTGAGTTCTGCTGATAGAGGAGACTCTCTGCCCGATTAGTCCCCCCCGGATGAGATGCTGATGGATTATGGGTTATACACATGTCTATAGCTCAAAGAATGGAATATAATTACAGCTGACAATAAAAATCTACAGTTTCCTAGTATGGTACATCTGGAGTTATAGGATTGAGAATTTGAGGCGTGCCATGTTTAAGATGAAGCCGTAGTCTAGAACTGCACAGTTTGAAGTCTTGAAAGAGTGGGACTACGTAGTGAATTAGAGAGTGCATAAAACAATGCTAAAAGTACAGACTGGTAAAGCGGTCAGCCATTGGATGCATGTGCAATTGCATTTATGGAAGAAGGCATAAAGGCAGGAAGTGTTAGAAACTATAGGTGCTTTCCCAGCAAATGCTGAAAAATCAGACAAAAAGAAAACAAAAGATGACAAAATGGACGTCAAAAAAGAGAAAGAAAAGAATGAGAGTCACTCAGAGAGAGATAATGATGAGATAGTCTATACTATAGGTTGTTAACTTAACAGAGACCATGTCCACATAATGATGTCAGGAACAAGCATAGATGCACAAAGAAGGAACAGGAGATCATAGTGTCAGGTGAGATGAGATGGAGCCTTTATTTGTCTTCAGATACTGTGAGACAAGTACAATGAAAAAGATGGCTGCCTCCCGCTGACGCTCTAATTAGCCCTATTTACCGACGAAGTAGTTTAAACGATAAGGGCATTATTTTTACTTATTGTCCAGAATTCTACTTGCTGACCTCAATGCTTCACTCAGGCATGTTTGGGGAGATTTTTTAGTCAGGTTTGGTGCATTTGTTTTGTTTACTGTTTCCACCAGCTGCTGTGCTCCTGCTCTGCTGAGATTTCCTTCAGAAGGGCAGAGTTTTACTTCAGAAAAGGGTGAGGCTGAGGCCTGGAACCACTCCTACAGTCAGTTTTAGCTGCTGCACTCTTAATTCCTTGGTGAATATCTTTCATTTTTGCTTCTTCAACTTTTGGTGAGAATTATATTTTATATATTTAATTATACTATTTCAGCAAAATGGAAGGAAAAATATTTCTATAGGGAATAACAAACGTAAACAAACTATTTCTCCTCCACCTGTAAAATCTAAGATTGTGGATTCAAATGAACCTTCTTTATCCACTTTGTTGGAAGAATTGCAAGCTGTATGTTTAAATACGGATTCTATTGCGTCAGAAATTAAAAATATCCGTAAAGACATGGCTAGTCTTTCTATGAAAATTTCGGATAACGCAATTAAAACATTGAGGACTTTAAAAAGGAATGTAAACTGGCCGAGCGGCAATGGAGGAAGGCATATGCAGAAATAGATAAAGCCTCCTGGAAGGAGAAAATAGGTAGTTACAAAAAGGAAATTGTGAATGCTAAGGCAGAATACTACGCCGAAATTATCCAGAAGGCGCCCAATAGTACTAAGGGTATATTTAAAATCGTGAAGGATATTGCCAGTCCTGACTGTACGAAAAACAAGATTCTGCCTAGTCAGGAGCTATGCAACACCTTAGCAACTTTTTTCGAGGACAAAATAAGTAAAATCATAGAAGGGCTGAAAATGGACGACGCAGTCATATCTGGCGAGATAGATGGCTGGTCGTCACCTAGTAAGCGAAAGAGCTGGGAGTGTGGGGCTGAGTCTGGTGATCAGGCGGCTTGCCTTGATCACTTTGATCTTCCCTCTGAGGAGGAGTTTAATAAGATAACCTTAGGAGTCTCCTCTGGCTCTCCTCTGGATCCCCTCCCTCCTAAAATTTGGAAGGAGTTGGGACCTGAACTCTTCCCAATACTTCGACAGCTATGCAACCAATTGCTAAGTAGTGGGCTGGTACCGGCAAGCTGGAAGCAAGCAATAATAACACCTTTGCTGAAAAAACCTGCGCTTAATCCAGCATGCCCAAAGAGCTACAGACCCATATCCCTCCTCCCCTACCCAGTAAAGATCATAGAGCGCCTGGTCAGCAGGGCACTCTCTCAGTTTTTGGAGTTTAATAACAAGTTGGAGGATGTGCAGTTTGGGTTCCGCCCAGGCCATGGGACGGAGACAGCGCTGGTGACCGTTCTGGACGATCTTCGAATGCGAGCAGACAGGGGACAATCAGCTATACTGATTTTGCTGGACCTGTCTGCCGCATTCGACACGGTCAACCACACAGTTCTCCTAGCAAGGTTGAAGACAGTAGGGGTGGTGGGAGTAGCCCTGGAATGGTTTCGATCCTACCGGACTAATAGATGTCAGGCGGTGGCTCTTCCCCCCCTATCGTTCGGATTTTGCCGAGATTAGGCATGGGGTCCCCCAGGGCTCGGCAATAAGCCCGATACTGTTTAACGCCTATATGAGTCCCCTGATTGCGATTATTAAGTCATACGGGGTCAGCTTGGTAAACTATGCTGACGATACACAGCTTATCTTGTCACTGGAGGGAAACCAAGCGGTCTCGCTGGAAAATTTTCATGCCTGTATGCAAGAAACGGTGCACTGGTTGAAGAACAACTCCTTGCAATTTAATTGCGCGAAAACTGAGATTCTCTGCTGTGCAGCAGGTAAAGTCCCCTGCTCTCTTCCTCTGGGCTTCTGGCCCATCCCCACGGAGACACGCTTGCTACCCGTTACGACGGTACGTAATCTTGGGGTCAGCTTTAATGACAAGCTAAACCTCGAAACTCAAGTCAATAAAATTGTGGGAAGCAGCTTTTCGCTCATCAGGGTTCCCCGGAAGATTCTCCCGCTACTCCCAAATCAGGTACGAGCACAAGTAGTAAGGAGCGTCATTCTGAGTCTGCTTGACTATGGTAATGCGCTACTGCTGGAATCCCCAAGGTACTTGATTGGGAGACTCCAGAGAATCCAGACGGTGGCGGCTAAGCTGGCCTTGTCAAGACCACGAGGGGCATCTACATTTCTGGTGGAGCTGCACTGGCTCCCTGTATTCCAGAGGATACAATTCAAATCACTCTGCATTGTCTTTAAGGCACTGCACGGGATGGGGCCCATACCGCTGCAGTCTAAGTTCAGCTGGTATACTCCCACCCGCAGCCTCCGTTCCTCTTCGGCCAACCTGGTGAATATACCCAAGATTAAGAGAGCTAAATCAGGCGGAAGAGCTTTCAGCTATGCGGCAGCACGCCTTTGGAATGCTCTCCCAGCTGAACTGAGACAGTCGCAGGATCTGCTAAAGTTCAGGGGGAAAGTCAAACCATGGCTTTTCCCCAGAGTACAGGCTTAGCTTAGCAACATGCTGATTCCGGAACTATGGTGACAGTGCATATGTACCGCAGCGCCAGGATGCCCGTAGGGTTACAGTGCGCTTTATAAGTTTGAATACAATACAATACAATACAAATCCAGGATAATAAAGCCAAAATTGATAGCCTCACTGTAATGAAAGAGCCACTCTTGTAGTCTGGCACCCTATGATGACCTCCAACTACCACCATTTTAACTGATTTTAGTGTGTTATTTTACCCTAGCCTTAATGTAGGATGGTCCTGCATATACCTGCTTCTCTTCTGTCCTGTAATCTTGCTGTCTTTCAGTGGGAGATGTGAATTATGAGTTCGTACTATTGGCTTTGACATGGCCTCATGTCATCCTGCTTTCTGACTTTACCTTGCTTCAAACTTTTCTGTGTGCACAGTGGTGCTTGTAAGTTGTGTGGATGAGAATTATAGGTGCTTACTATTGGCTTTGACAGGGCCTCATGTCTGACTTTACCTTGTTTCTCTGAGTGCACAGCAGTGCTTGCAAGTTGTTTGGGTTATTCACATTCAAGGTCTTGCTGTTTTCCTGAGCCATTGTTTTTGTTTAATGTACTGTGGAAGGCCTTGTGAGAGCTTCGTCAAGACAGAGGCTGGAAGAAGTGCGAATGGAGGAAGAGACTTGAGAGCTCCTTACTGCCATGAAGATGCTTGCTTGGAACTTGGCCAGTTCTGGTAAAATTCCTCTGGCGGTGGGAGGAGGTCTTTCGCGAATCTTCTAGTGTGTTTAAAGCTGAGGGTTGCAAGCTGAGAAACTGGGAGTTTGGATTCCGAGCGAGGGCAGACGTGTCTATCTCGGATTGAACCCTGGCTTGCTGAGCTCTGATCCCCGGCTGTGACTCCCCCGGTCAGAAGTAGGCAGTGTATGCACCAGGTGATGTATTTCGTTGTGTGGTTATTGCCATTGTGATGTGTGCCAGTGGCTTTGATCATTTGAGGTGTTTTCTTTGTGGTGTGGGAGGTGCACATCCAGAGTAATCCTCTACTGTATATATATATATATATATGTCTTTCTGATCTCTTGCAGGACGTCCAGTGTATCTTATCTTATATCAGTTATTGCTTGTTTATTAATCAGTATAATTATTGATTCATGCCATTTAGATTATAGTTTGCTCAGTTATTGATTCATGCCTTCAGATTATAAGTTTGCTACATATATTTGAATCTTATGCATTTGGTATCTGAGACAGCCTTTGCTTAGAGAGTATTATGTAATAAACCCCAAGCCTTATTCTAAAAGTGATAGTTGTGTTGAAGTCTTGCTGTGCCAGGGGTGGTAAGACATGCTCAAAAGTGTATATTATTCAAAGGTGCAGTGGTATATTTGCCTCCCAGGTGGGAGTGCAGGGATTGGGTGTGGCTTATTGGTGAGAAGCCACATTCAAAACACTCACACATATGGCAGCAAAACTTTTAGCAATGTGTAAGTTACTGTTGGATTTAGAAAACCGTAATCGTCAATACAACTTGTGTATTTCCAATCTACCAGAAGACGTGGAGGGAAATGATTGTAGGCAGTATTTAGAAAAATTGCTGCCAGGTCTGTTAAAGTTAAAATTTTCTGAAAAATGTGAAATTGACAAAGCACATAGAATTCCTTCTCACCGAAATCCTCATCACGGCAAACCACGACAAATGATATTTAAAGGTCTGCACCATAATCATTTGATGATGATCAGGAAGGCAGCTAGAGAAATTCCATCTTTAATAAAAAAAAAAAAATTATTTAACAAACAAACTAACAGACAGACATCCCATCATCATGTTTAGTGATTACATTTAGCACCATCAGCAGTTTCAGGTCAGAAATACAATGTTGCCCCCCCATACAAAAGAAATCACTGTTCCCTCAGTTGTTTTAGAACTGTTTCCCCCACTCCCAAACAACCGTATCTTCACATACTTAGGATCTGTATTTGTGCTAAGGACTCCATATTTTCTCCCATTTTTGTGAGCAACCCCTGCTTTTATATACAGCTTTTTCTGCTAGACAACATCAGTCTAGGTCTTGCTTCCAGTTGGTGAGCTTTGCTGGTTCTCGTGCCCCCCACAGTCTGGCTATGTTGCACCTTGGCACCCCGGATGCTAATGCTAGCCTAGTTTTCGTGTGAGATGGGCAGTTAATCTCCCCGTGATGCCCATTAGGTGCCAGCGAGCATCCAAGGGTATTTGTGTGCCAACTACTTTGGACATCACTCCGATGACCCAAGCCCAGTACTGTTGTATTACGGGGCATTCCCAGATAATAGGGAAAAAAGTACCTGTCTCCCCGCATCCCCTGATGCAGTGGTCGGAGTCTGACTAGCCAAATCTAAGGTGAAGCGTCCGAGGGGTGTAGGGTCTATGCAGGACTCTCAGCTGAACCAATCGAAATCTTGCCCGTATGGCAATCTCTCTGGGGCTCTGAGTTGCTTCCTGCCAATCATCCTCTACTAGTCCCAGGTCAGATTCCCAGGTGGCTCTCAGGGAAGTAAGGGGGTCTGGGAGATTGTTCATAATTTTCCGATTAGGTTAGGGATGTCGCTTTATCTAACATGGGATCGAGTAGCAGTCGATCCTCTAGAGGAGAGTATTCAGGGATGGATTCTCCTTCTGATATGTAATGGTGTAGGGCGTGTCTCAATTGCAAGTAGAGAAAGTGTTCAGTGTCAGCCAGTTGATATTCGGTCTGGAGTTCCAAATAGGTTAGCATTTTCCAGCCCCGCCATACGTCCCTGATGGTGTCTAGGCCTATCAGGCTCCATTTACGAAATCCCTGTAAGCACCTTACGTTGCCCAGCCCATCGCTCTCCCAAAGTGGTGTCTGCAGAGTCAGTCTCGAGTCCCACCCCAGCATTCTAGTAGTGGAGCGCCATGCTCTTATAACCTCATGTGTGTGGGATGGCAGTGGTTTCCCTCGCTGCTTCCGGTAGAGGGCCGCTAAATGCCCACCGCTTCCCATCGCATGTCTATCAATCCTGTATGCCGGTTCTGTCTGTGGCTCAAAGACCCAGTCATTGATGTTGATCAGTTGAGACTCTAGGTAATAGCTCCAAATGTCCAGGACTGCTAGTCCGCCCTCGTACACTCCACACTGTAGCTTGCACAGTGCTATTCGAGACTTGCCTCCAATCCCACAGTAGGTTGCGTTGTTCCCCCTCTATAGTTTTGAAGATGGAGTCTGGGATTCTGTATATGGTATTTTGCAGGGCATAGAGCAAACGCGGTAGGGCCATCGTCGCTCTGCCCATGAGGGAGATCGGCAGGCTCCGCCAGTGCTTTATGTCTCTGCACAGCCTCTCCAATTGGGAATATATGTTAAGGCGTAGAAATTCCTCAGCTGTCCTCGTGATCCATATACCCAAGTATCTGAATTTGTCGTGGTGCACTAGGGCTGCACAGTCAGTCGTAAGTGATGGGAGAGTGCCCGCGAGATAAAAAATAAGAGATTTGTCCCACTTAATCTGGTACCCAGAATAGGTGTCGAAAACCCGAAGTATATTTATTAGCCTATGGAACGTTTGCTTGGGTTTGTGTGCGTAAAGCAGCACATCGTCTGCGTACAGCGATATACGCTCTTTCCACCCCCACCGATGTCTATGCCCCAAATTAAGGGGTCCCTTCGGATCCATGCCGCCAGTGGTTCCAGCACTAAAGCGAATAACATTGGGGACAGCGGGCACCCCTGTCGCATGCCTGATGGAGTGAGAACGTTCTTGAAACCAACCCATTAACACGCACCAAGGCTTTCGGGTATTGGTACAAAAGGCGGACCCAGGCACAGAAGTGTGGCCCGAGGCCCAGCCTGAGCAACACAGCATTAAGATAGGGCCATTCGATGCTATCGAACGCCATTCGGGCGTCTAATGACATGAGAGCGGCTGGTATGTGTGGTCGTGCCGTCGTAGCATGTATGACAGTATATTCGTCTAAGATTAAGTCTGGTTCTTCTATGGGGTAAAAACTCAGACTGATCAGGATGTATTAGGGTGGAGATTATTGGTATGAGCCGGTTAGCCAGTATTTTGGCAAGTCATTTGGTTTCGTAATTAAGGAAGGATATGGGCCAGTATGAACTACATAGGTCTGCGGGTTTGCCCTTTTTGGGGATGACTACAATCGTAGCTAGCCTTAAGTCTTCTGGTAGGCACCCATCTTTCAGCGCAGCCTTGAACATATCCAGCATCGGCTGTGCCACTTTTGTTGCTACACATTTAAAGAGTTCCGCAGGTAGTCCGTTTGGTCCGGCCGCTTTCCCTGATTGCAGATCTCATATGGCCCCTTCCACTTCCTCTTTTGTTAAGTTATTATCGAGCGCCTCCCTATCTTCGTCCGTAAGAGTTGGAAGGCAGATGTCTCTGAGGAGTTCTCTACTTTCGTCCCCCGAACTGTCGCTGATTGATAAAGCTACTCATAATAAGATGCAAATGCCTCTGCTATGTCTGCTCCCGATCCTTGCCTTGTACCATCTGCTGTACGGATTTCAGCGACCCAGTTCCTCTCTCTATCTCTCCGCTCTTGACATGCAATGAGTTTATTGGCCTTGTCCCCCAGGTCGTAGAGTCGTCTGTGTAGCCACTACATGTTGGCAGCCCTCCTCTAAGTCTCGGAGTTCCTTTTGTTTAAGACGTATGGAATGTTGCAGCTCACGGTGTTGGCATCGTCACTATTGGTGCGTTGTTCTAATAGTCCTATCTCACGCTCCAACGTATCACATTTAGAGCGCCTTTCCTTCTAGATGCCCCCTATAGTGGCCTGTAGGTATCCCCTCGCCACTACCTTGTATTTCTTCCCACAGTGTGGAATGCGAATCCACCGACCCAGAGTTTTCGTCAAAGTATTGCTGTGTTCGCTTGCTGAATTTATCTTGGAATTCCCTACTCTGAAAGTGCCAGGATGGTATGCGTGGGGGTGTAGTGTCATTCCCGACTGGGCCTTGGATAAGGACCTCTACTGGTGAGTGATCCGAGATGCCTCTGGCTTTATGATGTGCTCCTCGGAAGTGTCCCACATGCATGCACTGCGTGAAGAGATAGTCTATGCGTGATCCAGATCTGTGGGCGGCAGAAATGTGTGTACTGTCTGCTGGTCAGGTTATGCAGTCTCCATAGGTCTGATAGACCCATTGCTTTCGTAAACACCCTTAGCGGCTCCGTCCCCCCCCATGTGAGTCCGCGTTGTAGTTCTGTCTAGCTCATGTGACATCACCGCGTTCATGTCCCCACCTAGAATGTGTAACCCTGGTGGCATATCCAATAGTGTTTTACTTAGCTCAGGGAGAGTGTTTGCATGGAGTTTTGGTGGGATGTATACTGAACATATGTTGAGGCTTCGCCCCTCCCATGTTTCAGCTAATCTCACAAGTCTGCCCAGTGGGTCCCGCGAGGTGCGGTCTCTTATCAGAGGCACAGAGTTTTTAACCAGTATCGCCACCCCTCGGGACACTGTCGTAAAGCCTGCGTGGGCAGCTAACGTGTAGCCGTATCTATTAAGTGCTAGACACTGGTTACCTCTCAAGTGCGTCTCCTGGAGGAGGACCAGGTCGGGGGAGTGCCTACGCAGGTACTGAATGACCATATTCCTTTTAATTTTATCCCTCAGACCATTCACGTTCCAAGTAAAAAAAATTTAGTGTTGTTTTGGGCTGTGGTATTGTAGCCATGTCTAAGTATAATGCGTATTGGGGTCCATTCCCATTCCCCTCTCAATCCCTCCCTTCCCCGATTGTTGCCCGATGCGCTTGGTCTGAAATGATGGGTCGATGCCTAGAACAACAATAACGTATAACTAACAATCTTATATTTAGAAAACAAATCCCCTTTGAAAATTAACCCCCTCCCTGCAACCCTGCACTGTAAGTTTGAAACTACCCACCACCCCAATTTGCAGAGCGCCTGTCGCCCCAATAAGACCATTTAACTACAACTTGAGGTTGGCTGGCACCGCCACATGTGTACCCGCAGCAGCCCCCCCGCCCTTTTGCATCAGAGGATTAGCCATGCCAACAGCAGGCCGTCCAAAGTCATAGGCTCCTCCTCAGCAGTCTTTTACCATATCGAGTAGGACCTGATTACCTTACAAAGTCTTCCGTTCCTGTTCTTCCTTATCTGCCGTGCCGGGCACGATCGTTGCTTTTTCATTGTTGGTATGCAGATGTGTCCTCACTCCTCCCATCGCCACCCCCCCCCGTCGCCCGGCATCCAGCGGCGCCTTCAGAGTGTGTGTGTGTGTTTCTGTTTCTCCTGTCTGGGTTCCACCAGGGGGAGAACGCCTTCGATCCTTGTTTCCGACTTGGATCTTGCCGCCGCAGACGATTCATTTTTTTTCCCTCCTTCAAGCCTCCCCCATACTTCATCAGGTGTTGTAAAATACCAGGATTTGTCTTGATCCAGGATTCTAAGCTTGGCGGGGAATAGCATCATATATTTGAGGTTTTTTGATCTTAGGGTTCTCTTTACCTCGTCAAAGGTGCGTTGTTGCCGCTGTACCATGAGGGTGAAGTCTGGGAAGAACCAGATTACAGAGTTTTCAAAGGGTAGATCGCCCTTTGTGCGAGCTGTCTGTAGTATTATGTCACGATCTCGGAAGTTGAGGATGCGTGCAATTATTGTCCGGCGGCGGGGCCCCAGGTTTTGGCGGTGGCACTAGTGCTCTATGCGCTCTCTCCACAGAGAAGAAGTTCAAGAGGCGCTTAGGTTTGGGGTGATTGAGTATGAGGTCTTCCAGAAAGAGTCCCGTGCCTGGGCCCTCCACCCCTTCAGGCACCCCCACCACTCTGATGTTATTTCTTCGGGCTCGCCCTTCCTGGTCTTCGCGGTTCAGCACCATCACTCAGTGCTGTTGTGCGAGATTCTGTATCTGTTTCTCCATTCTGTGGGAAGCGGTTTGCAGATCTGTAATATTTGTTTCTGCAACGCCCACTTTTTCAGAGGTTTTATTCAGGTCTGCCCTCAGCAAGGTTACTTCGATGGTGACCTTGTCCATTTTAGATTCGAGCGTTGTTCCTTGTTCGTGTATCGCTGCCATAATTGCCCTCAGCGAAGGCTCTCCCAGGTCCTGGGTCCCGTGCGCCGCTGCCCCCTCCGCCATCAATACCTTAGGTATTGTATACTTGTCGATATACGCACCATTAGAGGCAGCTTCAGTGAGCTCCAGAATGTTACACAAGATCTGAGTGATCGAAGTGCTCTATCCAGGTTGCCCTCGCGCATATCAGCCAGAGAGTGATAAATATGTATACCCAGGTACTTGAACGTTTTTTGGGCCCAGTGCCAAGGGGTCTAGTCAGTGGCCCTGGCACCGGGAAGAGGTCAGTCTTGGTCCTATTAACCCACAGTCATGTCAGGGTGGCAAATCTGTCCAAGTGGCCCAGAGCTGTAGCCGACCCGGTCACCGCCTCACGCAGATAGACCAAAAGATCGTTGATGTATAGGGAGATAATGTGCTGTCGCCCATCAAGCATCAACCCCATTCCAGTCCCTCCTTGGCAAAACAGAGCAGCAAGCGGCTCCATCGCCAGAGCGAACAATACATGCGATAATGGGCAACCCTGTAGAGTGCCACGAAAGATCCCAAATTGGGCAGAAACTGTTCAACCCGTTTTGACTCTCGCAGTTGGACGGGCATATAGTATTTTAACCCATTTAATCCAGACCTCCCCAATCCCATTCTCTCCATGCATTCAAATAAATACCTATAGTATCCTGAAACCCCATTGATGTACGGTGTGGCTGGGTCTCAGGGAGGGGGGGATCTAGCGCTACGTCCTTCACACAGTTAAAGTCTCCCCCTATTATTGTGGCTCCCGGCACCTGGTCTGTTAATTGGGCCGAAAGCTCTCGCAGGAAGGTCAACTGGTCATGATGTGGGGCATAGATACTGCCAATGGTGATGTTCCTGCCACACAGTTTCCCAGAAAGCAGTACATATCTCCCTTCCTTGTGAATCTTGGTGCTGGTGACATCTATGGGGACCCCTGGCCTTATCCATACCAGGACGCCTCTAGCTAAGGCCGAATAGCTCGTTGCGTATATCTGCCCTCTCCGTCGTTTATGCAGTTTCTTTATTTTGCTTTGTATGAGATGCGTTTCTTGTAGTAGGGGAATTTGGTCTCTTCTCCTCTTCAGGTAGCTATACACAGTGCATCACTTGCTCATTGACCCCAGACCCCTTACGTTCCAGGTGAGGAATCTAATAGTTCCTGGGTCGGCTGCCATGGTTGATGATAACATGGAATTGCACAATTCCCCACAGCGCCCCCCATGTGACCCCTGTGTCTCGATGACCACCCCTGTTTAGCGGAAAAAACACCAGTGCGTAAAAACACAACTTCCTGTAACTTACAACTCCCATATCCCAGAGCGGCTCAACAACGGTTGGCTGCCCAAACCTTACCCAAGTCACTAACCACCAATGTAGGGCAGAAACTATTGTGGTACCCACCCGTCGGCGGGGGGTGCAGCCAGTAAAGCAAATTTGGCGTCTCGCCCTGTTGCAATAGCCCAAAGCACACAGCCTGAGCCGGACCAGCTGCCACAGAGTCCATATGTGGTAGGTCCCCCATCGCGCCCAGCCGTGCCCCGACGTCGTTACAGTTATTGATCAGATGATGTCATCCGCAGTCCCAGGGGTAACTGTCGGCAGCACCACACTACTGACCCCAGAGGCCTTGGACTCCGAGCCTTCCGTTCCTTTAGCCGAGCCTGAGCCTACTTCCGAGGGAGCCACCATCCGCAATGCTGCTGCCCTCTCCTTCTCGGTCCGCGAGGGGCTGGGCTTTTTAGGTTGCTCCCGCCGGGATCGTCTCCTGGGCCTTTTTCTGTTATCCCTGTCAGGTTGTCTCTGGGATTGTCTTTCTCTAACCATCGGCCTACCGGTTTTGTATGTCTCTATCCAGTCCCATGCCATTTTGGGGTCATCACAGAAGTGGGATTGGCCATCTAGTAAGATGCGGAGGCGGGATGGGAACATTAGTGAGTATTGAAGCCCCTCATCGCACAGAGCTTTCTTCACCTCCAGATATGATGCCCTCTTTCTTAGGGCCTCCAGTGTATAATATGGGAAGATGGAGACCGTGCTATTATTCACCATGAACGGGCCATCTGATTGCGCCCTCCGCAGGAGCAGGTCTCTCTCTTTATAGTGCAACAGTCTGGCCACCACTGGGCGCAGGGGGCGGCCCGTGGCCGGAGGCCTTCACATGTCTCCCCCCTCCACTTTCTCAGGCAGTCCCACCACGTGAATGTTATTCCTTCTATTGCGGCCCTCAGCATCTTCCACTCTATGCTCGAGCGTGGCCACTCTGGACGAGAGCCCTGAGACCTGATGTGACAGCGCCGCTTGCGCCGGGGTTAGGTCCGCTATTGTCAACTCTGCTGTTTTTACCTTTCGGATAGTTTGTGGTGTTCAACTCGGAGGATCCCTAGACCCACTGAAACCGTACTAATGTCCTGGTGCAGTGTGGCTTTAGTGTCGGCTATGGCTTCTAGAATTTTGGCTAGCTGCTGCTGCACCGGGTCTATTGGCAGTTGAGGCAGCATGTTCGTTTGTTGGGGGCCTAGGGGGTCCTCCTCTTGTATCAAAGGAGCTCCCACCGACTTGTTCTGGCCTTGCCCATGGTGACACTTGTCTTCCCGCCTGGTGGCTCTGCAGCTCAGGGGCTGTGTGTGGAGCTTCTGGCTTAAGCAGGCCGCTAGATTCGAGGAGGGGCGTATGCACCCAGCTTCCGCAGGGGGCTGGTTACCTTTTGTAGGCCCCTAAACTCCTCGGGGGTGCAGGGGTCGTCTTTGCGATTGTTCAAATGGCGCAGGCGTTCAGTCGCCCTCCCAAGTATCTGCCTCGCCTCTCCTAGCTCAATCTGTTCGTCGTCACTGCTTCCCGGGCATACATTGACTCTCAGGGGGAGGGAAAGCGAGAGGCACGCCACGGACCATCCGCCCAGCCATCCATACCCCAACCAGTGGCACCCGCTCTTCGCGCCGTTCAGGCCCAAGGTAGAGACCAGGCTTTTGACACTTCTACGTGCCGTTCAGGCCCAAGGTTAAGGACGAATACCTGCCCCCTTTCCGTGCCCGCTGGGGAGGGCCACTCACACCCCAGGGGGTTGGCCAGTTATCAGCAGGGTATTGCCAGGTCTCAGGTCTCTTACCTTCATTCACCGGACCTGGGCCTTCTCTCCTCAATCTCAGTTGGGCCCACCAAGCATGTCTCCCGGTCTCAATGCCGCCGCTTAGGGCAGCGCTGCAGCCATCTCCACTTCTGGGGCCTCTAGTGCTCATTTCGGTCAGGCTTCTCCTCACCTTGAATGTTGCTGGTCCGTGCTCATCAGGCTCTCCCCACTGCCATCCCTGCCATGGGGCCTGGTGCGTTGCTCCCAGCGGGCCACCCTCTCCTTCTCCGAGCAGCCCCAACAATACCAGGCGGCCCTCAGCGGCTCCCCAACTCTCCATAGGTACTGCAGCTCGCCCTCATAGGCCGACTCACCATGCCGCTGCCCACAACCCCGCTCCTCGCCCGGCCTCTGGGCCTGCCAGGCCGCATGCGTCGTCTCCGCCCACGCAGGTCCCCAGACACAGTCCGGGGCCAGTCTCCTCGCGGGTGCCTCGGGCCCCCCAGTGCAGTACGAGCGATGGACCACCCCACTGCAGGCCGGTTTATCGTTCTGTTCACGGCCACCGGGATCTCCCGTTCGACGGGGCCCAGCAGTCGTCGTGCCTCCCGGCCTCCTCCCCTCTCGGGCTTCAGGAACGCGCTCAGGCCGTCTAATCTTCGCTCATGCCAGGGATCACATCGGCCGGAAACTCTCTTTTGACGCCCGCGGCTCCTCACCGGCGCTGGGGATCTGTTCGTGGCTCTTCAGCTCGTCCTGGACTCCGAGATTTTCAGGGATAATTACGGGCTGATGCGGAGCTCCGGGCTCACGCGTCCGCCATGTTCAGCAGTCAGGCCACGCCCCCAAACGCTACTAATACTTGACTTTATTTATTTTTCTGGGTCATGATTTTCAATCTAACTTGCCCTTTCTCTCAGACTAGCTATATGGGCATTTTTGGGTAGGTTATTCTTGGTTATGCGTGTACGTGATTCTACAGTTCTATTTATGTTTTTGTGTTGTCTTATTTATGTCTGTTCTTGTTGTTCCTTTTCTCCCCATTTCTCATATCTGAGCTACTTTCAATTTTATCTTTATTTGTTCTGTCCTTTTTACTAACATTCCTATTACCATATGGCTAATTTCAATAATATTAAAATTGTTTCTTTGAATGTTAAAGGTTTAAGACAACCCGTTAAACGTGTTAAAATTTTAGATTATTTAGCAAGTCACAAAACTGATATTTGTTTTTTACAGGAGACACATGTTGACTATAAAGTTTTATCATATATGCAGAAAAAATGGGTTGGTACTATAGTTTCTTCGCCTGCAGTTAATAAGAAAAATGGAGTGGCTATTCTTTTTCCCAAAAAATTACATTTTCAAATACTGAGCATATTTTCAGATACAGAAGATCGTTACATTATTGTTAAAATTAAATTGGATACTACGCCTATTTATTTAATTAATGTTTATGGGCCAACAAATGATGATCCCAAATTTTGGTCCTTATTTACCACAGAGGTGCTCAAACTAGGTAATGTTCCACTCATTATTGGGGGAGATTTTAATTTAATATGTGATCCTTTGTTAGATAGATCATCACAATCTAAATATTATTTACCTAAGGCTTTTTTTTTTACCTTAAAATCTTTTTTAAAACAACTAAATAAGTTGATATTTGGCGATCACACTACCCAACTCAAAAATGTTTAACTGTTTTCTCAAATCCTCATAATTCTTATTTGCGACTTGATTATTTATTAGTATCCCGACAATTCATTCAGTCAATTTCTACTCCATTAATACATAATATAGACATCTCTGACCAAGCACTTATTTCAGCTGTTTCAATTCACCCCTACTCTTTCTACTCAATTCAGATGGTGTATGAACACTCAATGTTCTCAATGAAATTAATAAATCAAAACTTTTATCTGCACTCCAAGATTATTTTACTTTTAACCCTGAAGGTTCTGTGTCTTTGGTAACCTGATGGGATGCATGTAAGGCATATATTAGAGGTGTAACCATTTCTATTATGGCTCATGAAAACAAATCTTTTAATGCTAAAATTAAAGATTTGGACAAACAAATTGCAAAGTTGGAGAGACTATTTATGTTATGTTAACAAGTTCTTGTATAGCGCACGTACACCGAATTGGTTTCATGGCGCTGCTCTAAGAAGTGCCGGATCCCTGGGAACTTGTTTAAACAGCCAAGTCTTGAGGAGCTTCCTGAAGCTCAAGAGGTCTATGCAAGATCTAATTTCGTAGGGCAGGGAATCCCAGTAGCTGGGAGCCAATACAGCAAATATGGCACCGCCCATGCGCTTCAATTTGAAGAAGGGGATAGATAGAAGATGCTTATGAGCCGAACACAGGTTACTTGTTGGAATGTGCCTTTGGATAAGGTTATCCACAAATTTGGGGCTCCTGCCGTTCAATGATTTGAAGATAAGGCAGCAAACCTTGAAAGTGCATCTCTGAGGAATTGGGAGCCAGTGCAGCTTCCTCGTGAGGGGGGTGACATGTTGCCACCTGGGTTGCTGAAAAATCAGTCTCGCTGCCTGCTTCTGTACCAGTTGCAATCATTTAATTAAATAAAGAGGGATGCCAAAGTATAAGGAATTGGCGTAGTCTAAATGGGACATAACCATAGCTAGAACTACCTGAATTAAGGCTTCTTGGTTAAGGAATCTACTGATTTTCCTTATTTTCCTCAACTGGTAGAAGCAGGTCGAAATCACAGAGCCAATTTGAGTCCTCATTGTGAGCTCACAGTTCATTGTTACCCCCAGACTTTTGGCAAAAACGGACGGGGTGGGAGGTTGTCCTAATACCTTAGGCCAAAATTGTGGGCTCCAAAAGTTGCGTGATCCCCCTGTTAGGACCAGTTCAGTCTTATCTGGGTTGAGCTTCAAATGATTGCTGTTCATCCAGCTACGGATAAACAGCATAGTAGATTGAAAATCACCGACCGATTCGGGAAAGTCACTAATTGAAAACATTAGTTGGAAGTCATCCGCATAGTTGAATGTACTAGCTTTCCTCTCCTTCAAGGCATGTATCAGAGGGAGGAGATAGAGGTTGAACAAGTGGGGGGATAATGAGGAGCCTTGCGGGAATCCACATGTAGTCTTCAACTTTGGGGCTGTAAACTGGGCAGTGCGGACTGACAGAGCGGTGATCAAGTTGAGGGCCGATCCCTGGATTCCCGCGTTTTTGACACGATCGACCAATATCCCGTAGTCGACCGTGTCAAAGGCTGCGGAGAGATCCAGCAACACCAGAGCCTGTGGGGAGCCCCTATCAACCTCCTTCCGAAGAATGTCCAATTCAGTCAGTATGACAGCCTCTGTGGAGTGTGATGGGCGGAACCCTGCACGATGTGGATCAAGATACTCGGACTGTTCCAAGAAGGCAGAGAGGCATCTGGCCACGTAAGCTTTCAATACCGTGGCCAGGTATGGGAGCAATGAAATTGGGCGATAATTACTCAAGATTTGGGGATCCACCCCTGGCTTCTTCAGGAGGGGGACAACAACTGCCTCCTTGAAGGTGTCGGGAACGTAGCCCTGAGATAGGGACTCGTTTAGAAAGGATAGGGCTGGTCCGGGAAGCGCAGAGAAAACTTCGCTCAAAATACGTGGTGGGCAACAATCCCTAGGAGAACCTGATTTTACTTTGGAGAGCAGTTCCAGGAATACCTGGTTGCTTATTTTCGGAAACTGTTCAAGAGAACAAGAGTTTATTGGCATAGTGGTGCATGCCTCAGGGGTTGGGCATGTGGGGATGTTAGCCTTAATAGCCGTGATTTTATCGATAAAAAAGGTGTTCAACGAGTCACAAAGTTTGAGAAGGCGTGGGTTTTATTGTCACTCTGTCAGGATTAGACAGTTCATTAACAATAGAGAAAATTTCTTTTGACCTGGTGTTAGAGGTTAAAATTTTCGAGGAGAAATAGGCAGCTTTTGTGGTCAAAATAGTTTTTTTTATAATCTTTTAATGCAGCT
Source organism: Calotriton arnoldi (assembly GCA_963921515.1). Taxonomy (NCBI): domain Eukaryota; kingdom Metazoa; phylum Chordata; class Amphibia; order Caudata; family Salamandridae; genus Calotriton; species Calotriton arnoldi. Next base: position 1,045,925 of record CAWUFW010000477.1, on the reverse strand, counting down.
AAATAAATCGCCTTGTCATCCAGCAGGTAGTTGCGTCTCCACCTCCTTTCATGTTGCCGAAGGGCTAATTTTTTAGCCTTTAGGTCGGTGGAGAACCATCTCTGTGCTTCATGGCGTCAGGCTAAGCGTATTTTCCTGAGCGGTGCATGTTTATTTCTAGCAGCTAATAGCCAAGCAGTTAAATGTCCCTCACTGAGGTTAATAGGTGGTTTATCTGGAGGAGCTGTATTTATTTATTTATATATTTATAAAGCGTAACGAATACCCGAAGGCGTCTAGGCGCTGGTCGACCAACATCCTGCAGCCATAGGGTGAAAAGTGCTAAATGAATGAGAGAAAAATAGAGAAGTACTAAGGTTATGCCTTAAAGAGCCAGGTCTTAAGACCCTTCCTGAAAGAGAGCAGGTCAGAGGAATTTTTAAGTGTGAATGGCAGCTGGTTCCACAGTCTGGTAGTGATATTTAAAAAGCTTTTACCATCCCAGTTAGACAGTCTTACTTTGGGGACCTCCACCAACATAAGTGAGGAGGACCGCAGCATTCTGGTTGGTGTATGCCAGCGAAAGTGGTCAATCAGATACGCAGGGCCCTGGTTGTGCAATGCCCTAAAGGCAATGCAAAGTGCCTTAAAGTTGATCCATTTTTCCACTGGAAGCCAGTGTAGGGTATCAAGGGCCGCCTTTGCAGAAGAGTATTTTGGCAGTCTGAAAAGCAGGCGGGCGGCCGAGTTCTGTATAACCTGCAGTTTAACCAGGAGGGCCTTATTAATTCCAATCAAAAGGCCTTTACAATAGTCCAGCCTTGATAGGATTAAGGCTGAAACCACTGTTTTCTGCAGGTCCAGTGGTATGAAAGGGAAGATTTTCCTCAGGACCTTCAGAGAGTAGCAGGCAGCTGAGGTGATTGCATTTACATGGTGGGAAAAGGACAGGGTGGTGTCAAAGATGACACCCAGGTTTTTTGCCTTGGCGACTGGTGAGGGGAGAGGGCCTAGTTCCGTAGGCCACCAGTCGGAAGACCAGAGAGAGATGTCTCTGCCAAAAAGGAGAACCTCCGTCTTATTTGAGTTCAGCTTAAGACAGTTCTCCGACATCCATCTACTCACATGTCCCATACAGGCGTGAAAGTTATGGATTGTGTTTCGAGAGTCATCAGAGATGGATACTATAATCTGGGTGTCATCAGCGTAAGACACCATAGCAAATCCATAGGATTTGATAAGCCTGGCCAAGAGGACTAAGTAAAGATTAAAAAGAGTCGGGCTTAAAGATGACCCTTGTGGAACCCCATACGGAAGATTGAAGCTTCGAGAGCTGAAACCGTCCATCGCCACAAATTGTTCCCGGTACGAAAGGAAAGAATTGAACAATGATACGGCGGCGCCAGCAATGCCTATTTCTTGAAGGCGATGTAGTAGGGGGCATTGGTCCACCGTATCGAACGCTGCCGAAAGATCCAGCAGAATCAGTGCCGCCATGCCTCCCTTATCTACAGAGCGCCTGATTTCTTCAGATGCCGTGATCAGTGCGAGCTCGGTGCTATGTCCACTTCGGAAGTGGCCAGTGTGTCGAGAAATTGGGCTTTATTGATGCTATTTCAGCTACTTGCTGTCCCCCCTTCAGTGGTGGGGACAGCCTCTTCTCATCTAATGATCTTAAATATAAAATGCAATTACAAAAACTTTGTTACGAATTCAACTCCATATTAAGTAGGCGTGCGGGTATACAACTTTCCAATAATAAGGCCAAATTTCCTTCTAATGCCAATAGATCAGGTAGATTTCTGGCAAATTACTTGCGTATTAAAAAAGATATTACTGCGATTCACGGTGTCAATGGTAATATTGCCTTATCCCATAAAGATATTGTTAATGAATTTTTTACTTATTACAAAACCTTATATATTAAACCTCCCTCTGTGGATTCTTCATTGATTGACACTTTTTTGCACAATTGTGGTTTACAGAAAATACCACAAACAGCCAAAGATAATTTAGATTCACCAATTACTTTAGAAGAGATTGATTTGGCTATTAAATCCCTTAAATGTAATCTCCTGGACCTGATGGAATCTCAGCTGAGTTTTATAAGGTTTTTGCTCCTCATCTCCTACCTTACTTGCTTCAGCTTTTTTCCTCTTTTAGCTCATAAGGAACAACTTCTGGTTCATTTACTGAAGGATTAATTGTTGTTCTTCCAAAACCTAACAAAGACCCCACTATTGTTTCAAATTATCGGCCGATATCCCTAATAAATCAAGATTGTAAACTTTATGCCAAAATACTTCCAACTAGATTGACCTCTGTGCTTGATTATATTGTGCATCCTGATCTATTTGGTTTTGTGAAACTTAGATATTCTGCAAATAATACCAGAGTGTTACTTCATGCTATTGAGCAAGGACCTAAATTATCAGTCCTTCTGGGGTGTTGGCATTAGATGCTGAAAAAGCTTTTGATAAAGTTAATTGGCAATTTTTATTTCATTCACTAGCTGCGTTTAATTTTGGTGCATCATTTATTCGCATGGTATCTGCTCTTTATTCTAGGTCTTCTGCTCAACTTTTTATAAATGGTCATATTTCTAATCAATTGTTTCGTTTTAGGAGTACACGACAAGTCTGTCCTTTGTCTCCTTTACTTTTTCTTCTAGTTATAGAATCTTTACTTAATGCTATTAGAAACTGTACAGAAATTACAGGTGTTAATAGTAATGATGTTATTATAAAAACATAAGCTTATGCAGATGATGTTCTTTTGTTTATTAGTAATCCTGATTCATCCCTTCCTCCCTCACTTAATGTAATCTTGTTATATTCTCAAATTTCTGGATATAAGTTAAATGCCAACAAAACTGAATTTTTTCCTTTAAATGTATATTGCACTCCTGATATGCTGCCCATTCAAGATATAATTTAGCAAAGGGAGAAATGTAAATATCTTGGTGTCTTTTTCCCCCATAATATTAAAAGATTAATCACATTAAACTGTGATGACATTATAAACTATATCAAAGAAAAATTGTCCAAATGGTCTTCTTTACATCTCTCATGGTGGGGGAAAATAGTTTCAATTAAAATGGTAATTGCCCCCAAAATATTTTATCTTCTTGCTATGTTGCCGACTTAATTCTTTAGGTCATTTTATAAAACTATTGATAAACTTTTTCTAAATTAATTGGTAACAATAAAACTCCTCGTATCAGTTATAAATTGAAAATTGCAAAATGTAATGGGGGTTTTTGGTTACCTACGAACCAGAATACTTTATTGTACGATTACCTAAAATCATTTACAAATACAATGCATGTTACTTTCATAGTTAAAACAGTAGATCAGTAAAAAAGCATCTAAAAACGCATCTAAAATGAGGTTGTATTTAAAAGAAGAAAACATCTAGTGACATATACATCTGTTGATCAGTCAATGCCCTAATATTAATTCATCTTAACTGTTTGGGCTTAGTGCAAGATCACTAATGGCCATAACGTGCTGTGATATTAATTGCTCAGCGAAAATAGCAATGTTCTTGACCATTGGACTTGGCACAAGATCACTAATGGTGATATTGATGCTCATCGACAGTTGGCGTTTAAATTATTATTTTGCTGTTATTTTTTGTTCATTGAGTTTGACATAAAGTCTTTCCAGCAGCGGCAAAGAACTTCCCGGCACGTGCAAGCTCCATTGGTACTGTCGTAGTATATATGTACGTTAAAGCCTCCTTGCATGTTCTTACTTTATTTAGGTTGAACATTGTCCTTAAGTATTTACGCCTCGGACTTACCAAGGCTGGACAACAACAGATGACATGCTCTGCTGATTCTGTGTGGTATTGACATAGGCGACATCCTCTGTTTCCAGCTGGTATGGATTTCCAATGTGCCCTGTAGTCCTTTATTGGTAGAGTTAGCAGCCTGGTCTTCAGAACGTTTTGAAGAGCTTGTCTACCCAGGCCGGCTTTCAAGTATGGTTGGCATAGAGTGGCTTCATGTGATTTGGCAAGGCCCTCTGCGCCACGGGTAGCTCTGATTGTTTCTATGTCCTGGTTCCTTGAAATTATCTTTCCCTGTTTTTTTAACAGGTTTTTTAGGCTAGCCGTTGGCAGTTGTAATACCGTTGTATGATCAGCTGTCAGGCATAGTGTGTTGTTAGCTGAGACAAGGTACCTAGCCCATCGACTAGTTTTTTCCGTGAAGAGTGTTTGAAGTGCTTCCCTCAAGGTACCTGGGCGAGCCTTGTTCACATGGTGATACAACTTCACTATATGTTTTTTGCATTCTATGTCCATTGATGTTAAGTTAAACTCAAGTCGGATCAGTGTACGCCTTGTCGAGAATGGCAGCCTAAAGACCTTTCTGAAAGCCATGATATACAAGTGCTCCAATTTATCGGACAATCAAAAGTAAAGCATACTTTTTGGTTACCTGATTTTTTTAATTATCACAAAGCTTTTATATTAAAGCAAAGTTCTCTTTGGTTTACTCATTCTCACCTTACTAGTCCTCCTACATGGCTTCTAATAGAACAAGCATTTGCATTGCAATAGGTCTCGCATTCGTGAGATTTTGAGCTATTGGCATTGTAAATTACAATGCCTTTTATTTATGTGTTTAAAAAACCTGCAATAATAAAAGGCATCGTCATTTACAATACCAATAGGTCAAAGTTTTGAAAATGCAAGACCTACTGCATTGCAAATGCTTGTTGTTTAATATTATTTGTTCCAATAATAAGGGGTTCCTAAAAGAGCTCTAGGTATGAAAGGATAAACCCCTTCGACGGTTAATATTAAAAAAAAGCAAAAGCAGCAGAAACATGTGATCTTCCTCCTGACACACTGTAGTGTATATGTAAGCATGTAATAGTATGGATATTGACTGATACAGACGCCAGAGGCGCAACTAGAGCCACATTTCGGGGGGTCTACTAACAATTTCGGGGGGGGGGGGCTTATTCTTCTAGCAATAGCCAGAGTGGAGATGGCAGGGGCTCTAAGAAGGGGTGAAAAGCAACAAAGCCTCGTAAATGGTCTTTTAAAGACCTGTGAAGTACTCGGGTGCGGCTCTGTGTGTGCCCGGGAAGCTGTCTCAGCCCAGGCTGACCCACACGACGGGGGGAGGGAGGGGGGGCTGAAGCCCTCTCAGCCCAATGGGCGTTGCGCGCCTGATAGACGCTCACTGTTTTCATTCTGTTCGCGACTTTGCAAGTCATTTTAGGACGGTGAAAGAGAACTGGTGAACACTGAAGCACCCTGTGATTTCATGCACATACAGCCCTTAGAAAAGGAGCATGCATGCATTATATTATTTCGAGTACTCCTGGGGTTCTTTTTCGAGAGGAATGTAATAGTCTACTAAGCCGCCAGACCCAGCTTCAGTTACTTCAGGTGGCGTGGACTAGGGTGAAAACAAGGAACCAACAGGGCCATGCATGTTTGCAGAGTGGATAGAAAAGGGGTGAGAAAGGCACAACGGACTGGTCACAAGGCCTTAAAGCCACTGACAGTGCACAAGTGTAGGGTCAGGGTCTTCAAATCTAATCAGTTTGGAGATTTTTGGGCATAGTTCTGAATAGTTCTGAATATTTCTGAGAATCCACAAAAAATAAATACGTCTATTAAATAGCAGCAGTGAAATTTAAGCCTCGCAGACGTGATCTATACCTTGTTATTTTAGACCTTCGGGAATAACTGAGAGGACGTTGTTTACCATGTGAAACAGGCTCAAAGTAACCAAATATTTTTTAACAAAGTTAGTTAATTCAATATAAATAAAAATACCTGCCATGCATGCAGAAGTCTTCTGTGTGTACTTTTTAGTTTAATCACATTGTGACCGCGTCTTGGGGAGGTTCACCAATCCTTCCTCTTCCTCCTCCTCCTCCCCCTTGACATGAAGGTGGGTGTTGGGCAGATGCAGGAGCACTGGCTGAAACCGGAGGAGAGGCAGCGCTGTTTGTGTGCTGCAGAGGAAAGTTTTAATGGAGTGTGAGGGCTGCCCCAATATGGCTAAAAAACGCAAACACCATGAAGTGGACACAGCGTACGTTAAAAACAAGCAGGGCTACTTAATACAGAATTGAGGTATAATGTTTCACTGAATTGTGTGTGGCAGCTGACCTCCCGCCCGCCTGAGTACCAAAAGCATTACCTGCCCATGCAAAATGCTTGGCCACTCACAAGCCGGTACTGTTAATTAATGGCTCTATGATGAATCGCACCGAGGCCAGTGGAGGTTAACCCATGCCCTCTTCTTTAAATGACAATCACAAGGGGCCCATATGTCACGCCCATATGTCACGCTGTGAAAGACACAATGTCTAACGTTAGTATCTGGCATGTTGGCAGGCTAAGTGAGCAATTTTGTTTTATAGCATCCAGTCTTCATCTGAGTCTGTGACAGGGTTAAGCTGCCAGGCTGTCTGCACCTTCTTGTCCTGCTGCATGCCATATGCACACGTTCACCTTTGATTCAGACAAATGGATTTATTGTACTGCTCTTGCGGAGAAGCCGGAGATAATACACTGGCAGGCCTACTTTATATGTACGGTGCGCAACGATTGCAACTCTTGTTGTTTTGTTCCGAGTGGGAAGCGATCCCTTTCTCCCCTGACATCTGCCTCCTCCAGAAGCTTGTTATCCGTCTGACATCGGTCAGCGAAGCCAGTTCACTTCTCGGTCTGCCGTCCCTTCCCGATCGCCTGCTAAAGAAATAAAATAAAGGCGCAGCTCACCAAACTCTTTTTTTCAATATTTTATACTTTTAGTAAGCAGCGCAGCTTGTCGCCTGTGCCGCGCTGCTTACTAAAAGCATAAAATATTGAAAAAATAGAGTTTGGCGAGCTGCGCCTTTCGTTGGAGTGGGGCGAGGCGGGGCTTGCAAAAAGCCCAAAATGAGTTTGTCGAGCGGCGCCAAGTAAAAGAAAGGCGCGGTTCGTTAAACTCTATTTTTTCAATATTTTATGCTTTTAGTAAGCAGCGCAGCATGCTGCCTGTGCCGCGCTGCTTATTAAAAGCATAAAATATTATAAAAATAGAGTTTGGCGAGCAGCGCCTTTCATTGGAATGGGGCGATGCTGACCAAGACGAAGGCGAAAGACACGCTTTTGCTGCAAAAAAAAACAAGTGTTCTAGCGCGGGAAACTCCTACTGATGCCCGCGCAGGTCACGAATATTTGACCCGGTATAAATCTGCCAGGCACGACACGGTACACTGGGCGCGTTAATCTGTGACCTGCAGGGCAATCAACAACTAGGCTACAAGAACAGAGAAAAAAATATTTACCGCGCGCCAAAACCCCGAATACAAATAACAGACAAGCTGTCCCATTGTGAAAAAAATATAGTGCTTACCGACCGACTAATGAAGGAGACAGTCTAACGCCGCAAGTAAACGATCCAGTCCGGATGGGCGGTCCCAAAAGGAGACAGGGCGGTAACAAGGAGGGACTAAGAAGCCTCATTATCAATCGGAAGCCAGCATTTACCATGGACGATGACACCAGCCAATGAAAAATGTGGGGGGGGCTTCCACACCACTTCTAAAACATACCCTAATACAATATGCTTCGTAAAGCGAGCAGCGCATGCGCTGCAACGCTAGGCGAGACCTAAAAAGGGTTAATAGCACCATTTCCTTTGCCTGCTTTAATAACTATGTCTAATACGTTAACATTGCTTAATAAATCTGTTATTTTAAAATCCACTAAACTGATACTACATGATTTAGATTCACTATTTCAATCTCCTGTCTCCCATCCACAGTTAAAACTTTTCAGAACAGTACAATTTTGGAAGGCTTGGACAATTTTTTTAAATTTGTTTTTAGAGTTTTTTATAGTGCAAACTAGACCCGAAGATATCAGGTATCAGCGCACTTTACATGAGCACCAGTTGCATTACAGACGGACACATTCATTTTTGTTGGGCACGGGGAGATTAAGTGATTTGTCCAGAATCACAGGATGTTGAACGTCGTTGCCAAAACTCGAACCCGGTTCCCCAGCTACAAGGTCGACCGCTCTAGCCGTGAGGCTACATCCTCTCCCGACAATGAATGGTATTTTCTTTCTTAAAGACATATATGCCTTCCTCTCATTTGAGGAATTGGAACAAAAGCTTGGTTTGCCATCTTCTCATTTCTCCAAATTTGAGCTCTTATCAAATTCTATTTTAGATTCCCTTTCTAGTAATATTCCCTCAAATAATACTTCTGATTTAGACGTTTATATTCAAACAGTGACTACCTCACCTAATGATGAATCTTGAATTTATAAGAAGATGTATAATTTTGAATGAAATAACAGACATGATTTCTAACTTCTGGAATAAAAATTATCAAAATCATTATCACAAGATATTTGGCAGAAAATCTAGTTAAATAGTGTTTCGGGATGGCTTCCTGTGTCCTTATATCAAACCAATTCTTATATTCTTTTGAACTGTTTATCAACTACTTTAAAGTTATTTCAAGCTAAGCTTTTACCTTCTCCTATTTGTTGGCATTGTAAATTACATACAGGTTTGTTAAAACATATGCTTTATGAATGTAATATTGTTTTTCAATTTTGGAAGGAGGTTTGGGATGTTATCAAAAGTATATTCAATTTTTCTGAACCAATTTCATATACTACTTTGTTTTGTAAATCTATTGTCCTTTCTATGAATATGTCTGTTCTAGAATATAAACTTTTTGATTTTCTAATATTAGCAGCCTTAAAATCTATTCCGGCTAGTTGGAAAGATTCTTCATCATTATCAGTACGCACATGGTGGTCATGGATAGTTTTTACTAGAAGAGGTGCTAATCTCTCTTTATCTGGTGTTATTCATAATAGGTCTGTATATCATATATTTTGGAAACCAATTGATCATTATATAGCTATCCATTTTTAATAGATTCCTTTTTACTGCTTTATTTATTCCTATATTTATAAGGTTATTAATAGTAGCTCTGTTCTCAGTTTTTACATTGATAATCTATATTTCTCCCCTTTCCTTTTTTTTTTTAGTTCAAATTTTATTATGTTCTATATATTGTAGACGTTTTTTCTTCTTTGTGTATAGGTAGTGTTATTCCATTATAACTATTAATATTGATCTTGTATAAGCGCCTAGTTCGGTGCTATTTTTTGTATTGTAGCTCTCTTACTATAAAATTCAAAAAAATATTTTGGACACGAAAATGAATACTTTCAATCTTCAAAGAGATTTGCAATTAATGGTAGAAATAGGAGTTGACAGAGACAAATTCTCATAGTTCAATAAAGGTGAATTGGCATATTTGGGGGCACAAGCAGGAAAATGTGATCTCTGGCCATTTGACAAACTTCAGGAATTGGCCATTAGTCTTAAAGTGGATTTAGCAGTAAAGAGAATTTGACAATCACATAACAAAGGGCTTTTCTGTGACAGAATTAATGAATTAAAGTACCAAAATATAACAGAATACTATTATAGAAATAATAGAGACAACTATAAAATGGGAAGACTTGGCAAGTTTTACATTAGAATGGGCAGATCTAAAACCGCCCAATAAGCCTAGGGGGATTGAAAAAGAGTAAAAAAGTGCAATGTTCAGGATGCATAATTCTGAATATGATGTGGCTGTTGAGAAGGCGTCTCCATTGAGAGAAGAACGTAGAGGAGCAAATGTACATGTACACGGTCGAGAAGCGATCTCTATCCATTTACTAAGAATTTTCTCAAACCCAGGGAGGAGCTCAAGAAGTGGTATACAGAGATAGATGGGAATGTAACTATCTTGAAGGTACTTTGGACAGATTTGTATGCTTTACTTTTGATTGTGGTGCCTCAAGACTTGTGGACTGAGCGTAAGACCATAATACAGTGGCAAACAGAAGAATAGCAGAGAGAAGCTCCTAACAATAAACATTCTCCAGTTGTTATGAAGAAACAGAATGGAGTTATTGAGTGAATCAGTGGATGCATATTATGCGATTGATGAAAATTTACAGACAGTACTGTTGAGTTGAAGACCCCCAAAGGAGAGTGTTTTTCTGGATTTGTTTCAACTTTTGTGTTGGGATTCTGTTAGGAGATTAGTTTGCATATTCAGCAAAGTGTGATGTGTCGGCAGGCAAAATCTTTGGGTGAGATTTTGGCTCATGTGAAGTATTGTAGTGACTGTTGCAATGCTAAGGAGAAAATGCTGAAGGAGAAACTGATGACGGGTCAAAGTTCTTTTCGGAAAAGTGGTCAAAGTGGTTTTCAGCCTTCTAGTTTTGGTCCTAGTGTTGGCCTACAAGGTGTTAGTGCACGAGGCAATAGTGCGCAGTTTGTGCAAGGTGGTAATGGTCCTCATGGCAGACAGGCTTGCAGCCAGAAGTATATTTTTAGGGGGCATGCCCCTCAGCTATGACTGAACATTAAAGGTGTGCACTGTAGGTGCATTCTTTCCCAACTTCTTAGAGGGAAAAAGGTACAGTATGCATGGTTTTACAGAACACAAAGCTTTTGTGCTTTTTAAATAATTTATTATTGAGGAGGTTGGATGTACTACTAAATATTGTCCCCCAGAATATCGGGGTAGAACATTTTTGAGGACAGAATATCAAAAGATAAGCGCATATAAGGAAGTGTAGATTTACTATTCCTAAATCCACATCTATGTACCTTGAAGAATATATATATATATATATATATATATACACACACACACACACACTAACACTGACGAAGGCCAGGGTGCCGGAAAGCGTGTGTTAGTCTTCCTTTTGGAATTGAAATAAAAGATCTTGCACGATCGAGCTGGAGTGCGCAGTTTTGTTTCTTTGGTGAAACTGTGTTCAGGAGTATATTTTTCGTGTTGCCGTCTACACGGACTGCGCACCCGCACTGCTGAGAGCAAGGAGAGTTGGGCGGCTTTGTGTTATATATATATATATATATATATATATGAATCCACAGTGGTAATTCAATCAGTTTTAACCACAAAATGAGAGCACTCACGGAAATTAATGGCAAAGTGCATTTAATGTGCAAGCCTCCTCACACGGACAGACGCGTTTCGGCACTACGGCTTTTTTTATGTTACCATTAATTTCTGTGAGTGCTCTCGTTTTGTGGTTAAAACTGATTCAATTACCACTGTGGATTTGTGTAAAGCGACTCACCACCGCAAGGAGACCAGCACCCGGGACGTGTGGAGTGGCGGTGGTGAACTTTTGTTTTTGAGATTATATATATATATATATACATATATATATATATATACACACACATACACACACACATATACTCTCTCTCTCTCACTTTCTCACTCACTCACTCTCTCACCAGTGCCTGCACCCAGACAGATCAACAGGTTCGTGGATTTGGAGTGTGTTTGTGCAACGTTATCGGCAATAATAGCAGCGGATTCAACCGGCAGTGACTCGGTCAGACTGGAAGCAGCCAAACAGAATTTCGGTGATACGGAGGAGTTGGACGGCTCAAGCAATGTTGGTGGAGCAGCGATATCCAATACAGGTAATGTGACCTTAAAACAGAAATTGTTTGCTTTGGAAAAATTAATGAAAAAAGAAATAAGTAAATGGTGGGAGCTGACTTCACTCATGAGATACATTGAGGTCAATAGAGTCCTGCGTGGTCTGCGTATATTCATTGTACCAACTTATGAGTCCCCCTATCCTGGGCTCCTTGAAGGATGGGCTGATTTTACAGCAAAGTCATGTAGGGGATCAATCAATCAATCAGGGGGGTTAAAGCATGCTATTTACCCGTGAGGGTCTCAAGGCGCTGGGGGGGCAAGGGGTGCAGCTCTGAGTTAGCCAACAAGCCAGGTCTTGAGGATCCTCCTGAAGGTGTGCAGAGTAGGGGTGTGTCGCACGTTGACCGGGAGCGCGTTCCAGGCTTTGGCTGCGATGTAGGAGAAGGCTCTTCCACCCACTCTGGTTCTGCGGATGCGCGGGGTTTCTACTAGTGCGAGGTCGGCGGAACGGAGGTTTCTTTTGGGTACGTGGAAGGAGACTCTTTCGTTGAGGTATTTGGGTCCGGTGTTGTGGAGGGATTTGTAGGCCGTGGGTGAGTAGCTTGAAGGTTACTCTCTTCTCGATGGGGAGCCAGTGGAGGTCTCGCAGGTGTTGGGTGATGTGCTCATGTCGTGGGATGCCGAGGACGAGTCTGGCTGCGGTGTTCTGGATGGTCTGGAGTTTGCGTAGCAGGGATTTGTTGATTCCAGCGTAGAAGGCGTTTCCGTAGTCCAGTCTGCTTGTTATGAGTGCGCGGTGGTGGTCTTTCTGGCTTCGGGGGGGATCCACTTCAAGGTCTTGCGGAGAATGTGGAGGGTGTTGAAGCAGGTGGAGGCGATGGCGTTGATCTGTCGGGTCATGGTGAGGGAGGAGTTGAGTATGATGCCGAGGTTCCGGGCGTGGTCCGTGGGGTTGTGGGGGTTACCGAGGGCGGTAGGCCACCAGGAGTTGTCCCAAGCTGAGGGAGAGGGTCCAAGGATGAGGACTTCTGTCTTCTCCGAGTTGAGTTTCAGACAGCTACTGCTCATCCAAGCTGCGACGTCTTTCATTCCTTCTTGGTAGCTGAGCCTGGTGGTTTCAAGGTCCTTCGTGAGGGAGAGATGAGCTGGGTGTCGTCGGCATAGGATACTATGCTGAGTCCATGCTGTCTGACGATGGCGGCGAGGGGGGCCATGTTGATGAGCGTGGGACTGAGCGATGATCCTTGGGGTACTCCGCAGTTGATCTCTGTGGGTTCGGAGAGGAAAGGCGGGAGTCTGATCCTTTGGGTTCTGCCGGCGAGGAAGGAGCAGAGCCAGTCGAGGGTGGTTCCCTGTATCCCGGCGTCGTGGAGTCTGGCTGCGAGAGTGCAGTGGGAGATGGTGTTGAAAGCTGCGTAGAGGTCCAGTAGGATGAGGGCTGCAGTGTGGCCTTGGTCGAGGAGCGTGCGGATGTCGTCTGTGGCAGTGAGGAGGGCGGTCTCGGTGCTGTGGTTACTGCGGAATCCGGATTGGGAGGAGTCGAGGATGGCGTTCTCTTCGATGAAGTTTGTCAGCTGGGTGTTGATGATCTTCTCTGTGACTTTGGCTGCGAAGGGAAAGAGAGATGGGTCGGTAGTTCTTCAGGTCCGTCGGGTTTGCAGAGGGTTTCTTGAGGAGGGGCTTGAATTCTGCGCGTTTCCAGTCGTCGGGGAAAGTGCCGGATTCAAAGGAGGCGTTAATGGTGCGTTGTAGCTCGGGCGCTATGGCGGCGGCATATGATTCAGATCTTGCAGATGATGCAGATCTTGGTGAAATATGCTGAGCTGGATTTGGCACATATCCGACATGAGGTTAAGGATCTCAAAAAGATCTTGAAAATTAAAGTGACCAAACCACGTTCAAGGATTCACAAACAAAAAGTAGTTGAAAGACTCGCAAAATATGAGGAAGAGGTGAAATTGAAAAAACAGCAGAAATTCCAACAGGACAAAAGGGCCTATTTTGAGGGTACAATCCTGACTTTCGCAAGGAAGTAAGATATATATATAGGAAGAAAATGTGGCAGGAGGACACACAGAAAAAACAGGACAACGTCTCAATGGAATCTAGCTGGGGTATCAGCACAGGGAATGAGGAACTGGCTGGTACTTCAAACATGGGAAACATTCCGGGGGGTTTTCACAAAGAGTACCGCCTTCTGCGTCAGGCTGACAAGTCCAGAAAAGGCAGACCCCCCCCCCCCCACATCAGGGGAAGAGGAAGAGGCGCGCGCAGAGGAGAAGGACAAGAAGAGGAGGATGGCAAAATGCTGCAAGGAGGGAAAACCACCTGTTGGAACAAAAAGAATTAAGTCAAAAACATCACCGTCATGAAATTATCCAAATGTACAATGACTGATGTTGAAAGATCTTTATTAGAATTGGGATTGTCTTTTGCCCTAGGTTAACTTTCAATTATGCTCAAATGAGAATCAATTTATACTTGTTTATCAGGAAATTAAAAATGTGAAATTACATAAATTGTCAAAATGGAAAGTTGACAATCAGAGATTCAGTACATCAGAATGTGACATCAGGATAAGTGATGTAGAGGGCCTGTTGGCCTTAGAAACATTGTTTAGAGAGGGTGAGTATGATCATTCGAAGGCTGAATTGAGCCAACTCTTTGATACTTTAGGGATAGACATTAATACCCCCAGTGGCTCCAAACCTAAGTCTTGCACGATTCACTCCATGCCCAATGACACTATCGATGTGTTCCATGACATTATGATCAAGGAAGTGATTGCCTTGAGGAATAGGGTCAAAAGAGAACCCTTCTAGCATTGAAGTCGGATACCACAATAGTTATCAAACCCTCAGACAAGGGAGGTAACATTGTGGTATTGGATGTGTCAATGTATGAGGATGAGGTGATGAGACAACTCAATCAGTCTGATTGCTATGAGGTCATTACTCCTGAGATATGTAAGATTTCTGTATGTTCGTATCTTGGTTGTCTATCTGATTGGCATTACCGAGCTATTTTGGACTTTGATGAATATGGGTTTTTGAGGATGGATTTTTCAAGTATACCCTCATTCTATGTATTACCCAAGGTCCATAAAAGTATGACAAATACCCCAGGGAGGCCGATAGTCTCTTTGAATGAAGGGTTCCTCGAGAACACAGCCATTTATATTGATTTCTTTATTTTTTCATTTGTTTCTGATTTGCCCTCGTACTGTAGGGACAGTAGCTATTTCTTTACTAAGATACACAATGTTGATTGGTCCAATACATTTATTATGATCACAATGGATGTTACGTCCTTGTATACATGTATAGATCACCAATTTAGGGTACACGCATGTAAGCATTTTCTCAAACATAGGGCTGTATGCTTTTATTGACAAAAAAGAATGCTAAATAACATGATCCAGTATTGCCTTAAGGAAAATATCTTAATACAGGATGAGGTCTGTTATCGCCAAAAGATGGGGACCGCGAAGGGCACTTGCCTTCAACCCCAGTTTTGCAAATCTTGTGCTAGGCTGGTGGGAGGAGCAACTGCCCTGGGCGGAGGACAATCAGGAATATACCCAGCATGTCCTAGTCTGGACAAGATACATAGACTATTTAATTATACTTTGGAATGGTCCCCAGAAAAAGGCACAGAGTTTCTTGCAAAAGCCTAATGACAACCCCTTTAATTTAAGGTTTACCACAAAAATGAGTAAAACGGGAATTGATTTCCTTGATGTGAAGTTGTGGGTCCAGGATGGGCAGGCCCATATCACTAAACAAAGTAAGGAAACAGCAGGAAATAGCAGTTATCATTCCAGAAATCTCATTAATAGCATCCATTACGGGGAAATGTTAAGAATTTAAAAAGTATGCAAGACTGAAATTGGATTCTGTAAACAGAAAACCCACATGAAACAAAGATTCAGTGATAGGGGTTATACAGCTACGGTCTTAAATACAGCTGTAAAGAAGTTGGAACCTTTATCTAGGGATCAACTTCTTTCTGTCGCCGGAGTTTCATGTATATTTTGAGGTGGGGTGTTGCGCCTGCTACGGAGCACCTACACTTTTGGTGGATGTGACCACCTTCAGTGATATATATATATGTGTATATATATATGTGTGTATATGTATATGTGTATATATATATATCCCAACACCTCGTCACAAACTCCAACTCCTCGGAAAAACGAGCATGGACCCAGATAAGTGCTGCAATTATTTTATTTCGCCATTGTCTGCCATTACGCGTTTCAACCAAACAAGCGGCCTTGATCACATGACAATGCTCAGATTTTACCACCGCTATTTAAAGTGCCAGTGCTTCACATAGATCATGGACATAGAAAGTAGACATTGTTACTTCGGTACAATTCGTGCTTAAATGCTCATTTGAAATAAAAGAAGACATAACATTGTAGATACCATACATAACAAACGTTGAAAACCATGGTATCTCAAAATAATCAGACTTAAATGTCTTTCCATGATGTCCCACCTATTTGTAATCCATGCTTAAATGCTGAATCAAATGAATCTAACTTCCAGTCCAAAATTCAAAAATAAAGTGAACATAAAAAGTGCCCCCTCATACATGTGGAAATGAAAACGATTAAAAAAGTAAATTAATATTTAAAATGAAACAATAGGTGCATGTTCACTCTGTCACTTAGTGCTTTGGAATAAACAAATAATGGGATTTTGATATAGTTCAGGATTTATACAATAGTGAAAAATATAATGAAAAAATATAACAATATAACAATCTCTATTCTATAAAACATTTTTTCCTGATATATTCTGCGGGTTTTCTTATTTTCAGACCCTACAGTACAAAAACCCCGCTAATTTCCTTTACACATATAAAGTGACTCTGTGCTACAGTACCTAAATACAAAGTGCCTGCAAGCCGTAAAGTGCATAAGCGCAAGGGGATCCAGAGGCTTTTAATGTGCAAACGTTGAGAGGCCATATATTCAAATATCATGTGTCCGTTATAACAAGTACTACAGGGATTTCTAGACCATCGACAACATTATGAGTCCTAAAAATCATCAATAAATATGTTCCTAATTTGATTTAACCATAAAAATCCTGTCTCAATGATTAGAAATACGACACAAGATAAAACAGTATGCCTTTAGACCAATCCTTAAAACAACATTAATATATAAATATGTACATAAATATTGATAAAACCCCATCAAATTTGCTAACCTAGAATGCAGAAAAACCACGTATACCAATTCATTAGCTACTGCAGATTACAAGTGACCTAAACAATTATTGTCTTAAAAAGAATTTTCATCAATATTATAAAAAGGTGTGAAGGTCTTCTGTGGTGTTGAGACCACCTGGATGCTTAGAATCGAACTCCAGTATAAAGCTAGTTTCCAGGCGCCTCAACTTAGCTTCTCTATCACCGCCTCTTTTTGTAATGGGGATAGCTTCAATGACATAATATTTTAAATGTCTTGGATTGCTGTCATGAGTCGTTTGAAAATGCCTGGCAACCGGGTAATTTTGATCATTGTTAGTTATAGCCCGGATATGCTGCAGGATTCGCTTGTCGACGGCCAGTTTTGTGCTTCCTATATATTTAAGATTACAACTACATTCAAGAACATAAACAGAAAACTCAGTTTTGCATGTAAGATGTTGCTTGATCTCTCTAACTTTGGTGGAGAATGCAGTAGTATAGGTTTTGACATTCAAGCCAAATTGACAAGCTTTACACGAAAGGCATTTAAAAAAACCCTTTCTCGCCGTTAACCACATATCCTTGTGACATTCCTCATGACTATTGCTCACCAGCATATTCCCCATACTCATGGTTTTTCTAAACGTGATAGAGGGATTGGAAGGCATCAACCTCCCAATCACTGGGTCATCGTGAATAAAATGCCAATTACGCCTTACTATAGTTCTTAGTTGCCTCTCCTGTTTGGAATACGATAAAATGAGTCTGGTAGGCTGGGGGACTGGAGTTTCAAAATTTGCATCACCACACGTTGTTTTGACCTTATATGTTAAAAGGTCATCCCTGGCCCTTACTTTGGACCTTCTAATGGCGGCATCCACAATTTCTGTCCTGTACCCCCTAGCCAAAAACCTAGCCCGACTTTCTGCCTGCTTACTCTCAGCATCCTCATTATTGCTGCAGATGCGTCGGATGCGTAACATCTCCCCATACGGAATACTCTTGATTAAATGGGGAGGATAAGCACTTGACGCATGCAGTACCGTATTTCCTGCAGTAGGCTTTCTAAAAAGGGTAGTAGTTAAAACATTATTCTCAACCAAGACCTGTACATCTAAAAAGGTCACTGTATGCCTGCTGATAGTGGATGTAAATTTTAAATTAATATCATTGTGGTTAATCTAATCAATGAATTTCATGGCGCTTTCCTCACTTCCTCTCCACACAATAAATAGGTCATCGATAAAACGTAACCAGGAAATAACTTTAGTGTCATGTTTCCTCATATTGACGCATGAGGACCAGCTCCTCCCACCAGCCCATAAACAAACAGGCATAGCTGGGGGAGAAGCTGGCCCCCATAGCTACACCCTGAATCTGCTGAAACATTTGGCCATTAAAAGGAATAGATTGTTTTCCAAACAAAAGAGCAGCATATCCAATAACATTTTTGTGTGCTGTGCATACATAATAGGTCTAGTGCATAAGAAATACTCCACAGCTCGTAGCCCGTCCTTATTTCGAATGCAAGTATATAAGGAGGATACGTCTAAAGCTATGAGCAAATACTCAGAGTTCCAGTTTAAGTCCTTTATCTTGTTAAAAAAATCGCATGTATCCTGTACATATGACTTTAACGGTTTCACATACACCGGCAAAAAATAATCAATATACCTGGATAAGTTTTCTAATGGTCCATCACAGGCTGCAATAATGGGCCTGCCCGGTGGTCTATTAATGTTTTTATGAATTTTTGGTATAAAATAGATCACCGGGACCAAAGGATACTCTTTTTTTAATGAACTTGTACTCCTCCCAACTGAGGAGCCCCAGACTTTTCCATGCCAGTAGGTGCTTGAACAAAGAGTCCTGAGTGCTTTTATATTTTAGTGGAGAACTTTTTCTATAACACTGTTGATCATTAAGTTGACTGTATGCCTCTTTCATATATTCCTCCATTGGCCATAGGACGATATTGCCGCCCTTATCAGAGTTTCTTATGACCACATTTTCTTTACGTAGTTTAGCAATTAATTAATTGTATTTCCTTTCCCTATTGGTATATTTTCTATCGGATCCATTCACGGTGTATATATATATATATATTTTTTTAAACACAGAGTTGCCCCTTCTGTGAGATCGCACTCACAGGTAGGTTAAACGCTGATAAAAGCAAGCGCCACAAACATGGACACAGTCCTTCTAAAATCTCCTGCCGACGCGTTTCGGGCATTGCGCCCTTCTTCCCAGGCAGTTTTGGCAAATGACGGCACACGAAGACCAGCCAGTACATCCCCTTATATTTATTGGCAGATGACACTCAGGTGAGTTTTCCCAATGAATCATGGGACTGGTAGTCCATTCTCCCCATGTGGGTCGCCGCCGTCAAGTCCGTTTTCACTGCGATCTCACCGAAGGGGCAACTCTGTGTTTGAAAATATATATATATATATACACATATATATATATATACACATATATATATATACACATATATATATATACACATACATTATATATATACACACACACACACACACACACACACACACACACACACACACACACACACACATATATATATATATATCTACTGGCGGTCGCCAGTAGATAGTTATAGTTAGGACCTTTATCCATAGGAAATCCACAACATTCTATTCCCAATAAGTTTGGCGTCGTTTGACGAATCATCGCGAATTTTTCAAAACTAGTGGGGCGCTCCGGTCCGCTCCTATCCTGAAAGATTCGGGGTGATTCATCAAGCGGGGGCCGAGAAAAAAGGGGGGTCCCAAAACGCGTTTTCTCCATGTTAATTCCCATAGGAAATTTTTGCCACGGCTACAGCCCGAACTGCTGAACGGAATTGCACCAAATTTTGCAAAACGCTAGCGCTTGGTTCAGAAAGCGACCTTTTTTTTAAATGGTGTAAATCCGTTCAGTAGTTGCGGAGAAATTCAAAAATAAGAGTGAAAAAATCGATTTCCCATAGGAAACTTTATGCAAGGCTACAGCAAAACTGCTGAACGGAATTACACCAAATTTGGCAAAAAGGTAGTGCTTGGTTAAGAAAGCACCCTTTTAAAAATGGTGTAAATCCGTTCAGTAGTTGCTGAGACAATCCAAAATAAAAGTTTCGATATTTATGGCCGCGGTGGATCAGCGCACCCTCCCGACCTCGAGCTGCATGCTAATTGGCTGTCAACACTCCAAATCAGGAAGTGTTGGCAGCCATCTTGTTCCTCGGTAGAACCGAGGAACAAGAAAGCAGTAAAAAAAGTGCGCAATACGCAAAAAGGGGGCAGGGTAGAAACACCCTGACCCCCTAGGCCTGCTCAGGGGGTCCTACAAGGACCCCCAGGGCCCCAAACATTATTTTATTTTATTAAATCGGCAGGATGCGCTTAGGGTGCGCGGATCCTGCCGATTAAAAAAGAAAAACGAAGCGCGGGCTCCCGCGCTTCTTTGGTAATTGGCCCCGGGTGGGCCAAGTCCCGGGGGCATGCGGGGGTTAAGTTTTATGTGTGGGGGGCCTCTGAGGCCCCCCAAGCCCCGGGGACCGCCACCCCCCGGGGCTTTAATAAAAAAATGATCCGTTACGGACCCCCAGAGCCCCGGGGACCACCACCTCCCCGGGGCTGTGCAATTCAAGGGAGGGGGGCCCCTCCTGGAGCCCTTGATGGCCCTGGGGACCGCCACCCCCCAGGGCCGGCTCCTGCAGTGTCCCGGGGTGCCTACACTGTAGTTTGCTATGACAGGACGGGAGCCTCGCGGCTCCCGTCCTGTCATAGCAAACTTGCTTTGGATTTCTCGCTTCCAATATCCAAAGCAAATTGCTTTTCCACATGGGGAGCTGCATCTTAGCAGCTCCCCATGTGGAAAAGCAATGCCGGCTCCCGAGGGACGCAGGGAGCCGGCAGGGTCCGTGTGGGAGTTGGGGTCCCCCCACGGACCCCAAAGGATAGGGCCAGCCCCGGGGGATGGGGTTCCCGGGCCAATTAGTGGCCCGTGAGGGGGGCCACGCGGCCCCCTTCCCCAAAATTTAACAAAACAAAAAAAAACAAAGGCCGGCCCCGGGGGATGGGGTCCCCGGGGCCATAAGTGGCCTGAGGAGGGGGGCAACGCAGCCCCACTCCAAAACAATAAAAATTAAAAGAAAAAGGCCATGCCCCGGGGGATGGGGTCCCCGGGGCCGATTAAGGCCTCGGGAGGGGGGCCACGCGGCACCCTTCCAATTTTTTATTTTTTTAAATAAATAGGGGGCAGGCCCTGGGGGATGGGGTCCCCAGGACCAATAAATTAGAAAAAGAAGGGGGCCACACAGCCCCCTTCTTAAAAAAAAAAAAACGGCATCGCGCCGGAGGCCACGCCCCTTCTTTCACCACTCTGCAAACGCGCCCCTGGCGCGTTTGCAGATGGGGAACGAATTCCCTTGAATACTGGAGGTCCTCGGAGCCAACTAGCCCACCAGGAACCTCCAGTATGCGCCAGGGGCTGCGTTGCAGAGAGGTGTTCTGAGGCCACGCCCTTTTACACCTCTCTGCAACGCAGCTCTGTGGCGCATAATGGAGGGAGCTGGTGGGCTAGTTGCACCCCAGGGACCCTCAGGATTGAAGGGGAGTTAATCCTCCGACTTAAAACGCACCACGGGCGCGTTTGCACAGTGGTGAAGGGAGGGGGCGGGGCTTGAGATGACATGTGTACAAACAGGCCCCGTGGCGTGTTTTAAGATGGGGAATTAAATCCCCTTCAATCCTGAGGGTCCCTGGGGGACAACTAGCCCACCAGGTACGTCCAAAAAGCACCACAGAGCTGCGTTGCAGAGAGGTGCAAATAGGGGCGTGGCCTCTGAACACCTCTCTGCAACGCAGCTCTCTGGCGCATACTGGAGGTATCTGGTGGGCTAGTTGGCCCCTAGGGACCCTCGGGATTGAGGAGGAATTAATTCTCCAACTTAAAACGCGCCACAGGGCGTGTTTGCAGACATGTCACCTCAGGCCCCACCCCTTCCTTCACCATTGTGCAAATATTCCTCTAAAATCAGCCGAACTACGAATTCCGATTTACTCACCTGTTATCAGGAGAGAACCCAGTGCTGCATCTTTTAGCCCAGCACTGACCCTGAAAAGTAATTCTAACTGTACTTACCAGTAACTTGAATTTCCTTCCATAGGCTAACATTGACTGGTTTCACTTGGAAATTCTTCTAAGTGTGGAGTTTTGGAACTTTATAATATTCCTCTAAAATCAGCCGAACTACGAATTCCGATTTACTCACCTGTTATCAGGAGAGAACCCAGTGCTGCATCTTTTAGCCCAGCACTGACCCTGAAAAGTAATTCTAACCGTACTTAACAGTAACTTGTATTTCCTTCCCTAGGAATCCATTGTCTGGTTTTCAGCAGAAAAGTTTCAAAGTGTCGATTTTCACAAACTACAAATATTCCTTAAAAATCGCCTGTATGACTTAAACGCATTCTTTCAACTGTTTACAGGAGATGCACCAGTGCTGGATCCAGGATCCACCACTGAGTAAGAAAAAGTAACGATAACACTACTTACCTGCTAAGTGAATTTCCTCCAATAGGATAACATTGGTGATTCTATGTGAAAAAGTTTCTAAGTGTCAACTTTTAAAATACAATAATATTCCTTAAAAATCAGTACTGTAACCAAAACGCTTTTACTCAACTGTTTACAGGAGATGTCCCAGGACTGAATCTAGGATCCAGTCCTGTGGTTAGAAAAGTAATCCATAAAGTAACTAATTGCATTTAACTAGAAATTCACATTGAGCTCAATGTTGCATTGTGTTTGAAATTGTGTTGGCCTTTGCAACAACTGTAACTACTGTACTTAAAAGTCTATTGCCTATTTGCAAAGAATTTAAACTAAAGTAATTCATTCTGAGAAAGTATATTTTGTAATGTAATGTATAATGTAATTACAATGTAATTTAAAAAATAAATAGTTTAAAAAATGTAGTAAATCAGTATCAAAAAAATAAAAATAACAATTAATACATTTAAAAATTGTCATTTACAAAACCTTTGAAATTCACTGAAAAAAACCATAGGTTTCAGACATGTTATAGTTAGGAATTAGCATTTAAAAACCTTTGAAATTCACTGAAAAAACCATAGGTTTCAGACACGTTATAGTTAGAAATTTGCATTTACAAAACCTTTGAAATTCACTGAAAAAACCATAGGTTTTAGGGACAGTTATAGTTAGTTGGACATTGCACTCGTACAAAACCCGTGAAATTCCCACGTTATAGTTAGTTCAGCTAACTATAACTCGCGCCCGCAATGCACTGCTGATGACGTCACATATTACATCACTCATGACATGGTCAGTGACATCACTGATGACATCACTGATGACATCTCAAATGACATCACTGATGACATCATGCAGTGACTGTGTGTTTCTATAGTTTAAATATGTTTAATATATATGCCAAGGTGTATTGAATAATGAGTGGGTGTATAAGTGTGGAATTTCATGGGTTTTGTACGAGTGCAATGTCCAACTAACTATAACTGTCCCTAAAACCTATGGTTTTTTCAGTGAATTTCAAAGGTTTTTTAAATGCAAATTTCTAACTATAACGTGTCTGAAACCTATGGTTTTTTCAGTGAATATATATATATATATATATATATATATATATATCACAAACTCCACCATTGCTATCGAACCCACGGCGTGTGGTACCGCAAGCGTGATGGTAGAAATCACGAAATTATATTAAAGCTCACAAAGTTCAACAGAGCACTCACTGGGTTATCGGCCATATGTTTATTATATGCAGGAGTGTTTTGGTGAAAAATCGCCTTCCTTGATGCTTGCAATTCACATTAACATATAGCCTTCTGGAGGTGAAGTATACGGGACCTCGTCCCCATAGGTTGATTCAAATGATTATTATAGATGAAGGACTACAATAGTTATATGCACATTTTGGACGCCGAAATTCCCTGGAAAAAACAAAGGTTACTGGGTTGTTATAGTTAGGAAATAGAATTAAAAACCCTTAGAAATTGACTGAAAAAAACAAAGGTTACAGGGATTTTATAGTTAGGCTCAGATTTCACTCATACCAAACCAGTGAAATTCAACAGTTATAGTTACCTGAGCTAACTATAATTTATGCCCTTGCAATGCACTGCTTATGACCTCACGTATTACATCACTCGTGACATGGTCAGCGACATCACTGATGACATCTCAAATGACTGATGACATCATCCACAGAACCACTCACACACATACTCATGCCCCCATACATTCTCTTGTATGTCCACTCACACACCCTCACATACCCATTCACAGACCCATACCAGTACTCACACACCCACCCACTCCTCCATAGAGCCACTCACACACCAACTCACTCACTCACTCGTACTGCCACTCACACAAACATTCACTCACCCATACAGCTACTCAGGAGACCTGATTGGTGGTTATGTTGTTAGTACCATATATAAAGTTACTGAAAGTTGAAGTTTCCTTCATATACACTGTACCAAACAGCTGAATTGATAGCGGTCAGCTGTGTATGTATTTTAGCTGCACAGAAACACTACTATTTTCACGGACACAAAGTATGTTTTTGAAGTGCCTCATAATTTTGGGCTTCTCTGGATGGGGCAAGGGTCCCTCACCTCTGTGTAAGCCCCAATCGAAAATAGGTTTTATGTAAAGGCTGATGCTCTCCAGTTGCCTTCTAAAGTTGCTATTGTTAAATGTGCTCCTCATCAAATCGTCCAGGATTAGATATATAATGGTAACGCTTTTGCTGAACTTCCAAAAAGGCTGCTCCACCCCCAAATTTGAGAATACTCTATATGTGCCCCTAGTCATTGAGCCTGTGAGACCCATCTTAAAGGATCTTGCTGAGTTGCAAGAATATGCCCCGCAAACAAAAGAGCATGGTTGAAGCAAGATTGTAAAAGAGACCCCAACAGAGTATGGAGAGGTAAACAGGGAAGATTGTCCGATTATACGATGGTGTTACTCATGTCAGGAGAGAAAGGATGATTTGTGCCGCAGGCACCCACTGGTTTACACTTGACTTCCCCTTAATAGTTCAACAGTAGTGTCAAACCTGCGTCATGTTCCAAAGCCTGTAATGCTGGAAAGGGTGTCAAAACTACTCCTGCTGCCCTCAACCCCCACCTTGAGGCTCCTTTGACATGTACAGGTTGATTTCATCCAAATGCCCCGAGGCGGGTCTTATGCTTATATATGGCACTGGGTTGTACATTTTCAGGATAAAAGAAACCCTACCCTTGTACCAGAGTTGAAGCTATTACTGGTGCTAAGGGACTGCTCGGTTTGCTCTGCTGGGTTTGGAATCTGCCTCTGAATATGAAGTGACAAAGGAACACATTTCATGTATTTTGCAGTTCACGAACTGTGTAAATCGTTAGTGATTAAATAACACTTACGTTGTGCATACTTCCCCAAGTCCTCATGGAAAGTAGAGGGGCTTAAGGGTAGTCTGAAAAACAAAATATCTATGATTTGCAGTGAAACAGGCTCAAAGTGCTTGGCGGTATACCTTTGGCACGCTGGCCAATTCGAGCTGCCCCTTATCAAAAGAGTTAAGCTGAGTTCCCAGGAAATCATAATGGGTTGATTTACAGTCCTTCTTGCTATCCCTCCAATGTATCCAGCTTTGCTTGATTTGCGCCTGAATGATGATGGGACCCTTCATTGCTGCAAACAACTGATTTGCTGACTCAACTGCTTCCGTTGTCATGTGCAAGTCAAACAACTCTACTGAAACCTGCCAAGATCCCCAGTATGGAGACTGTGTCCATGTTGAAGCCCATCAGCGAAAGTCGCACTCCATCCCCATTGGTGTGACCGATACCATATTCGACTTTGCATGCCAATAAAACCAGGTTGATGGGGATCTCTCTGCAATGGTAAAGGTCATTAGGATGGGACCAAATGCCCCAAAATCTAGAGGGCTAGCCCAAGACATTGCAATGAGCCTGGAAGTAGTAGGGGGTTGATTTTTCCATAAAAAGTTCCTACAGGGCCCCAAGGCTTCCAGGGTAGTGTCCAGGAAAATCAACCAATACACTTTGGTGGTTGAAGCTGGCACTCAAAGGCAGAATTTTGTGTTGTCTAGAAATGACACCTGGTTAGCTACTATTGTTTGGACCAAAGATCCTCCTGCTAGAGATGAGAGCAGATTTAGTGAGGGGCGAGAGGTAGGAAGGGACCAGACAAAGGAGACTGGAATTAAAGTTAACTTGTGGAGACATATATAAAAGCAGTTTTTTGCAAGGATTATAGGTCAGAGAAGAGCAGTTGAGCTAAGACTGAACAAAATGAGACTATCAAAGCTATGCCATGCTACTGTCCTAGCTGAAACAATAGAAACATAGTAAGTCTCCTTTAACCACATTGCTGCTTTTTACCCTAAAATGTCATTCCCTACTAGTAATGAAAGTGTAAATTGTCCGGGAAAAAATTCAAGGAAGTTCTCCATTCACCTTTTTTGTGTTTGATGTAACGCCCTAAGTGGCCATGGGAATGCCCAGACGTGCATGCTTAGCTCACTGTTCCACTGGAACCAAGCTACACCCGACTACAGAGGCTGAATAAGGCCAAAACTAGCCCCTGGCTCCAGGTAGATCTCTGGCTCTTTCTCTAGCCCAACAGGAACCATGAAACGCAGAATAAATCATCATCGCCAACTAATTACAATGATATTTTGCGCACCTATCTCTCACACTTCCTCATTCATCACACTGCTAGGCGCTGTTCCCTAGGATAAGATAAGAGCACCTTTGGCCACTCATGTACGACTCCAAAAGAGCTTCCCACAAAGGATGACAGACAACCAATACAACACTCTGCCAACCATGTACTTCCTCATGGTGGAGCGTGCTACCTGTCCGAAAATGTGCTTTGGCGTCCCACAAGGAATATGAAGCGCTATATAAATGCAGCAATACTATACGACAGTTTGTAATGAAACTAAAGCCCACCAATAGAGTCTCACAATACATTCCAACAGGGCGTTGGCGTCCTCGATTAGCTTGATTGGTTCACACTGAGAAGCACGGGCCCCAATCCCTGGCCTCATTTGCTTGTGAGACCTCAAAGATCTCTACGCGTAAAGCAGCATCTACAGTTCTAAACGCAGGAACCGGTTTCATTATAGTTAACAATCCGTTGGTTTGCTTTATATACTGCCACAATGTTTAATAAGCCATGAATGCTCAGATGTACCTTCCGTGAATCTGTGCAGCAACAGCGGTTTTCTTTTTCTTCTTCAGCTCGTTGTACTCGAACAGTCCAAGGACAGCGCCCTCGGCCGCCGCCTGGGCGTCCTCACAGGGGTCTACTTCCACACACGGGATCTCCAAATCCTGCACCTGCCGGCAGCCAGCTGCAAACACCGGAACAAGAGGAAATTAAACAGAAGGCCTTGAGATAAACAAGGGCAGAGAGGCAGCTATTGGAGAGAGGGCTTCCAGTGGCTGCCTACCACTATTACTCATGCAGATGTATTATGCCATGCCTTTGTGGCTGTTAGTTTAATCACATTACAGGGCTGTGTCGAACAACGTTATTCAGAAGGCGGGGCTGAGGTGTATTCAGCCTGTGCTGTGCATATCAAGGTACATCTGAATCATATACGCACAGATTCTATACAAGGAGTGAATGTACTACGAGAACAAATGGTGTGCATATCTAACAGTGTCGTCAAATGTGGGTTTTATGAATCTGGGGATGATGGGAGTGAATCAAGGGGATACTGGCACCTAGGTTTCCGTTTAGATACCCTCTAAAACCCAAACTGTACTAATCTTAGATTAAAATACTAAGGTAAAATGAAGCAAAAGCCACATTATATTTATCCACAAAGTACTACAAAACATATTTTCTGAAAATATTTTTACACCACATTCAGTGAGAAATAAGGCAGGTTTTTAGAAATTATTGTTTGGTATTCCTAAAGCACTTCACTCATAACCAGCTAACAAAGTTATATAAAATAGTTTTATCGGCAAATGATTTGATTATAAATAAATACAATACTGAAAAGTAGTAGTACTGGAAGTGCTAGATCTAGGAGCTACACCGTGGAGGCAAGTAAGAAAAAGAAAAAAGAATTCATTGCCTATAAGCCACCATGTGGTAAAAGTAGAAATGAAGTTCTATTGCTTTTAATAAGAGCATGAGCATTTAAACCACTGAGCAAAGGAAGGGGCAAAATAAATACTGCGAAACCCAAAGGTAACATCAAGAGCTGTAGTAGTAGTTGCTAGGCGCTAGTATGATAGATTGGAAGAACTCCTTCTCCCAGTCGATGGAACAAGGAAGGACATCACGCTAGTTCTCAGAGAATGGTCACTAGCGATGGACAGGAGCAAAACCCAAACATGATGGCTGCTTAAAGGTCTTAGACAGCACGAACTACCTCAAACAACACCAGCAGGGAACATCTCTGTTTCCATGAAACATTTATGTTTTATATTCTTTTTATGTGGTAAGCAGTTCTTCCACTTTACCCTTAATTTATGTTTGCAAGATCCAAGCACAGCTAATGGAAGTCAGCCAGTTCATTATTACAACGTAAAAACTCCATAAAAAGCATATCGTTGTGGATGGTTGACTAAGACTGCGCCCCAGGTGACAACAAAAGCAAAGTTGAAGAGGACTACTATGATTGCAGTGTTAGGTATTACATTCTACATGGCTCCTGTGCCAGCCCACTCTCCTGTGCCTTTAATAGATGTCTCATCTGACATTACAATCTGTCAGAAGAGGTTTTTCATGGAACTGCTTGCAATCTGTACATTGGACCTGTATCAATTATTCCACATTTGCATGATAGCTGACTGACATCTTTCAGAGTGTCAACATATGTGAAGGGACATTGGTTCCTGTAATTGTATCAGGAGAATTCTAAAGTACAATTAATGCCTCACAAAGTGTTTGAACAGAAAATTGGCTTTTTCATAAACGATAAGCCAGGTATACTTTATATTGTATCATAATTTAATAAACATAGGACCATATAAATGATGCGTGGAACAAATCGTACATCTGGGTGCTCGAGACTCACACGTGACCCACACAGTGTATAGAGAGAGAAATAACAAAAATTAGAGAGTGAGACGAGAGCTCGCTCACCTTCCTTTTTCTAATGCAACAAACAATGAAAAAACGAGCTTGCTACCACAGTATATTACCTCATGAGATATCCTTCACTCATATGAGTAGGAAAAACCTTTAGGTGTTTTAAAAGAACCCTCACCCACTAACACTAGTTAGTGGCATGCTTCATCATAGGATTCCCACCCGAGACGCATAGTAAATCTGGGTGTGCTACAACACCTGATTACAGCAAAGCGGGTTTTGTTTGTGGATCTCAAATGAAAAATAGGTGATTTTCAAATTGCCTCAAGGTTACCAACCGTGCAAGGTGTATTTTAATAATGGTGACCTTAGGCAACTTCTAAAAACTGTGGTGGATGTGCTGTGAGATGGTGATGATCTCCCACATCCTGGGTCTACATGTTTCGGACACGGGCGGTTAGCACTCCCAATCTATTATAATAGAGCTTACAATAGGTGAGATTCAGGTAGTGAGACTCACGACAGACGTCAAAAACCAGGAGTCTAAAAAGCAAAAAATTCAGGGAGGTTAAATAAGGCAGAACCAATTTCTTACAGGTTACTTAAAGGGACTACCTATGGTGTAAATTACAATTAGTCCGCAACCAATAACAGTTCTTACCAAAGAAGCTTGAGATTCGGCTAGGACCACAGTCTTAGGTAAAAGGAACTTAAAAGTAAGGACCCAGGGTTAAACAATCCATATGGGATTGCGGCAATAATAAAAGGGATATAGATGCAGATAAAACTAATTATATCTAGGGAAAGAGATCCACAGATGGAGTGACGTTTAATGAAGGGAAAGGAAGACTGACCCCCCACCCCCAACCCCCATCCCCTACACACACTCAGGACGTGCGTGTGGAGTGAAACCTGGAGTAGGAATTGCCAATGAGGCACAATATGCATGAAAAAGTTTTTCTTTTGCTGCTGACATCCTAGGAAGCATTTAACACTTTGCTTCTGTTATAAATGAAAAATAATTCCGAGCACAGGAGGCAGTGTATAGGCCCAGAGAATATGCCGAGTTGTGTCTGATTCACAATTTAAATTAATAGTGCGGAGGGTATATTACCAAAGACTACAGCAGGAGGGAATACTGGGTCTTAGTGAGCTGAGCTCATAGAACATGATGCATAATTTGTAGAACCATGCAACATCCAGGCAAACACGTAGGAGAGGATTTGGTAGGCCCTGTCCCAAGCTTCGTAAGCCATTTCTTCTTGCAATGAGTGAGTACAACAGATTCACAAAATGTATGGGGGGCCTGTTAAACTGAAGCCCAAATTCACAAAAATGATTTTCCACATTTGCAACGGGCACACGGCACCTTGCAAATGTGTCACCAGGCTTTCTTCAGCGACAGTGTCAGACTTACAAACAGGACTCGTGGCCCGTGGGAAGGCCGGGGAGCAAACGCAGGGTGGGTACAGAATCTTTGCCCCAATGCCTCACCTGGCTTTCCAAGCAAAACAAAGCAGCTCTGTAATATATTGGCTCCCATAAGCCATGAAGGCATCGTGAAGGAGACTGCTGACGTCTGTGCACTCCTATCCCCAAACCCAAGTCATCCACGCAAGGAGGATTGACAAGTATAGGCTTAAAGGGTCCATTCCTGTCAATGCTTAGATATACACTTCCACCCCCATATAAGGGGTAGGGGATGTATAGCAGTACTTTACTGCCCTGTATTACAGGAGCTGAGTTTGTGTTTGCCATACGGATAGAATCACCTCCGCTGCATTTACTAAAGCAGTACTATTGGGCGCCATCTGCTTATTCCAGCTCATGTCTTTATGAATCATGAATGTGTTGCAAAAAGTAACTGCCATGTTCATAACATGTCCACAAGTGGCATATGCAAAAACACTCTCTCATACGCAAAACAAGCATTGGCATAGCCAAGAGGTCTCGCCTTTGGGACCTTATAAGTATTTAGCCATGCAGCACATTATCCTTGGTGCTACAACACCTACTGAGCACCAGTTCCATTACATAAACACCTTTCGCAACTGTCAAGCAATGCACTTAAGCAACGCATCTTTAAAGTGCTACAATAGTGTTAGAAGGCAACAGGTTATTGGAGCCCCTGGAAATAGCCAGGAAAAGAGGACCAAACTATGCAGCGCGGTCCATGATAGCATTATTTAGCCAATTTGACCATGCTGATAGTTTGAACATGTGCACCTTACCAGTACCAGTTCAACACAGGCACACGGCAATCAACTGAACCAGAAACAATTTGCGTTTGTATGGATCTGCCAGTGTCGGCACCACGTTTTGTTTTCTTTGAGCAAATTTGCATCTGTTTTAGCTAGAAAGGATGTTGTAGCAATCTGCAACTTATGCATTCGACAGTGAATCATATGGTGAGTAGAGTAAAATAATAATTATGCAGAGAACGCTGCAGCCTCAATAACAAAGTAAGTGGCCCGGGCATTAAACCACACATAGGAAACCATTTGAACACCAACGAGTGGTTCAGATTGGCTTCTGCTTGCTAACCACTCTTAAGAGCTAGTCATGGAATGGGGTTTCCTCTGCATGACTACCTCATGTGTCAGTGCCAGAAGAGCATAGCAAGCTCTCCAGCAGCGATTTGAGGCAACCATTAAACACCTGTAGACAGTACATACAATGAAAGCAATGGTCAATCACTTGCCTGAGGAATAGCAGGACAGTAATGTACAAATGTTAGCATTCGCAGTGTTCCCATTTCAAAGCACTGATGAGCACTCCACAGAAAAACCACTATTCTAATCAGCACATCTGTTGTCAGCCCCCCACAAAGGAATGATTAGCATGGTTGCAGAATAATATTTCTCCATAAACACATAACCGGCAGACAGTCTGTCCAGGATGCGAAAATGCTTCCCGACCCCTCCTCCGAATATCCCTTGCTACTTAAAAAATTCTGAACCAGCAAGATTAATCCCGACCCCCCCAGATATACCTCTGTAAAAAAATTGTTGTCCAGAGATTTTCATTTCTGATTTGTGTTTTTGGATCATTAGAGAAGTAACTTAGCTTGGGTAGACATTGCTGATCCGGGCTGAATTTTTCTTGACAATATTTTTAACAAGCATTGGTAAATGCATTAGGATTTGCCTATGTGATTAATAATAAGCTGTTTTTTGTTGTAAGTTGTAGCTTGCTGAGTAGTTGTACAATATAAGTTACAGAAAGTCTGTTAAAGTGTTATGACTTTTTTATGTATAAAAAGGCGATATATTGTGCTGTTACTAGTGGTATAGTGTGGGTAAGTAATAACATTTTGAAAAATGAAAGAGGGAAATAATATAATTCATTGATGAAATATCAATTTTATGTGTTTAGAGGAGTTCTGCTAACTTTTGGTCCCGGTGCTACTGCACCTGCTGCACCATTCAAATCATGCCCCTAGTGCCTGCAAGATAACTGCATGTGTGACTGCCTGTTTAGTAGTAAAATATTGCAATATTTGGAGTTTAGAGGGGGTAGGATGCTGGCTTAGTGTATGGCTCACACTTATTTAAGTGAAGCACCTTGCACTAATCCAGGCAACCCTTATGGTGGTTTTAGTGGTCTTAGACAACCTTAGAAAGCTCTCCAAGTGGTAGCTATGGAGTGCAGCCTTCAGGCTTAGTCCAGAAGGAGTGTTCAGCAGCTTGTTTTACCTGATCTAATCATGTAGTGTAGGCTAAACGAAAAAGAACCACACAGTGTATATATAAAAATATGTCTATTTATTACACAACACTCATTAACACATTGGTAAATCTCCTAACCGGAGATATTAACACAAATACACACACTACTTCAATTACAAACAGATAAATAAGCACAATACACAGTGGTCTCCAGGGGGAGACCAAACCATATAAGAAAAAAAAGTGGAATGCGAACCAAAGTCAGGACTTGGACCAGGAGACTCAGAAGAGCTAGGGACCCAAGGAACCACCCAAGGTAAGTACCCAGGAACCCCACTGAGGCTGTATGCAGAGTGGAAACACAGCGCGTACTCAATAGAAGTCAACAGGAAAGACGCGGTTGCAGCTTTGAAGAAGAAGGACCCTTCCCAGTGGACCCTGAAGAAACCCAGTGGAAGACAGAAGGTTGGATAGTCACCCCACACATGCATACCCCAGGAACCAGGATACCTACACCAGGGAAGCCGGGTGCATAAGTGCAAAGTGATTTCCGAAACCGCTGTAGACCACAATGGAGGACTTCAGTAAAGATGCTGCTGGCGAAGACTGTGCAGGAGTACGGTGGAATCCAAGGGTCCATTCTCGAAGAGAAGAACCTGCCAGCAGAGGGGACAGAGTCTATGCCACTGGGAGGTGACCAGGAGGCACAGAAGAGCAATGCCCACCAATGACGGATGGTTCAAAGAGTTGACGGTGACCTTGTCGCTGCAGCTGTGAGGACCAAGCGACGCTGAGGAGCCGTGCACGAGCTGTCCCACGTCGGAAGTCGAGAACCAGGGGGTCGGTGTCCGGCGGGAGCACCAACAAGCCTTGGCAGCTGCTACAGGCATGGAAAGCGAAGAATGAGCAACATAGGGACCAGCAAGATGCCAAGGGACTCACCACGTGCAGAAGAGTCACAGCAGGCCCCAAGCAAGCAGAGGAGCTCACTTAAGCAGGAGAAGACCCTCGAGAGGACCCACAGGTCAAAGGCACAGGAGTCGCAAGAGGACCTCAAGCAGCTCACCAAAGATGAAGGCCCACAGTGCAGAGGATGCGGTGAGGACGCTGATCTTGGCAGGAGGAGATGCTGGAGCTTCTTGTAGCCCGAAGATCTCTGGAGTGTACAGCCAACAAGCCTTGGGAACAGCAAGTCAACGCGGGGCATAGGGGTTCGGTCCCAGCGGTTCTGACGAGGGATACAGTTCTCAAAATTGGAGAGAGGACAGGTCAGGCCTCAAGGGAGTTGCAGTTCTACCACCTGTGTTGCTGAGCCTTTCGAAGTCCGTGGGACATCAGGAGCAGCAGACCAGTCAGCTTTGTTGCGGTGCCTGCAGATGCAAGGGAGTGACTCCTTCACTACAAAGGTGATTACTTCGGGTGTCCTTGATGCCCACAGGTCTGTTGAAGATCCTGGAAAGAACACAGACGACTAAGAAGATTTGCAGAACAGCGAGACCAGGAGCAGCAGGAGTCTTCCATGATGCAGTCTCGGTTCCAAGCGAAGTCCATGTGTCCAGGCGGTCAAAGAGTGACGTGGTTTCAGGCTTGAGCCTTGTCCTACAACGATTCGGAGGACCCACCCACAGGTAAGCCCTTTTATACCCTAAGAAAGGGGTTAGGGCGGTTCAGGGGTACCTCCCAGACGAGGGGCTAGATAGAAGGGATGTTCTTTGTCCAGTTTCGTGCCAGAGCGGGAGTCAAGGGCTCCCAGAACTGGTTCCAATTGGAGTATACAAGGAGAGCACCAAATGTGCCCTTCAAAGCAGTCTGGTGGCACTGGCAAGCGCCCCCACCCCAGCCCAATACACTAAGTCATGTCTGGGAGGTGGTCACACCTCCCTGTGACAGGAAACCTATTGTTCTACCTTCCCCCGCTCAAGCTCAGCTCAGCAGCAGGAGGCACAATCGTGTCTGGGGTCGGCAGAAGTACTAGTTTGCTGGCAGACCCTGGAAGACTATTACTGTGAGGACTGGCGGCTTCCTGGAGGAGCCCCCATCCTCCCTTCCCCCAGTGCATGGAATCATACCCCCAATAGCAGTAACGGTGTTGGGGTATGATTCCAACATGTTCGATAACAAACATGTCCAGATTCGGCACAGCCACTATATAGTTAGCCATAGAGTAATGGCGGATGGCCACCATATGTATCAAAATGGCTGACCGCACTTACAAAGCCTGGAGAATCGACTCCGGGGTTTGTAGGGGTGTCCTGCTCATGCAGGGGCACACTCATAACCCAGCACCCTGCCTTCAGGATTGAAAGGGCTGCCTTAGGGGTGACTTATAGGTTTTAAGTGTACTGAACACAGATATAAGAACATGTATATCTGTCGTAAGTGGTGCTAGCTCCAGCTTACACAGGCTGCAATAGCAGGCCTTTACTCACAGTTTGAGTGGTCTCTCATGGGTGGCATAATAGATGCTGCAGCCCATGGGAGACCCCTGGTGTACCTATGCCCTGGGTACCTTAGTACCATATACTAGGAACTTATAGGGGTACACCAGTAGCCAATTGTGGAAGTTACAAAAGTACTTATCATGTAAAATGTAGGGATAAAGCACAGTGACTGGGGTCCTGATTAGAAGGATCCCAGTCAGATTAGTCAAAAAAACATACTGACGCCAGCAAAAATTGGGGTAACAATGAAAGCAGATCCTACTTTCCATACAGAGGGATTCCTAGAGCTTTGGGCCCCGGTATCACTGCACCTACTGCACCATTGAAATCATGACCCTAGGGCCTGCAAGGTAACTGCATTTGAGACTACTTATTCAGTAGTTAAATATAGAAATATTTGGTGTTTAGAGGAGTTCGGACAACTTTTGGCCCCGGTACCACTGCACCTGCAGCACCATTGAAATCATGGCCCTAGTGCCTGCTAGATAACTGCACTTGTGACTGCTTGTTTAGTAGTAAAAATTAGCACTATTCTGCATTTAGTAGGGTCCCTAGAGCTTATGGTCCCGGTGCCACTGCACCTGCTGCACCATTCAAATCTAGCCCCTTTTAACTGGAAGATAACTGCAATTGTGTCTACCTGTATAGTAGTAAAATATATCAATATTAGGTGTTTAGGGGAGTTCTGACAACTTTTGGGCCCAGTGCCACTGCACCTGCTGCACCATTCAAATCATGACAGTTGTCTGCAAGGTAACTGCACTTGTGACTGCCTATTTAGTAGTAAAATAGAGCAATATTAGGTGTTTAGTGGGATGCCTAGAGCTTTTGGCCCTAGTGCCACTGCACCTGCTGCACCATTCAAATCTAGTCCCTTTTAACTACAAGGTAACTGCAATTGTGACTGCCTGTTTAGTAGTCAAATATAACAATATATTTTTTCTTTTCATTGAGATTTTCAGTGATAACACAGCAGTTATGAACAGTCTGT
Organism: Calotriton arnoldi; assembly: GCA_963921515.1. Classification (NCBI taxonomy): domain Eukaryota; kingdom Metazoa; phylum Chordata; class Amphibia; order Caudata; family Salamandridae; genus Calotriton; species Calotriton arnoldi. The sequence goes on along the minus strand of CAWUFW010000477.1, from coordinate 1,010,056 downwards.
TAACATACAGGAGATTGCCATGGTGTACCTGTAAACAAACGTTGCTATGTATAACCCCCAACCAACATCAAGCCAATCAGAGTTACAAAAAGATGTAAAATTATCTGACAATAGACGACCACCTGAATATAGGCAAGATAATAATTGTCACTCGGCCTCTACCAGCTAACGCTCCTCATCTTCTATCAGATCTTCAAGAGAAAAGCGTGAAAACCATATACCCCATATTCAAATATAGCAATGTGTGTTTAGAGGAGTTCTGACAACTTTTGGCCCTGGTGCTACTGCACCTGGTGCACCATTCAAATCATGAACCTGTTGCCTGCAAGATAACTGCACTTGTGACTGCCTGTTTAGTAGTAAATATAGCAATATTTGTGTTTAGTGGAGTTATGACAACTTTTGGCCCTGGTGCCACTGCATCAGCTGCACCATTTAAATCAAGCCCCCGTCAACTGCAAGGTAACTGCAATTGTGACTGCCTGTTTAGTTGTAAAATATAGCATTATTAAGTGTTTAGAGGAGTTCTGACAAGTTTTTGGCCCGGTGACACTGCACATGCTGCACCATGGAAATCATGATCCTAGTGCCTGAAAGATAACTGCACTTGTGGCTGCCTGTTTAGTTGTAAAATACATCAATAATCTGTGTTTAGTGGGGTGCCTGGAGCTTTTGGTCCCTGTGCCACTGCACCTGCTGCTCTACTGAAATCATGACCCTAGCGCTTGCTAGATAAATGCACTTGTGATTGCCAGTTTAGTTGTAAAATATAGCAATATTAGGTGTTTAGAGGACGTTTGATAACATTTGGGCCCGGTGCCACTTCACCTGCTGCACCATTCAAATCATGAACCTGTTGCCTGCAAGGTAACTGCATTTGTGACTGCCTGTTTAGTAGCAAAATATAGAAATTTTAGGTGGTTAGTGGTCCCTAGAGCTTTTGGCCCCAGTGCCACTGCATCTGCTGCACCTTCAAACCCATTCCGTTTCAACTGCAAGGTAACTGCAATTGTGACTGTCTCTTTAGTAGTCAAATATAGCAATAGTATCTGTTCAGAGGAGTTCTGACAACCTTTGGGCCAGGTGCTACTACGCCTGCTGCACCATTCAAATCATGACCCTGTTCTCTGCAAGGCAACTGCACTTGTGGCTGCCTGTTTAGTAGTAAAATATAGCATAGCTCTTGTATATTAACTTAATTTTTCTTTATACGTCTTTTTATTGCGAACGCACACCAAGTACAGTACATTACATCATTTTTCTTGTACATCATTATGTATCGAGGCCAATATAACGCAGGCATTCTGTTTATTTTATAACTTCTATACTTTATCTGTTCATTCCTCTCCCTGTAGGGCTTTTGTTTAGTCTTCCTCATCTTCCGATAAATTATTAACTTTATTTTTAACGTGCAATGTTTATTACAACATTTAGAATTTGATCATAATGACCAAATAGATTGAGTTGAAAAAAATCAACCTGATAATGCCTACAAAGTGCAAAGAAAGGTACTGAGGCATGAATAGGAAATGCCATAAACGTTCTAAGACTAAAGCATCTGCTTTACACAAGTAAGTAATAAAAAGCAGGAATTCTAGCATACTGTTAGAAGCGGTCTGCCTTTTCCATGGGAAGAGATCTTATCTTAACAGTGAATGGGACTTAAACAGTGTGAACAGCTTTAGTAGAATTATTGTAATTGTGTGCAGCCAGGGGAAGTTAACAAAAAAAAAAGTTCCACACAAAAGCGAATGAACACAGTAATTCGGCTATGGGAACTGATTAGAGCCCCGTTTTAAGATATATTAAATACAATAGATTTCATAAGCACCGCACAAGCACTGTGCAGGGGAAACCTAAACATAGCGGATGTGTTGCAGTGATGATGTAATATTTTAGGACCATTAGTCCTTTATACTTCATTTTGGTGTCAAAGCATAGATTTTGGTGGTCAAGTAGTCTTATAGAGACAGAAAATACATCCTCAGAGCAACTCTTCCACCATTTTCCAAAATGGCGACTATAATAGAGGAAGAAGAGACATATATAGAAATTAAACAAATACTAATGGTTTTTAATCCTTTTATGTATACACCAACCAATGTTTATGATCGGAATATGAAAATAATGTTTATCACTCCTGTTTTAGACACATTTTCATAGTTCACTTTATTTGTTTCAGCAATCACTTGTGGTACATTTGCAGAACATTGAACATTTGAGAAGAGCATATTGGCAGGGACATCTTTTTGTAGCACAGGTTTTGCAAGTACATGTATGTGCAAGTTCTGTGGGTAGAGGTTTTAGAGATTTTGTAGGTTTTAGCACCCCAGCAATACCTTCACAACCAAATTCACACGGATCTTTCTCGACCTTTGCATGATCCAAAACATTTACACATCTTCTGATCAAGTAGAACACTCTTTTAATGTGTCCATGCACAGAATATGATGTCAGTGGAAGTTCAATTAGCGGGACTGATCTCTTGAACTCACTGTACTGAAGATTGTCAAATGTGTGACAGTAAGAAATTGTTTTCCACACACGCACAAGGTATTTGTCTATGTCTTTAAAGTCACATTCTTCTTCTGTCTCAGCAAATCCTTTTAGAAACTTCACAGGCTCAGCAGTTAAAGCTCCAAACTTTGTTCCAATTTTGCTCATAGTGTCATCACCCGTCGGAATATGTGCCTTGATAAGAACACTGGGCATTTCTGGGTCAAGTTTCTTATATAGAATATGAAGCAGGATTAAGTGTGCTTTCTCGCCTTTTCCATAATGTATCCATAACTCTGACAATCCTTGACTTATGAACAGTGCAGCAAATCTAAGTAGCACAATAATAACATCTGTGTCATTTGACAGTACAATGACTCGATTGGAACCATTTCACACAGCCCACACAACATGAAGGTCTGCTTCCTCCAATTTGCTGTAACGGTCTTGAACAATATGGCCCATACCTTTTGAATATAAATTTGCAGGCACCAACTCCTAATTGACAATCATTCCACTTGCAACAATTGAGACTGTTCACTGAAGCATCAGCAATGTTTTGGCGAGTTAACATCTCCAAGTTCATCTTGTTTGATGTTGATGACCAGAATTTATCAAGTTGCACAGGTATAGGTGTTGAATTTTTGATGTAGGCAAGGTCAATTGTTCCACTTGTAGACATTCGCCTGATTCTCTCACATTCTTTGACAGATAGTTCAAGATAATTGTCAAAGACAATGTGCAGTTCTTGCAAGGTGCACACTGACTTTACAGACTTTGATAACTATAGAACAGTCTCAACGACCTCTCCAAAGTTTTGCATGGATGAATTCTTGACCATTCGCAGTTGTGACATAGTCCACAACAACAGCAGTTTTCAATGAGGACACCTTTTTGAATTGAAATTCTACAGGTGAAAGGGCTTTTTCGAGCTCTTGTACAAGTTTGTGCTTCACAGCTTGGTTGCAGCATCTCCATTAAATAATGTGTTTGTTGGATATAGATCATGCGACAGAATGTCCTTAATTAATTCACCCCTTTCTTTTGCTACATCCATCTATGTGCTTGCAAAAGTTGCTTTTTTGTAACCTGTTTTGTAGTGGCTGATTGGATGAAACTCTTACTATGGCAATTAAAGCATGGAAGTTTAACTTTAGTGATTATGTCAAACAGATTTTTCTTTTTCAATACAAATCTCTCCTGCTTCAGTTCTGCGAATAGTTTCGATCCATGTTCCAGGACATCTAGTAGACGTGTCTTTATATTGATATCCACATATTGTTTGGTAACGAAGTTGCATAGTCGCACAAGCTCAGTCATTTCAAAGGGGTTTCCTTGCTGCTGTATGAAATGAAGAAGGGTGTCAACAAGGTTATTAAAATGTTCCTCTCTCTTTCCCACAAGTTCGTGGTGAGGAACAGTTTCACAATGGCCCATTTTTTTTATATTTGTCCTCTCTCTGAAAACATTGCAAATCAAAAGGACTCTATAGTAAACTAGCTGTCATTGAACAACATATTCCCTTTTACATGTCTGACCAACAATTCCCTTGAAGCTTTTCTGTGATCTCTGGATCGTCTGTTCCAGTTTCATATCTGGAGCCACAGCATTGAACCTTCTTTCTCTGTCGATCACCACAAAATGTCTTTGGATTATTTTTCTGCAGAGGTATGGTTTTTCCACCTCTAGCGTATTCACTCTTTCCAAATACCAGGACCCATATCTTAGGTAGTTTATGCAATGGAATTCGCAAAACAGTAAGCATTGACTCCACAGTCTTCACGTGCAGCTCCCAATCACCTTCCCGATCAGCATGTACCAAGTGTTTCGCTAGAGCTATCATGAGTAAAACATTTCCCCAGTACTTGCAAAGTTCTGATTTTACTTCACATTATTTGACAAACTCTATGAACTTGGTTTTTAGGATTTCTGATTTTGAATTTAGTGTCGTGAACATTGCCTGGCTTTGCATTATGTCTTTTGAATGAAGTGCACCCTGTGCCTTGTTCACTTCTGAGATAAGACATGCAAAACCTAATTGGTCATTCTTGTTCCATAAAGCACTCCAACGCAATGTTTCCATAGCCTCAGATATAATGAACATACCTTGTAACGAACTAACATAATGAGTTCCGCTCACTACTGAGAGGACAGTTTCGCTTAGGAATATTTCAGCCTCAATAAGTTCATCATCTGTGCCACATCCACTGAGATAACTTTCTGCACACCGCAACACAACTTTTGTCATGTGGAAAACGCCCATCATTAGATAAAGATCATCAAATGCTATTGGATTGCTCATAAAAATGTCAGCAGCAATACGGAAAACATCATCACATACAATTGGCTGGATAGGCTGGTCTTGCATATTTTGGCAATTTTTTAGAGCTGTCTCTACTGGTGCGTAGTTTGTGACCGGAGATGACATTACTGGTAAAAACCCAACCTTCTTCAGATAGATGGTATTCTGAGAGATTAGAGCATGAATTCCAGCCCACGGAGGAACTGGCCTTTCTTCATCCTGCAGTCCGCACCGAATAAGCAATATGATAAATTCAGTTAAATCAGCTTTGCGGACCGCAGCATCAGGTAGAAGAAGATACATGTCCTCAGCCAATTTGATACTTTCTGGTAGACTAGGACGTCTTGATGGCTTGTAATGATTTTGCACACGTTGGCAAGGCAGCTGGGTTATAAGTTTGAAGCTTAGTTTGTTTATGCCTACAGCTGACACAGCTTGTTTTCCAGCAGCTACTTCATTGGTACAGTCTTGAAAAAGCACCATGGCAGTTTCATGTGTACTGGATGTTCCAGACAAAGAAGAGCCATCTTCAAAACCAAATCATCAAGAGCAGCAACTGTAAATTCTTTCCTGGTAAAGTGACGTGGAAGTGGTGTGCAGTCGAATTCACAAGATTTTACAGCATGGGCTGCTAACAAGTTCTTACTCCGTACTATGTCATTATAACTTGTTGATACACCAATCCTATTCATTGAAGTGATTAGCTCTCTACTTTTGCACTGGTCATAGATTGCGTGTGCAGTCATCATGTGTAGCAGAGTTTTCTTTTTGCTGTGATGTCATTCATAAAACATGATTTGGAAAAGACAGTACATTTGCACAGCATTAGCCTGTCGGTTCATGGGATTGTCTTCCACTTCTTCGCTTATATCTTGAAAGCCATCATCAATGTTGTCGGCTTCTGTTCCAAACTCAAGAACTTTAGTTTGTAACAGTTTTGCTGATATTAAACTATGAATTAAAAAATGTTAAGACAACATTAGGCATTCTTGTTGACTCACAGGATTTGCGGAGCTCTGGGGATTAACAAAATTTGTCATTAATTCCAAAATCTAAATCTTTCAGGGCGTTTCTCAAAATGGTTCCTACTGATTTTACTGCATACTGTGATCTTATTTTGGTAGCAAAACTTCAGGAGTCAAATCAGCTGATAACACCATAAGTGACACATTCTTTTTGTTATACTGATAAAAACGAATTCTGTCATTGTACATTCGCGCCAGAAAAATCTTCATTTCATTATTATGGATTCCTTCAGTTTCACCAATGTTGCCCATTATTTCTCAGATCTCGCCGAGTGTGAACCCATAGCAAGCACTCAAGAGTGGCTTTAAAACTTCATTTGCTTTTTCAAAGAGTGCAAACTTAACTGAATGCTGGCAGTTATGTTGCTGCTGGGAGCTCATTGTACATTTCTATTTTCAAATGTATGCACGCATGCAGTTCGGCTAGGCATACAAATCCGCTGCATATACATTCACCTCGCCGTTCAAATCAGCTACTCGGCTGAAAACGTCATCTTGGAAGAAACTAGCTGCAGATAAAAACATGTTTGCCCTTTAAGACTCGCATACTCTGTACTTTGTTCTTTCGTCAATCCATTTGACCCTTGTCCTGGCTAAGCCACAGGTAACACATTGAAGATCCTCTGCTTTCTCATTTGTTGTTGGAGGTGGGCGAGGGGTAACCATCGATTTTCTAAGTGGATGGGCATTGGATTTGGTTGTCGTCGCTTTCTCAGAAGACTCAGATTCTTGTTCTGATTGACTGGTTTCTGCTATTTTTTGACAAATTGTTTCCAGGCTTTTTTCCATCGTATACAACTTGTAGCACTTGTTGGTACAATGATAAATTATTTGATTCTCTTCACCCATCAGTTTCAATCTTTTGTGAGCATCGCTTTGCCATATTTCTGCAGCATCTAGAACTCTCTTCTGTCCAGCCGCAGTTGATGTTAGCGTTTCTTTCGGGCTTAGTTTGGCATGTGCCACATTTTTCTTTGTTGAAGGAGTCCTCAGATTTTGTAGTTAGCAACACTCTGTCAGGAGGTAAAGATCCTCTGCTACCAACTGCTTCGCTCATGTTTAAGAATTTGAATCAACGGAAAACCTTAAACAAAAACAATACTAAAATAAATTACCAATATGATGGCTAAAACACACCATTATAGACCATTTTAGAAAATGACAGAAGGATTGCTCTGAGGAGTTATTTTCTGTCTCTATAAGACTACTTGACCCCCAAAACCTATGTTCTGACACCAAAATTAAGTATGTAGGTCTTATGGTTCCTGAAATATTACATCATCACTGCAACACATCCGCCATTTTTAAAAATGTCGTACAGAAAAATTAGGCCCGGATTAGATATGTCTACCCAAGCTAAATTACTTCTCTAATGATACAAAAACACAAATCAAAAAAGAATATCTCTGGACAGCAATTTTTTTTTACAGAGGTATGTCAAGGGGCCAGGACTAGATGTACAAAAATAAAATGATGCCACGTGAGTTAAATTTCAATATCAGGATGAATCCGACCACAAATTACCAACCTTAAAAAGTAGGACACAAACTTCATATTAAAGGCACAGCACAATAACAGGCTTTCTACAACAAACTGCAACAAAAAAACCTGAATGCCAGCAGTTGCAACAAACCAAAAGACAGGCAAGTCATCCAACCACCGAATGAAATCAACAGAAAACTATCCAAACATGAAAATACAAAACGTTATTTCCCATATACTTTGGAGCTGGGTGGGACCGTTTTATGGTTGGGGGGATGACAGATCGCGACAGGTAATTTCGGGAAGTCACTTTATTGCTGACGGTAACTATGTGCGACAAAGATGAATAATACTTGCGCTATCCATGGCAGGACGTATTGCACTGCTTAAAATGCTGGTGCTCTAAAGTTCATATATCTTTTCCAAAACAGCTTCATACCACTCAATGAAGCCTTCTTAGCCAAACTAAAGACAGCTTTAATCCGACTTTACTTACAGGTACTTTGATTTTATGTGCTCCCCCCTTTTATGGGGGTGTAGCTGTTTGATATACAGGTTTTTTTTAAAGATATTCTAGATGCCCTGATGGTTATTGATAGCATTGTATGTTGTTGAATGAGAGGAAATAAAATAAAAAAATTAAAATAATAATACATTTTAAAAAACTGTGCGACAAGTGAATTTGCTATGGACCACCATAACACTGCCAAAAACAATTGTGTTCACTAAAAACATTGTGCCATATCATCCAAATGAACAGGGCGCTGCCTTAGTGTTTCTAAGGCATTCTGAATATTTGACTGTCTTAATTGCAGGTTCATCAGATTCCCCCATATTCAAAGCTTTAGGGCTCATAAACGCAAATACCTGTATAACATGCACGGTAGTACAACACAGTACCTTCAGGAAAAAATGACTAATGATAATGCAATAAACGTTGAGTACCACCAATTATTCGATTAATGTGCAAAAATAGTTCCAAACACTCTTTATCGTGGGTATGTTACTACAGATATCGCTTCAATGCACTATCATGAACATCTAAATGAAACGCCTGTGTTTCACAGTGAAAGACATGGTGACCTTGGTGCATCTTAAACACGCACACACACACACAGACACATACATGCAGCTAGCATTACGAGTGGCAAGCACTGCCCAGTTATTCTCATCTGAACCTCCAGACAGGCAGTATTGTGCCCGCGTGGTTTCATTCCCTGCTTATGTAAGTCGGTCCTCAGTAGGGTGACAGTGATTAAGCGGTTTGTGTGCGCCGCGGTAAGCCTGGCAGCGGGCTAGATTGTGGGAAGAGAAGTCCTAACAAGAGTTATAAAATAGAAGCTGTACCGAGCCGAGGCAGACGAAAACCAGATAGGCGCGTTTTAGAGGGAAAGTCAATAAAACACGAGCCGAGACAAAACAAAAACAAGACAGGATTGCACCGACCAAGCAGCTAATGTTCACAGTGATCTGCGGGCTATGAGTTTAAAAACACATTTGAGGCATTTTTAGAAAGCATTTTTATTTAGAGTTTAAAAGCAAGCTTGTGGTTATCTTGCCTATTTTGCTTTTCAAGTGAGAAGATGCGGCGTAACATATAGAGCTGTTGACTTTGGGGCTGGGGAACAAGGTTCGAGTCTCGGCATCGGCTCTCCCCGTGCCTACAAAAAACATGCAGATCGAAACAAATACAATTAAACAATGGCAAAACCGAACAAAATTACCATTGACTTACAAACACCGATTGTACTACAGCAAATCAGGTGAACCAGTACAGGAACAAAAAGCCAAGCACGAGGAGAGAGGGTAAAGAAAAAGTAGTGCCCGAAATTAAAACACATGCCAATAGCGAAAGGATCCATGTAGAAGGGGCAGTCTCCAGGGCGCAACAAAACAGCCAAAAGGCAGGACAAATGTAAACTATTCAACAACAAAACCAAAAGAATTTTGGAAGGCAGACGAAACAACCAACGGAAATCGCTGGGCGTGCCGATAGTCCATACAGTATGTCTCGAAGAGAAAGCGCATGTGCTGCCCAGGCGAAAACTAAAAACACACTCTCATATGCAAAAAAACACTCCCCCATGGCTAACGCAGAGCATGGATAATGGTTAATTTTATGAACCTGGTTATAAGCATTCAAAAGGCCTGGCAAAGAAACATTCTGACATCTTAATTAACAGAATCAGGATCTACTGACCTTTACGTCAGCCAACGGAACTTGGTGCAGAAGGTATTCTCCTCCATAATTGCCTATTTGTCATAATACTAAATTTAGGGCTGGTGATGGAAACAGTGCTCTCAGTAGGAGGTCAACTGGAAGTCATTGTGAAGGTTGTGACCACACAAAAAAGTAGTGTTTATGGGTAGCAAGTTTTTTCACATCCAATTTACATACATTCTTATAGATTTATACCGATGATGTATTATAGGATGCAAAAACAGTAGCGCACAAATAGACTTTGCTACTGGACATGAGTGTGCATTTGTGCTGGATTAACGCTACTCTGCGTCTATGTTATGTTGCCTGTATTTTTATAGCATGTTCATCACCCGTGAGGGTATCCAGGCGCTTTGTAGCCGTTGTGTGAGACTAGCCCTGGAGGGCTCACTCGAACACCAGGTCTTCAGCTTCTAGCAGAAGTCAAGAAGAGAGAAAGAGGTTCTGACGTGTTGTGAGAGGTAATTCAAGGCTTTAAGAGCCAAGTATGAGAAGACGCAACCCCCTGCTCTGCTTTTGTGTATTCCTAGGTGTGTGCTAGTGTGAGTGTGGCAGAGCGGAGATGTTTGGAAGGTTGTTGGAAATTAATGCGGTTATTCAGGTAACCAGGGCCTGTTTTGGAGTGGAGTGCTTTGTGGGTGTGGGTGAGAAGAGTGTGGAAGTTTGTGTATCAGGAGCCAGTGAAGTTTCATAAGGTGTGGTGTGTTGTGAGCTAGAGGTGGTAGCTTGAGGACAATTCTGGCTGCTGCATTTTGTATGGTCTGCAGTCTTCTTGTGAGCTGGCTGGGTATCCCTGCATATTGGGTGTTCCTATAGTCTAGTCTGCTGGTGATGAAGGCTTGGGTGATCATTTCCCTGGTATTGTCCAGTAGCCACTAGAAGATTTTCTTCAGCATCATTAGGGTGTTGAAGCAGGATGAGGGTACAGAGTTGACTTGGTCGGCCATGTCCAGTGTGTTGTCTCTAATGCATGCATGGCAAAATAATTCTGAATAACAAGCACAAACTGTGTTTAGGTCTAATTTCAGTGTGTTATTACCCATAGAGCACTTTTAATGGTGGGGAATTACCAGCATATACCAGAAGATGGTGTTACATTCCAACAGAACATAGGAGCAAGTGCAACTGGCAACTATCTCCTATCCACCTCCAGAGTTAAATAAATGTTAGAGCCAGAAAAGGCTGGCGTAAGAGGCTGTATACATCAAAACAACTTCATATTGCATAAACTGTGGAGGAAGGGGTTTATTTAGAGGGGTTTTGTCTGTGGATAAAAAAGGAAAGATACAGATTAATCATGATTTCCATTGACACAAAAACTGACGGTCTAGGTGGAGTTTTTCAATCACCGGAAAGTTAGAAATCTACCCAAATCATAAGTTTCTGTTTTCATTTCGCACATTTCTTGTGGGTGGTTTGTAAATCATCCCCATAAATAGCTCTGATATTGACCTTTCAAAGTTGCATATTTATTGCCCAATTGACAGGTCTGCTACAGTTTGTTTGGGCTGTCCCCGTTCTCTCATGAAATCAATTACACCAGATAGCCCAGCGAGTTAAAAGCAATGGTTGACTTGTTCTATAACCTGGAGCATATGGGTTTTAATCCTTGCTGGGCCAACTTGGCTTTTCATCCTTCTAATGTTGAAATGCAGTTATTTATCGTGTGACAAAGCTGCCGTATTAAGCGCTAGATGAATAACAACTTGTTATAATATATGTACGTTGGAATATAATGCAACAGAAACTTTCGTTAAAGTTTATGACTTGTACGAAATGATACACCTACCAGAGACAGCTGAGCGAATGTTTTCCTTGCTCTCATTCCACTGTTCCAAATGGTTAACTCCAGCTGACCTTTTACCAAGGCCGACCAGGACAACACTGGCGTAGTCCTAGGAAAAAAAAGCGAAAACAAAACATAGGTCTTCACTTAAGATTTCAATTAGAAATGGATATAAACTGTGACGAAAAGACTAGGTAAGCAACTATCACGCCTTCCTGATTATGACTTTAGTTGGCTTCCGGGCTACACACAAAGCACTCGAAAGTAACCTAACGGCTATTTATAGCGCATTACCAAACTTTCAAATCAAGAGACACAATGTACAAAAAAATTCTAACTATGTTTAGATCACCCAGCTAAAATCAACAGAACACCAACAACCAGGCAGGTATTGTTGGGGGAAGGGGGGCGTGAGGGTTTTGAGAAAACCCACTCCATTGTCCAATCACTCTACATCTCTCTGCTGCTGATGGCTCTAGACCAGAGGTCTTCAAACTTTTTGATGCCGAGACCCCCTTGTCAGACGTTTTTAGGCGTAAGGACCCCCTTCTGACGAAAAGTTCTAGAACCTGGTACTCCTTATCATAGACAACTATCGACAACCATAAAAGCCCCCAATTCCCACAGCAAATAATTTTTACGGTGAGGAAATAATATTAAACAGGGTTTATCAAACCAAAGGTCAGTGAGCGTGGGGGTGTAGTCAAAGGTGTAGCTAAGAACAAAGGGCCTCATTTATGAGAAATTGGCCTAGGGCAGTGCCGCAAGCCTTCTTGCTGCACTGCCCTATGCCAATGTGAAAGGGCAGGAATGCACAGTATTTAAGAAATACGTCCTTTTACTTTGCGTTGGCGCACAAATTGCTGCCTAGCACCAACATAGACAGGATTGTTTTTGTACAGGAAGGGGCACCTTCCTTCAAAAAAGATCCCGAGAGGCGTTTTCCTCTTTCGATGTGAGCTGCAGAATGCAGCACATATGGAAAGAGGAAAAATCGAGGAGAAATTGAAACATTTCTCCTCGTTACGCCTCCGCTGGGGAGGCGTCCGTTTTTGGAGCTGCCCCAGGTTTACGTGATTTTGTAAATATGGGGCAGCATCAAAATCCATGGGAGTTGCGTGGGAACCCCACGCAAAACCCATGGAACACCTTCTTGACGCAGAGTAAGGCAACGCAGTGATTTGCGCTGCTATGTCTTACTCCATATCCATGAGGCCATGCAAAGCCATGCAGGGTGACTTTGCACAGCCTCATAGGTATGGTTGAGACACTTGCGCCGCCAGAGCGTCAAAAAAAGTGATGCTCTGGCGATGAAAGCCACTCATAAATAAGCCCCAAAATATTCAGTAAGTTTTTAGGTCTTTCATTATCAGGTATCTACATATAAAATAATGGGCAGTGTAAATGAAAAATATATTTAAAAACTTGTTACTCAGTGGGAAATGCACTGTAGTACATTATGAAACCTCTATTAGTTAATGCACTGCAGAGGTCTGTGTGTAACCAGAAAGCCACAGAATTAAATCTTGATTGGTGCAGTGGCGAATAGTGACATGTATTTTTAGTGCTACGAGGTCACAGCCTATGACGGAAAGCACTGTAATGACGGAAAGTCATTACTTTATACTTGCATTACACACTGTGTAAGATAGAGTGCTGCAAACCGTGCAAATAGTTTTACGATAAAATGGTGCTTCCAAAATGTAGATGTTTAGTAATACCAGAACGTATGTAATGCAATTTTCTTTTTTACATCACTGTCCCTTCAACACACCTTCAGGCTGTGTAAATGCACGCACTTCACAGCTCAGTTGTTAACTCTTTGCACTACCACTCAAAAAAACAAATCTTTGTCATCACAAAGCTTGGAGTGATTTGATCATCTAAAGCCAGAACCAGCTCCCAAGCACCCTTTCCACTTGCAGATTAACTGATAGGCACATTTGCATTTCACTCATGCAAGCCGGCACCCTGGCACGAAAACTTTTCACAGCAGAAGAGACTCGATTGATGGCACTTCAGCTGATAACGATCTAAATTAGCCATCCCAGGACTTTATCCAAAATGAAAGCAAAGGTTTTGGATTGCAGGCACAAGTGAAGCTGGGGAATGCGCGACCCCCTTCCCAGGCCTCCACCCCCCCCTCCCCGGGGGTCACGCCCCACAGATTGAAGACCTCTGCTCTAGACAGAGCACACTCTCTGAGTCACTCTGTGGCAAACATGGCAGCCTGGAGAAAACGGTTAGACTTCGCAGACTCTTGGCTGGTAGAGAGTAAAAAAGCTCCTTAAGATAGTTTGAGCACATGTGCTCCTGAGCTCTAAAGGTGTTTCCAGAAGTTTGAATTGTATTCTTTGCACCACAAGAAGAGTTCTTTAAGATCTCCCCCCTGCTCCAATTTCTTTAATTTGAGGCATATGCGTCTTGCTGGGTTCTGTGTAGTTTCATGACTGCTTTCTTGGAAGCTCCGATGATGACAATGTTGCACTAATCGAACTTCAATAGCATCAGCGCCCTTGTCAGATCAATGCAGTGCGGCACCTAAAGCACCGGTAGGATCTTACTCGGGGACATGAGTTGAAGGCTGGTGTTTTTTACCACTAATTACATTTGTTTTGTGGTATTAGCTAGTTTGCTAGGCCAGGTGAGAGGGATGGGCACAGCTTTTGGCCATGCACAGCAACCCCTAGGTACAAGGGCTGGTCTCTGAAGAAGCCCCGCACTATGGCTGAGGCTGTATGGTTGGCAGTAGAAGGACTTCTCCAGTCACTGTGATTAATTATGATGAGGATCGAAACTCCCTCTGTAAGAAATCTGCTTTTGTCATCTAGCTCCTCGTAATTGCTATTGGTAAAGAAGCTGTAGAACACCAAACAATCTGGCAGTAGTTGTGCCCATCTTGATGTGCTTCAGGGCATCTTGAACATGGTGGCAGCAGACTGCCTAGTTATTAAAAGGCTTTTCAATGATCCTGTTTTTGAGGTCTGGTGTGAAGGAGGCACTCCTTAGCCAGCCATGCCGATGAAGGTCAGTAAATCCTGCTGCATTTCTGAAGCCCATATTTGAAATACCCATTGCTGAGGTGAAGACCACTGCTGAAGCATTTTTTCCTTGCTGGAGGGTGGCCTTCGCTACCTCCCATTCGAATACTATCCAGGTAGGAAGCAAAAGCTGCCAAAATCTGTTGATGATAACAAGCAAGAATGGCCAGACAACAGCTACTCTGGTGGATGTGGCAGTCATTGAACACATTCATTTTCAAAGCTGTGAATCCTTTTGTCTTCTCTGTCCAAAGAGGCTGGCTTGGAGTGTGGCAAGGGGAGGCAGAGTTTAGTGATCTGTGCTGCTCTGCTTGCATAAATACTGAGTTTACTTTGGGTTTGTTGTCCGGTGCTTTATACTTCTTGTTGACTGCCAGCCACTCTAAACATATGGAACCTTAACTGATGGGCATATTGCTTCAGTCCATCTAGTTTTTTAAGAAAAGTTTTTAAAAGTTTTAGAAATTACTAAAAGCCCTCATAATATCAGTTTGAATGAGAAAGTTTATTAATGGGTACACGTGAGGTAGAATTAATGTGTAAATGGTAACTGATCTCTTTATATGTAATTGTGTCATTTTTAATTGGTAGTAATTAGGTTTTATATTTTTACCAATAGATCACGGTTGTCATAAAATTAGAGTCCTAAAGAAGGTGGTTTTATTGAGCTTTTATCCACCGAAACGCAGCGTCGACAACTCTATGGTTTTGGTTATTTTATCCGTACATATGGATAGCTACATGTTAGATATCTATGTGCTTTTTTAAAAAGTGATGTTGATATATTGTACTCGTACATATGGTTAGCTAAATGTTAGATATTTATGTGCTTTTTTAAAAGTGATGTTGATGATATGTGTTTTTAATTTATGTACATTGATGTATAAACTGTGACTGAATATATACCAAGAGGTTACTCTGTGATCAGTACCCGAATTCGTCAGGCCGTGTTTTCTTTAATAATTACTACTGTTTTTAACAATTTATACTGCTAAAACAATAAAATGATATATTATTACATATAAATGGGTTCAGCACTTTAGTTTTGTGTGGTAGAAGTGTGAATAAGGGAACGCCTGGTGTGTAAGGAAACACAGTGTCAAGTGGGGCAATCTACTATGACTACAACAGATCATCCTTCCAAGCAAAAAGTGCTTGCTAGATCTCATGTAAACAAGTGTGCCTGTGCAAGGATAGAGTCTACTGGCCAGAGTTGTGGCCAATCCCTTGGTCTCAATATTCAATAATCAGATTGACCTGTATGTGGTAGAGTTCTCCTGGGACTTTCCTGGTTTATTATCAGTATTATCATGACCATGCATAGGTAGTGCAGTAAACAAGGTAATTCCTAGGCCCCCACTTACATTCCTAAGAGATGATTAGCTATTTTACTCGAAAGACAGCATAAGAGTTTTGTCGATCGTTCATTGGGCCCAGGATCCCAACCACTTTATAGCTAGGAAATTGCTGTGGTGACCTCACCAACTGCTATGTTCCGGTCAAGCTCAAGTCCATCTGCATGGCTCAAACAAGGTGTCAGAAACCCATTCAGAGGGCCGTGGGGCAAGCAGGAGTAACTGGGTCCAACTGTGGCAGCTGAGGCCTTTTACTCCTGATGTCCCAGGACCCACCCTAGTATGGATCCTGCTCAACTGCGCCAAGCACCCCCTTCTGCACCTGACTCTCAGTTAGTTAGCGTAGGATGAGCAGTCAAGGCTCCTTTGGGGAAAGTGCAGATCCAGATCAGTGACCACGACTCGTAACAACGTGCAAGCAGTGCGAACAAGAAATTAATGTCCAGTCAAGTACTTTTATATTAAAAGAGGTGTTTTAATTCTAACTATACACATGCGAGGGTAAACGACATTCAAAAGCAATAACACAATCCCCCTTGAGGTCGGCGCTCTAGTAGCCGTTAGGCTACTCCCTGTCCTCTGCTGCAACGGGTGCGATGTTATTTCCCATTCACTGATGACCGCATCCAGGGAATGTAAACTATTATGCCATACTCAAGAGTTCTCCCCTGAAACCTTTTTCGTAAGTTCAGTCACTAGAGTCTATTGGGATGCAACACCAATGATGGTATGTCCCCCGGGACCCAAAGGCCCAGTTCTTGGCTTACCTGCTCCAGCGGTATGGAACCTTTCAGCGGTGCAGCGCAGTCCGGCTCCGGATCGGCAAAGACCTGGAATCTTGGCCTCAGGATTTCCGGCAGTCCCTCCTTGCATACGGGGGTCCCTGACACAGCACTCACAAGCCTGGTCACGATGACCTGATGTTGGTGCCCATGGCGGCTACTCCTGGCATACGGGGTCGGCAAAATAATCTGGCACATGGGCTATGGCTTGATCAGTGCGAGAACGGATTCCTCATGCCTCGCTCAGAGTCCTTGCGTCTGGGCTCCCCTCTGGAGCTTGCTCTCTCTCTCCCTACATGGGCACACTGGTCTTGGTGAGCACGCATGCGCTGCTGCTCCAGGCTCCAAGGCAGGTGGTCTTGGTTTCTTCGGGTGATGTCCCCTCACCAAGCAGGAAGACTAGCAGGCTTGGGTCCACAGTCCTGGTCACAGGCAGAAGTCTTGCAGAGCTTCCCCTGCTCACACAGCCGTCTGGCATCTCGGCAGATAATAACGTTTTAGGGTCTCAGACTCCCTACTTATAGTCATTTTCTAGACACAAAATATAATTTAGCGCCTGGGTCTTTGAAGTTTTATGTTGTGGTTCGGCTTCTTTGAAGTGGACATCTTTTCCCTTTCTATTTCCTCCTGAAGGATTTCTGTCACAGCAGACAGGACCCCGAAGCTGATTAACCCACAACCAGATTCATGGTAGTGCCCAGATGTTACCTGGATGTCAGCCACAGTGATATGTGCGTCAAAAGGTCAAACCTGGGTCCTCAGTCCAACTCTTTACGATTCCCTTATCAGCTCCATCTCTCTCTTCCTGAGATGTGTTCAGGCCTCTTCCTTGTGATCGGTCACTGAATCAACAAGCATTACAAATGCAATAGGTCTCGCATTTGCTTGAGTTATAGCTATTAGCATTGTAAATGGCAATGTCTTTTACCTATGTGTTATGGAGTGTATGCATGTGGTGTGTAGTGGAGTTATGTGGGTTGGATTGGAATTTTTAGTTGTGGAATTGAGAGGCGTGGAATTGTGTGGTATGGAGTGGATTTGTATAGTGGAATTATGTGGCATGGTGTGCAGTGAAAATATGTGGATAGCAATTATGTGGTATTGAGAGTCATTAAATTACGTGGAGTGGGATTGTGTGTTATGTAGTGCAATTATGTGGAATGGTATTTTGTGTTGCGGAGTGGTATGTAGTGGAGTTTAATTATGTTGTGCGCTGCTGAATTTTGTGGCATGATGTGGAATTATGTGGTGAGGATTGGATGTATGTGGTGAGTTGTGTAATTGTGTTATTGAGTTGAATTATGTGGTTTGGTGTAAAATTTTGTGGTGTGGATTGGAAATGTGTGGATTTTAATTGTGTGGCATGGAACTGTGTGGACAGCGTTGCCTTTTTGGTGAGTAAAAAAACCAAATAGGTAGGAGCTAAGCTCCAGATCTGTGTCTTTGGGTGTTAAAAAAAAAAGTCAAGGTATGGGAGCTTGGGGCACCTGTGTACAAGCAAAAAGAGGAGAAACGTGAGTAGTTTTGTTTTCAATGTTCCCCTCTCTGATGTGGCCAGCTGGGGATTCTTTTCAGAGTGTGGATTGAAATTGTGGGTAAAAAGAAATAAACCTGTGGAATAAGAAGATGACAGCACACAGCGTGTGCTCTTTGGCACTGGGAAAAATGATATTGCTTTTTATCTTGTTGCCTTTGCCTTTTTTAAGGCCTGTATGAAAGACCTTCATGTGCTTAGAATTTGCACTTGCAAGTTTTAAGGCTATAAATCACCAGAACATATACTCCGCCATTGACAAAGTGATAGCCTATTTCAGTTTAGCTTACCTTAGCCTCTGATGACGCGAAGAGCAGACCCGGCAGACATGAGGGTGAGATCTGGAGTGAGATTCTCAAGCAGGTGTCTCTGCGGAGCATTTGAAAGAAGACGCCTATTTGAGATGTGTTTTGTTGTTATTTAAAAGGCATCCGGCCAACCTAGTGCCACTCGCTGGTACGTATCTGTACTTCCAGTGCTGGGAGAAGGGAGGCGAGGGAGGGAATGGAGGTAAGTGGGTGTCTTGGACGTGAATCCTTGGTGGTCTAATTGTAGGTGTGAGATTTCCATTTTAAAGGAGGATGCCAGGGTGTTACATTCTTCTCTTACCTTGTTTGTACCCTTCTATGTCATTATTAGAATCCATGGAGCGTGCTTGTTATCCTGCCGTTCAGTGTTCTGGAATCACTGAACGGCATTTATCTGTTTGCCTTCTCCTTGGATAGATGTACTGTGCTGCTTCACAATAAATCTTAATTTAAAACCACTTACCTGCATTACCTCATCTTTACAAGTGGCGACGATGGACACAGAAGACACCCTGCTACGTTTTCTTTAGCAGCACAGGTGCGGTGCTGTCTTCTGGACCCTGCGTGATTTTTCGTATATTCTACTTATTTCCTTTGGTGGTTCCTGCATACTGCTTCTGCTGGCTTACTTATTCTTGCGTCCCTCCTGGTGGTTCAGACGTGCTGTTGTGGCATTCCTGCTGGCATTCCTGCTCTTTGCGGATCGTCAACTGCCGACTGTTTTACTTTGGGCTGAGCCATCTGTGGATCTTCACTCTTCGAGTTCAGTTTCAATTATGGTGACGTATGCGGTTACACGTCAACGCTGACGCTCCTTGCTTCTACTGCTGTTCTGTGCCCAACTCTCCGTTGAGAGTTGTGCGTAACCTGCGTGCAGCAGCCATTTTCTTTCACCGTGTTTGGTTGCCTTGGTAACTGTTATTTTCAACGCTGCCGGTCTTGCAGTATCTGTGCCTCTCATCCGGCGCGGTGTTTTCATTGATCGGCTTCAACTCTACTGGTTTTGCTGCCATTCTACTCTTCACTTTACCTGGTGATTTCTGAGCTGTGTTAAGACGCGCAACATTTGTATTTCCTCACAGCGTGTCACAACGGTAACACACACACCCTGCTGCGTATTCACAGCTGTGGCCTGAAGAGCTTTATGCCTCCATAGCGTGTCGTAACGGTGACACGCACATCTTCAAGACTTTTTGCTGTGCTATATTTTATTTATTTTTAACAACAGTGACATGCACACCTTCCTTAGTGCATATACATATCATATATTTTAGCGTGTTACAACGGTGATAGGCACACCTCAGGTACTGTAATTTGCACTGTCCTCATTGTTTATCTGTGCATATTTAATTGTCATTTTAGGTAATGACTACATTTTTAGTTTAACATACTTATATGGTTACTAGCATTTATTGTCTGCTTTATTGTGTAACTATCTTTTTTGTGTTCAGAGTAGTAGCATTGTGTTAATATTTTTTTTTCTCTATTCTCCTTTCTTATCTTTGACTTTTACTGTAACATTATGCAGTTTGATCCTCCCAGTAAATTTTTACAAAACAAAGGTGAGCCACCTATTCCATGGACTAGGTGGAAAGTAGAGTTTATTACTTACCTTAAGGCTATTGATGGAGAAAGGATGTCAGCGGAGAGGAAAAAAAACATTTTTCTCCATTGTTTATGTTCGGAAAGACAAGTTGTTTATAGGACTTTGCCTCCCGTCACATCTGGTGGGGATTACAATGCTTATGATGAAGCTTTGTTGCGCATTGAGAATCGTTTTAAGCCAACCACTAGTGTTGCTCTTAATAGATTTACATTTTATACTAGAGCTCAAGAAGAAGGGGAGAGTTTTGATGAGTTTCTTACAGCTTTGCGTGCTTTGTCCATTAATTGCAATTTTGGTATGATTACAGAAGAAATGATAAGAGACCAGATTATTGTACATGTTAAAAGCAAAAAAGTACAAGAGCAGTTATGGATATTGGGTGATCCTAACTTGGAAGCTGCCATTAATACTGCAAAAGCACTAGAGCAGTCAGAGAAGTGGATGAAGTCTCTCAACAAGGATGTTAAAACCCCTGTATCGGGAGATGTAAATAGTGTCACTCCTGGTCCTTCTAAAAATGTTTTTGGCAACAAGAATAATAATACTAAGAGTTTTCATTGTTTTAGGTGTGGCAATCCTGGTCACATTGCTTCATTTCCACGTTGTCCCGCCATTGGTAAGGAGTGTAGTAAGTGTGGACGGCTGGGACACTTCTCCAAAATGTGCAAGGATACAAAAAAGTATTCTACTGGTAATTCCTCCAAAGGGAAGGTGTTGTGTGTGTCTGGTGAGTCTCAAGTTGAGGATGATACACAGTGGAATCCAGAAGCTGGTATAGTTGTTTCCATTCATAATGTTCCCGATGACTCACTTACATCCAACATTAGTCCTCCCAAGTGTATAGTGTACATGTTGGTCAAAGAATTAGAACTTATGGCAGATTTGGGCTCGCCTTGGACCAAGGAGTATTGCATTCAATACTTTGGTGATTTAATTGACTTGGATTCTCTCATAGAGTCCGATATTGTTGCAGAGACTTTTGATGGGTCTAAAATTGACATTCTTGGGTTTAAAGAACTTGATATTGAATTTAAAGAACGGTCAGCACTCATCAAATTGTATGTGGCTATTGAGGGTGTTAATGTCTTGGGTTGGCTTGACCAAGCTAAATTGGGTATTATTTTGAATCCCAGGAGTAAAGAACCTGTGTCTGTTGTTGCAGATTCTTTTCTCAATATTGACTTTCCTAAACTTTATTCAAATGTTTTTTCTGAAAGGCTTGGAAAGTTGGTTGGTTTCAGCCATAAAATCAAAGTCAAAGAAAGTTCTGTGTCAGTCAAACAAAAGCTTAGAGGTGTTTCCATTATTGTGAGACAAGAATTGAAAAATATGTTAGATGAGATGATTCAAGTGGGCATCATTGAAGAGGTTGAATCTTCAGAGTGGGTTTTCCCCATTGTTTTAGCCCGTAAACCTGATAAAAGTTTGAGACTCTGTGTGGACTTAAGAGCACTTAATGCGAACTTAGTCATCGATTGTCATCCTCTTCTCAACATCAATGAGATGGTATGTATGTTAGAAGGAGCTCGCATTTTCTCCACGCTGGATTTACGTTTGGCATATCATCAAATTGAACTTACTGAAGATTCCAGGAAATTCACTGCCTTTATAACACCACATGGTCTGTTCCAGTTTAAACGGATGCCATTTGGTTTAGCCTCAGCGGCGTCAGTGTTTCAGAGGGCGATGTACCACATCTTTAAAGTCTTGAGCGTTATTGTGAAATGCTTTCAAGATGATATTCTTACTTTTTCAAAGAACAATGATGGACATTTAAGTCATGTTAAAATTGTGTGTGAAAGACTAGAAAGTTTTGGTTTGACACTCAAGGCTGGGAAGTGCACATTTTTTTGTGAATCTGTTGAATATCTTGGTCATACCCTGTCAGGAAATGGTGTCGTGCCCAAAAAATCCCTGGTTGATGCTATCATCAAGGCACCGTCACCTGACAATAAGGAAAAGCTTTTATCTTTTGCGGGTTTATGCGAATACTATAGCAAATTTATACCTAATTTTACTACCAAAATGGAGCCTCTCAGAGAGTTGACGAGGAAAAATTGTGATTTTCTTTGGTCTGAAAGGCAAGAATCAGCTTTTCAGCAGATTAAGAGGGCGATTGTGGGAGCCCCCACTCTAAAATCATTTTGTTTGAACAAGTTATGTGTGATTACTGTTGATGCGAGTTTATACGGTTTGGGCGCTGTGTCTAGTCAAAGATGTGGCAAAGAAGAGTGGTGTGTTGCATTTGCTTCCAGAACTCTTTCAGAAACTGAAAGAAGATATGTTGTTATTGAAAGAGAACTTTTAGCATATATTTGGGCTATCGAACACTTCAGGAATTATGTTTGGGGTAGCAGGTTCTTACTTAGAACAGATCATAAACCTCTTGTTGGGATTTTATCTCCTGGAGGAGGTTGGAACTTCACTGCACGTATTGCCGGTCTTACTTCTAGACTTCAGGAATATAACTTTGAGATTGAGTGTGTGCCTGGTAAGAGTAATGTCACTGCTGGTTGCTTGTCGAGGTTGCCCTGCTAAGAGAACTCTAGGGTTCACATTGAACATAAATTTGATATGATCGCTTCTGTCAAGGATTTTGTCTCCTCTGAGTTTTCAGGAGTATCTGAAGTTGAATGGAGAAAAGAAATTGATAGTGATGCTGTTTGTTTATCGATTTTGCAGTCCTTTCTGTCAGGTTGCTGAGGAAATTGAGGAAGAGGGAGGCTTACTGTTTAAGGGTGGTAAGATTATTCCTCCTGTGGTCATGTAGAATAAGATTTTACAGCTTGCCCATGATTGGCATATGGGTATGTCGTCTATGAAGCGCCTTATTAGGGCCAATTTTTGGTGGCCTGGTCTTGATAAGATGGTGGATAGAACTGTTAGAGAGTGTTAGGAGTGCATTAACAGTGACAAGATGCTTAGGGCTTTTTCTGCTCCCCTCAAACCTGTAACTTGGCCTGAGTCTCCTTGGCAGAAACTAGCTTTTGATATTTCTGGTCCCTTCAAATGTTTGCCTTCTGATGCTCGTTTTGCTCTTGTTTTGGTGGACTATCACTCTAAGTGGCCCGAGGTCAAGTTTGTTGCTAATGCCACGTCCTCGATTGTTATTTCATTTTTCAAAGAAGTTTTTTGCTAGGGAGGGATGTCCAGAAGTCTTAGTTTCTGATAATGGAGTGCAACTTGTTTCTCAAGAGATGGAAGAGTTCTTCACCAAATGTGGTATCAGACATATCACTACTTCTCTTTATGAACCTAGGGTAAATGGTCAAGTTGAAAGATTTAATCGGGTTCTTAAAGAGGTGATTGAGTCTGTCAGTAAGTCCAGTGAGTCTTGGAGAGATGTTTTAAGGAAGAGATTGTGGATGTACCGTATTACTTCTCACTCGGTTACAGGTGTGAGTCCCTTTAAGCTTTTGAAAGGTAGAGATCCTGCCTCTGATATTTGTCCATGGTGGATAAGGAAATCCAGCAGAAAAATTGATGATATTGATTTGCATGTTATTGCCGGTAAGGTGAGAGAGAAGCAGATTAAGATGAAGGAAGTCTTTGATGAAAAATGAAAAGTAAGAGTTCCTGATTTTGTTGATGGGGATTTGGTTAGAAACAAGAAACCTGGTTTTTTGGTCAAAGGTAGTTCCTGGTTTGGCCATCCTATTAAAGTTGTGAAGGTTTGCACGAATAGTGTGATTACCCAGGATGGTAAAGTGTGGAACGTAAGAAGAGTTGTCCAATGCAGGTCCTGTGAAGATTCCAAGTTCACTGTTCCTAAAACTCCTTTGGGTACTTGTCCTGATTTGGGTGAGGATTTGTCTGTTGCTTCAGGAGTAAAAGTAAACAGTAGAACCAAGTGTGTGCCAGCGTATACAGATCTTAGCTTGAACATTTTTAGGGCGTTCTTTAGTATTTTTATTTTGTTTGTTTATTATTGTGTTTTCTTTTGTGTTATGGGGTGAGATGTGTTACATTCTTCTCTTACCTTGGTTGTACCCTTCTATGTCATTATTAGAATCCATGGAGCGTGCTTGTTATCCTGCCGTTCAGTGTTCTGGAATCACTGAACGGCAGTTATTTGTTTGCCTTCTCCTTGGATGGATGTACTGTGCTGCTTCACAATAAATCTCAATTTAAAACCATTTACCTGCATCACCTCATCTTTACACAGGGGTCAGTAAACACATTGGTGTTGTTGTGACCCTGGGTGTTAGGAGCCCATGTTCAAAGAGCCTGAGGTTCACACCTCTTCCTGGGCAGTCTTCACTTCAAAGCATATGACACAGAACAGATAAGGGAAGTCATCCCGGTATGAAGACTGGGGCTCTCAGATGTAAATCACTGAGTGCCTGCCTCAGTGCAATTCCTGCTTACCCTAAACACGTGCATGCAGGTAGACTTTGGCACTAGGGTGGGACACACGCCCACACACGTGCGCGTTCACAGAGGAATACATAAATAACATTACAATACAACGATTAAAATCCATAAATACACATGCTTACATATAAACGTGCGCCTAAACAATCATTCAAGCAAACATAAAGGCACCAGATACAAGCAGAAAAACAGACACATTCCCACATTATAAAACATAAGACGTGTGCAAATAGAAGTAACACTCATATGTAAGCACATAAACAGACACACACGCTAACATGATAACACAACGAGACCAAAGCTGAGAAGTAATTACATTAAAGCAAAGCGGCATACCGATTTACCTGCACACTCCATTTTGGAACAGACAAACAGTGGCCATGCATGTTTTGGGCACAGAGGCGCCATTGTAGTTTGGATTCTGGGACTTGTAGTTTCACATTTAGGATTAAATGTAGGAACATAAACATTCAAGCAAGCACAGTGTAGCTTGGTTTAGAGCCAGGGTTTAATGAAGGTGTCACAAGAACTAAAATCCTTTTTACAACAGTGTTAACCAGAGAGCCACGAGGAATGCCATCGTGCTGCCAAACCGATGGCAGAAAGTACTCTACATCATATAGGGCTCATTTGCACTGATTTGTACACATCTCAATGATCTTTGAGGGTGACCACTACGGGAACTGAAGCACCGAAACATGTCACCTCTAGATAGCCATGACATTTTAACACACTGACATTTATTGACATGTGCAGGATAACAGAAGCAACATTAAGAAAACCCAGTATGAGATGTAAAAAATATATTCCAATCTAGATGACTGGACAAAATGCTCCATGGGTGGATAGATCAATGAAGCAGCGCAAAAACTAGAAAACGCACGCATTGCAAACAAAGACAAGGGTGGGACAACTGTGACGGTCACATTACTTGGAGACATGTTACTGGCATTGCAACTAATACACCACCGTCCCTGCCTTTCACCCAGACTGCCTATTTTTTTGTTTTTTACCATGTGCCCCGGTTTCCAGTGAATGATATAGTTTAGTTTAGAAATCACCATCCCCAAACAAATTAAAGGGAAGTGTGGGCAATACCAAAACCATTCAGCATTGGTAACGATTATACGGTGCATCTTTCTAACGATAACATTTCAGTCCCCATCTCACGAGCGCTGATACAAAGTAGAAGACAGCGGCAGCCATTTATGCTGTTAATCTAAACACAAAAGACACACAATTGATGGACAAAATGCAGAACAAATCAAAACATTCACCCCCAGTCAAGAGATCTGGGTTAAATCCATCATTCATTTGCTCACCATGCCACCCCAGGTCAGACCTGGCCAAATACAAATTAGTCTTGACCCTGTGCCTCATGGGAACAGTCCAGCCCGAACTGCCAAGCCAGGTCCTCCCTGGACCGGAAACAAGCGTCCTAGGACCGGTTTCGGGGTTTCACCCCTCATCAACCAGGATAGCTTGAATCCAGTGGCACAGTGAGCCCGGGACTCACGTCTGGACATACCCGGCGCACTTAGGGCGAGAAAGCAAAAGACACACAATTGACGGACGGAATGCAGAACAAAATCAAAACATTCACCCCCAGTCAAGAGATCTGGGTTAAATCCATCATTCTTTTGCTCACCATGCCACCCAAGGTCAGACCTGGCCATATACAAATCAGTCTTGACCCTGTGCCTCATGGCAACAGTCCAGCCCGAACTGCCAAGCCAGGTCCTCCCTGGACCGGAAACAAGCATCCTAGGACCGGTTTCGGGGTTTCACCCCTCATCAGCCAGGATAGCTTTAATCCAATGGCACAGTGAAGGATGCTTGTTTCCGGTCCAGGGAAGACATGGCTTGGCAGTTCATGCTGGACTGTTCCCATGAGGCACAGGGTCAAGATTGATTTGCATATAGCTGTGTCTGAACTGGGGTGGCGAAGTGAGCTAAAGAACGATGATGGATTCAACCCAGATCTGTGCCTGGGGGTGAG
Organism: Calotriton arnoldi; assembly: GCA_963921515.1. NCBI lineage: Eukaryota > Metazoa > Chordata > Amphibia > Caudata > Salamandridae > Calotriton > Calotriton arnoldi. The sequence continues at coordinate 983,745 of CAWUFW010000477.1, read as the reverse complement.
TGTCTGAAAAGTTTCAGCGCTCCGTCCATCATCTCCTTGTGTTTGCTATGTTCGCCCTAAGTTGGCAGGGTATGCCCAGACGTGGGTCCCTTGCTCACTTTGCCACTGGATTCAAGCTAGCCTGGCTGATGAGGGCTGTTAGCCCGAAACCGGTCCCAGGATGCTTGTTTCCAGTCCAGGGAAGACATGGCTTGGCAGTTCGGGCTGGACTGTTCCCATGAGGCACTGGGTCAAGACTGATTTGCATATAGCGGTGTCTGAACTGGGGTGGCGAAGTGAGCTAAAGAACGATGATGGATTCAACCCAGATCTGTGCCTGGGGGTAAGTGTCTGAAAAGTTTAAGCGCTCCGTCCATCATCTCCTTGTGTTTGTTAATCTAAACACAACAGCTGTTGAGGAAATATAACAAATGAAGACGGTGCTAGTGAACCAGGCTCTAAGAGCCAAGCCAAACCATTGTTTTCGGCTCTCGCACTTAATTTGTTGGCTCGCCTGCCACTAGTGCTGCGCTGTGAGAAACACACCTTTTATTTTACACTACCCTCCTGGTTTGCAGACTTGGTATTTATTTCTCGAAAAACCCTTCTACAAACTGCACAGCATGAGCAAGGTTTGTGAAGACCTGAACTTTAGCAGCCATTGGTCACTTGACATGCCGTCGATCGCTTCTCCTATCCCCTGACTCAACACGATGGCTACAATGTGCCACTACTGAGGTGATTTTTCTAGAGAAATGCAATAAATGATGCCTGGCAGGGCCGGAGTTCAGTACAAGCAACTGCACAATTATTTTATGACAAGTCATGAAACGGCAGGCAGCGCGTGCACCCACTGAGGAACACACTTTGGGTGGGGAGGTCATCTCACTTCTGGGCATTTTCTAACAGAGATGGGTGTTGTTGAAGCGCAAGTCCACACAAAATTAATGAAAGGGGCAAACAAAGCAGCCGAACCCTCACTTCCCCACCTGCCCCACCAACAGCAATGGCGACTCCAAAGGAGAGCGACCCTCAGAGCACCAAGGCATGAAACAGGGGAAAAAACAGCAATGATAATCAAGAAACCCCCCCCTTTTCCCCAAACCTCAACTGCCCTCACACGCCCCGGAGTCGCCACCGAGCTTAGGAGACCTCGCACATAACTTGGGCCGGAAAAAAGATTGCCTGTGACGTTCACTTAATAGTGGATGTAGCGTAAGATTTTGGGCGCTTCAAAGTGCCGACTCTAAAGTGAAAACCAGACCAGGCAAGACCCGGATGTGACACACCGGAAACTGATGCTGCAGCATGTCTTGGACGTGGTCTAACTGAGCGAATGACGAGACAGCTATGTTGAATACATTGCATTCGTAAATAAAGCGCATTAGCCCATGAATAAAATATTTTTCTTACACTATGAAGTATGCAGTTAGGCAAGGTTAGGAAAGCTGTGTCTAAGGGGTAAAAAAAGATAATAAACGTAAATAGGAAGCCAGGAGGGTCTACCAGGGGAGCTAGTGGGAGCACCACCTTCGCAGCAGCTCCGATCGGAGCACAACAGATGGTCTGTACGGCCAAAGGAAATTAAAGGAGCATGCCAAATGCTTGAGGATTGTTAAAGGGGCAGTCTTTCAATAAATAGCAACTGCAACAAGAAACAGAGTGATCAAAATAAACAGGCAACAGCAATCACGGGCAGGAAAGGAAGATAAATATAGTCCCACGAAACACAGATATAGATTCAAGGCGTAAAGATACAGTAGTCAGGCCATGCTGTGTGGGAGGAAACAAAAGGCAAAAAGGAGGGAAAAGAGGAATGACTGACCAATAACAACAGAGGATTTTTAAAGGACACAAACAAACAAATCAAAAGCAGGGGGATGGCTTTAAGCCAACATAAGAAATTACAACAGGTCTCGAATGCACGACCTAAAAAGGCCCCTTGAAATGCACACAGAGAGCCTGGCGCGGGGACACACTGCTGAGTAGCTGCGCGCTTTACAAATCGGGTTAACATAACATAACATCCTCCAGTGCATGTCCCACCCAGCTTACAGGAATGCAGCAATACACATCTGTCTGGGGAGTTTCTTCTATTCCTCATGTTTTCACCAGGCAGGCATGGGCTTCCCAAGATGGATCCAAGGGCCTCCATGTAATGTACCAGTGCAGAAACAATTGCACTCAGTGTACATCTACAGCATACTTACTGCACAACACTGTTATACTCATGTATTATTCCACCACCAGCATACCCACATGCAGCACACACATTCAGTCTGTGCACACTGTTCAGTAAAGCAGTCTCTCTGTACTGTACCAGTGTTACTGTTAAAAACACACAGTACCAGCACACACAAAGTTACCATGTGAGCACTATACTAAACTCCACCCTTTATGAATTATGTTTCTTGTGAGCGCACATGCACTCAGCACATGTTTCCGCCATGCACACACTTCCACATCAACCTGATGTAGGCCAGGGGTGAGTTAAGCACACAACAGCGGAACTCTTAAGAAGGTGAGGACCTGTTCACTACTGTTGATCACTAGACAGTATGCTGCCACCACTGCACTTGTGCTACTTAACTCCTGGTGAAGGCGGTAGCCTTCCACCACTATGAGAGTAGCGCTTTGGGCGTCTCTCCCGGTCCAACTAGACCAAAATCAGTGAGACAGGCCTATGTCATGGCACAGAACGATGATCCATGTTCGCCTATGTCAAAACAATTCAGCATTAGGGATCCAGACAACAATACAGTTGGGCACTCAGGGCCGGGCTACACATATGTTACCATGCAGAGGACTTTTCTGTCCTAACAGATGCCCCTCCCAGATCAGAAGACACTGAACTAACCTGGAGAGGTTGGGTGGTAAGATCAGTAAAACTAGCAGGAAAGTCTGTCAGCATTCCCATGACTCGATCCGGCTCTGTGCTCCACAACAAAGTCTAACCCTTACAAAGAAATACACCATCTTAACAACTTGGGATTATCTCCCTTCATAGCCACCAACCATTTCAGTGGCTTATGATCTGTCTGCACCACAAACTTAGTGCCAAAGAGACAGAGGCAGAAGTTACGCAAGGCCCACACTATGTCAAAGCACTCCTTCTCAATAGCCGCCCAGTAGTAATCTCCTACTAATAAAGGCTACCGGACGCTCTCTACTCTTATCATCCAGTTGAGCTAACACCGCTTCAACTCCCCTGTCAGATGCATCAAACAGTACAATGAAAGGCGGACTGTAGTCAGCCGCTTTCAGTACCGGCGCAGTGCATAGTACCTTCTTCAGTTCCTCAAATGCGTTTTGAAACTCTGCAGTCCATATTACCTTCCTGGGCTGCTTCCTAGAGGTCAAAGCAGTCAATGTGGCAACTATACTCCATAGTTCGCCACAAAGTTTCTTTAATACCGGGCGAGTCCTAAAAAGCCCCTCACTTCAGTCTGGGTAGTAGGTACCTCCCACTCCACCACAGACTGAATTTTGCACAGATTCATCCCCAGAAGAGGGTCTATCTTTAGCCTTGATCTTATTGATTTTAGCAAAGAAGGTGGTCTTCATGTTTTTTCAGGGTCTTTGGTGATAATTTACAGCAGAATTTGCAATCTTTGGCCTCATGCTGTTTCTAAAGACAGTGAAAGCAGCCTTTTTTGAGGTCATTAGTATAAAGTCACTTTTCCCACAAATACCACATAGTTTGATAAGAGATCTCTTAGGGGATTTTGGAATTATGTCATATTAAGACCCTCCTTGGTCCAGGCCCTAAAGACAACACTCTTCTAAAGCAGGGGCTGCCAGGAGGGAAAGTAGTGTATATAGTGAATATAAAGAAAAAAGTCCACAAGTATGGGAGAGATACCCTTCTAACAAAAGGGACAGGGTTCAATAATAATGGAAACAACTAAAGATCTCTCTTGTGATTGACCCTTGGATTCTCACCTCTATACACTCATCTTATTTCAGGGAACCCTCATCCATTTATCATCCACACAGCTATCTATACAAGGAACCCTGTTTAGTGCAAATATTTCTCCTTTATTTTATTTGATAAACCCTCAGCGTATAAAAATATTATATGTACAGTGATGTATACAAGTCATATACTAGAATTTCCTTAAAATAAACTCTATAAAAGCATTATTCATAATTAATGAAATATCTTATCACCTTAATTCTCACATTAAAAACAGTCCTTAATGATTTTCCAAAAACAGTGATAATTCATCTCGGTAGTCATACTACTACTGTCATCAAATAGTACAAAGAAAAATAATGGGGTCGACGCAGCGTTTCGGCGGCATACTGATGGTTCACCCCACCTTCTTCAGGACAAAACCTTAAAAAACAATAAAATAATCTAACAAGATAAAAACATATTTCAGGTATATGAATCATAAAATACAGAAAGTTTCATAAACTGGGTCAGTGCATAACTCTACTCATTCCTCCTGCTCTTCCAAACATACTCTATAATACAAATTATTGTTACATCACAGGTTTCCCTGCATTATCCATGTTATTTTATGCATATTAAAATTATAATCGTCAGGAATAGTATTTCCAAGTCTGACTCTGGGTTCTCAAGTATCCATAATCACTCTCCTGAGAGTCCTTATTCTACATAGTTATTTATGAACAGGATTGTCGATGTTCATAAATAACTATGCAGAATAAGGACTGAAATAAGTTTTTCATTTTTTTAGATTATTTTATTTGTATTTAAGATTTTGTCCGCCACGTTGACAACTTGTGATGTTATTTTTCTTTGTACTATTTGATGACAGCCTGCAATAAGATTTTTTTATGTCAATAATGGTAATTTGTAGTTGTAGGTCTACTGAGATGAATTAACACAGTTTTTTTTATAAAATCATGGAGGATTGTTTTTAATGTGAGATTAAGGTGATGAGATATTGCATAAATTATGAATTCTTTTATAAAATTTGTTTTAAGGAAATTCTAGTAGATGACTTGTATATATCACAGTACACAGAATATTTTTATATGCCGAGGGTTTATAAAATAAAATAAAGGAGACATTTTTGCACTAAAAAGGGTTCAGTGTAAAGATAGCTGTGTGGATGATAAATGGATGTATAGAGGTGAGAAAACAAGGGTGATTCACAAGAGGGATTCTTTCGTTGTTTCCATTAATATGAAGAAAAAAGGTAACATTTGAAGACATGAGCAGGTGACTTTGTATACAAACAGTATACATTTTAAGTATGGTGGTACAGTCTCACTCATTGGATGGAGTTTGTTTTTCATCCATTACAGTGGTTGTGCTAATATACAGACACTGTTTAATGCTTGTAAAGCCCTTCAGGCATGTCAAAACTGCGCAATGCTTGTAAATTATGTGGGACCCCGCCTCATCATCGGGGTATGATTCAAGCATGTGAATCTATGAAAAGCCTAAATGGTTGTTTTTCACTGTATCCTACCATCTGCTCCATTCCCACCTGATCTGGTCTACATATTATACCCTTAGCCCCATCCGTTACTGCCATCCCAGTCCTTATCTCTCTTTCTCATCTTCCTATCCTCTTCCTTTTGACCTTAATTGCTGTACCGGGTTTCTGCCTGGCGCTCTTACCTAATTTGCATTTCTATCCAAATTTGGTTGTGCTATATCACTTATATGTTCCTCCTTCATCCAACTTGGACATTTTCCTCTCTCTTCCATGCCGAAGTTTATAAAGTCCTGCTCATCAGACATAAATACGCACCCTTGTTTTTTTTAAATGGGAAGGAACCCATGAGAGCCTTACAACTTGGGCAGCCTGAAAAACACTCGTCACTAAAGAGCAGTTATTGAGGGGTATCCATTATGGCAGGCTGTACCTTCATCTACTCCAATTTATGATGGATTGTAATTAGAAGGTTACATTTTGGCCTATTGCATATATTACCCATTCAACTGACCTTTTGGGGTCGACCTGTGCATTACTTTGTGCGCTATGGAACAAATCTCAAGAAAGACAAAGTTACATAAAGGGGCACAGCTGTACATAAGAGCAGGAGACACATTTTGCTGGGTATCTTCCTAACCACTTCCAAATCCAGATAGGTTCCTCCTACAACAAGGATAACAATAGATAGTGGGTCAGCGTGTTAATACTGCTTTAAAGTAAGTTGAAAGGTTACAGAGAGCCTCATGAAGCTCGGTGCTCCCGCCCTCTCTGAAATGCAATGATTTTTGGGGTAAACACTGCACCTTGAGGCAGCATTTTGTCTGCTAACACCCTCATGAAGAGGCCAGCCCGATAGAAAATTGCCCTACTGTCACCTAAATCGTCTGCCACAAAGGCATACTGAAGTAAACTAATCAATTCATGTCCATTCTACCCATTTCATTACAGATTCCACAACTAGGAGTTACAAACAATGTTGTGTGGATAAATGCAAGAACGTAGTGATAGTTTTAATAAAAATCAAATGGGGCTTTCTTACCGGATGTAGACCATGAAATATGCGTGTTCTACCTTTCTTTATTGGGGGTCCAGATCTACGGAAAAAAAATAATTAGACAACCTTGACACAGGTTCCACAGAATTCCAGACCATGAAAGTCTTTATGACTTTATTTTTTTTAAAGCCATGCCTCTGTATAACACCTGACTTTTTTCAATATCACTGAACACATCACCACCACCTCTCTTGTATGTTTTTAAATCGGAGGGAGGAATGCCACTTCGAATAGTTGTCCACAAGCCTCCCCAGAAGGGAGGAATGGACTTTAGGAGCACATAGCAGAACCACCTTTTACGCCGCAGGTAAAGATCATGTCACAGGATCAGCAGAAATGAAGAAACTGGTCTCACGAGATTGCACTGACAGGTAGGAATTGTTAATGCTGGGGATGTGACTGTGTTTTAAAGCTTCAAAACTTCAACAGAGAAGGGTAATAAAAAGAAGGCGATGGGAAACCGTTCTTTTTTTTTTTTAAACGTATCTTTATTGATAGGAGTGCACATAAAAGATTTACATCAATGTTACTTCCCTTCTTTTATCTTACATCACAGCTGTGGGCTATCCATATATGAACACAATAGCTTTGACTTAGATGCTCAGAGAGCAAATAAAAATATTTGGGAAGTGATTCAACCTCGGATTGTGCATGCAACCATTTTATATCTAGTGTACTTAAACAGAAATACAATGTCTTATATAAGAAGTGGTGAAAAGGAAGGAAGAGGGGTACGGGTGGAGAACAAAAGAAGGGGAAGGGCGGTGGCAGCGGTCGTTCCCGGCATCCTCCTATGCAAACCACAGAGTTCAATCTGGGGCTCAGGTCTCAGGTATTCATAGCACAAACCTTATATAATGGCAGACTGATTTCCTGTCTGGGTTTCAGGTTACCTATGTATATACAGGGGAGGAGCGTGGGCTTCGGGTTGTCTATGTATATGCAGGAGAGGAGTTTTGGGCATCTGTATCATCTAGACTTTGTGTGGATGTCGGACTATCTGGCAACCTTTCTTTATTATGACTAGTATGTAGGACAGCATCTGCAGGAACAAGAAAAACAATAGGGATGCAAAAAAAAAACTGAGCAAAACGTTCGGTTTGTACTGTTTGTGGAATAAATGTCTGCAAAAACCCACCAAATTTGACACCCGAAGACCCTGGGTCATATAATGGATGAGAGGTTCTATATTGCTGGCCTGGTGGTTCTCGTTGAGGTTACACAAGGCAAGTCTGCAGCACAGGCGATGAGCCCTTCCAGAGGCAACACAGCATCATATCAGATATAACAAGCATTTGCAATGCAATAGGTCTCGCATTTACACGAGTTTAAGCTATAGGCATTGTAAATGACAATGTGTTTTATTTACGTTTTAAAAACCAAAACATAAGTAAAAGGCATTGTCATCTACAATGCCAATAGCTCAAACTCGTGTAAATGCGAGATCTATTGCATTGCAAATGGTAGACATCACGGACAACGGGAGGGAGGGCTGGCGGGGGGGAGGGGAGAAGGCACAGACAACGGGAGGGAGGGCTGGTGGGGGGAGGGGAGAAGGCACAGACAACGGGAGGGAGGGTGGGGGTAAAGAAGGCACAGACAACAAGAAGGCACGGACAACGGGAGGGAGGGGAAAAGAAGGCACGGACAACGGGAGGGAGGTGGGAAGAAGGCACAGACAACGGGAGGGAGGAGGCGAAGAAGGCACGGAGGGGGGGGTAAAGAAGGCACAGACAACAGGAGGGAGGGTGGTGTTGTAAAGAATGCAAAAACAACAATTGATGGACAGAATACAGAACAATGTTGTACATTCACCCCAGTACAGAGATCTGGGCCTAAATCCATCGTTTTTTTGCTCACCATGCCATTCCAGTTTGGACCCAGCCATATGCAAATCAGTCTTGACCCTGCGCCCAATGGGAACAGTCCAGCCCAAACTGCCAGGCCAGGTCCTCCCTGGGCTGGAAACAAGCATCCTAGGACCGGTTTCGGGCTTTCAGCCCTCATCAGCCAGGATAGCTTGACTCCAGTGGCATGGAGAGCACGGGACCCACGTCTGGGCATACCCGTCCCACTCGGGGTGACAAATGCAAATACAAAGAAGGCACCAAAGCATGTCGTGCCTGCAGTAAGAGAAACTCAATAAAGAAAATAGTGCTTAAAGTCAAAATAACAGGTACCGTGTAACAACCAAAGTAAAAGGCCAGTCGCCATGGGAGGTGACAAATGAAGACGCGGCAATACTAAGGAGGAACTAACAAGCCTATTTACGAATCAGAAGCCAGCATTTAGGAAGGACAATAACACAAGCCAATGACAAATATGGGCGGAGCTTCTATTCCCTACTCCACTACAACAAGTCTCTCAGAGCAACGCATGCGCGCGGACTCTAGGCTCGACCTAAAGAAAATAATAGGGACACTGAACTGTATGACTGATCCGTAGAACCAGGATTCGCCAGCAAGCCTTTGTTCTGCATTCATTTTCTTACCCTTGACATCACATCAGTGAGCAAAGAGATAGCAGCAAAAAGAGAGCAAATGCTCTTCAAGGCAATGCTGGGTGCTTTGGTCAGGAGAGTACCAGGTGTTTTTAAAGGGGTGCTCACTAAGTGTTGGTTATCAAAGGGACATTAGAAAAGGCACTTTTTAGCAGCACAGGGGTGTGAACCTTCAGACCACAGGGTGAGCTCCAGCAGGGAGCACAGGGTGACATACAAGAGAGGGAACACATCTATGTGCCTAATGTCATGTGCAACATTTTCCTGAATGTTTAGTCCAGAAGGATTCTGCATGCTCTTTTTTTTAAACTATACAGGGCCTGATTTTCAACGGTATATGTACTCCCAAGTTTCACTTAGCTTATTTATCCCCTTCATTTATAAATGCATATCCACTTTAGAGATTCACACGATGTGAATTTTCAGCGTGAGCAGGTCTGCTTACAAAAAGGTTTCCCCACAGTGACAGCAGCAAAAGGTGATCTATACTCAGAAGCATGCATGTTTGTGAGTAATCCCAGCTCTTTTGCATGTTGTTTAAGACTGTGAAAACTGTAGACGACAATCCCAACCATTTTGCAAATAGTTTCCAATCCGGACACCTGCTGCAGATTAACACCAGTTAAGGGAAGGAATTCATCAATTTTCAAGGTGGGAAAAAGATGGGAACACCTATCGCAAACCTGGTAAATCCTTATGCATTGAAGTACTCGTTGGAATCTTCTGAGCAGAAAAAAACTCAAATTTTGTCACTTTCAAAACTGTTTTAATTTTAGTCAAAATGCAGGCATAATCTTTTTTGTGAATCAGGCTGATGTATTTAAACGGATAATGATATGGCAAAGTTACAAGCTCCAGTATTAAAGATTCTTCTGACTAAGGTCAGGTGAAGGTGGACGGGAGAGGGGGTGGGGGGGTGCTTGACTATGTTGCAATCTTCTTTGCGATGTCATTTAGAGTTTGAATTAGCAAAAGACTAGATGTAGCTGATAGTGTTTTGGCAAAGTGGAGTCCCTAGAATGAGATGTACTTGGGGTTACAGTTACTCTTTGTGATATGGTGTTTCACACAAAGTTTTGTTAATGGAAGTACTTCAGATTGTCTTCTTCATTAAGTGTATATCCCAGTGCTTTTGCATAGTTGGCAACCTCTTTCAGTAGATGAGGGATAGATGATTCCAGGCTATTAGTATAATTTCTGCACATGCTGCCAGCTTGTATTCATATTGCTCGATTTGTATCACTTTTATAAGGGCACTATTTCTAATGTTCTCAAGAAAAATCGTGAGTGCAAGGACGAAAATAGGTGGAGAGAGTATGCATTCCTATGCAGAACAATATTATGTGAAAGCATACTGTTGGCAACGATTTTGGTCTTGCGTTGTGTGTGCAATACCTTGATTCTACTAATTTCCCCAGAAGGCCATGCCATCTCAAGGATCTGAAAGATATTTCCATTCAAACCGGTCGAATGCCCTTTCGGCATCAATCAATTCCACACCAGGCTCTGTCTTGTTCTATGAGCAGACACAATGATATTGGCGAACAGTCTTCTGTTTGAGGCCGCTATTCTTCTGTGGATCTGTGAAGGAGATAATTACAATTGCAGCACCATGGCATTACCTGAGAAAAAGGCCTAACTAAGAGCAGTGGTTAAAAAGGGAGAGGATGTGGTCAGAAGGGACGGTTGTGACATGTAGCTATGAGTTTAGAGGTAAGAACAATGGTCCCACGAGAATTAGAGAAGTAGGGGCAGTTGTGGTTTCATAGAACAGTTCTTTTCAGTAATTAGGTCCATAACCTAGAACAAGGAGACAAACAGACTTTACTGGAACTTGCTTGTTGAGATGACACACCCACAACATCTATTTTAAGAACTATATATGGAAAAGCATGCTGTTGCTATGCTGATTATATTTGCTAATCAATGATCTTTGGATGTAGCTAGAGATCATTAAATGATCAGCACCTATTGCACTAATGGCTGTTTCCTTATTGGCTGAGTTAAATCATGTGTATTCCACTGGAAGAGTATAATAATCCAATAATTTATACAATTGGAGAGCTTCTGGGACGGTAATCACCCATTACTTCGCGGCTTATACTCCGCATACCATTACTTCGTAAGCGTTACAACGCATGCGATGTAACAACGCGTAGCCTTTAATACGCAAGTTGTTACATCGCATGCGTTGTAATGGCTATCCACATCGTTGTGAGGAAACGGACGCGCTTCCGTTTCCTCACAACGACGTGCACCTCTGACGACGCTGGAAGCCGGAGAAGAGAGGAACCACGCTTGAAGGAGAAGAGAGGAATCACGAAGAAAGAGAGGTAAGAGGGGCTGTGTAGTTTTTAAGGGTTTAGGGTAGGGGGAGGGTCGTGCAGGGGGTAATCTTTTAGGTTTTAGGGTAGTGTAGTTGTGTTTTTGTAGTGTAGCGTAGTGTATTTGGGTTTAGGGTAGTGTCGGGTGGTCGTGCAGGGTAGTGTTTCAGTGTAGGGATCGGACTGGGGGTAGGGGTAGGGTCGTGCTGGGGCTAGAGTTTTAGGGTTTAGAGTAGTGTTGTGGTGTTAGTGTAGTGTAGGGTAGTGTTTTAGGGTTTAGGGTAGTGTCGGGGGGTCGTGCAGGGTAGTGTTTCAGTGTAGGGACCGGACTGGGGGTAGGGGCAGGGTCGTGCTGGAGGTAGTGTTTTAGGGTTTAGGGTAGTGTTGTGGTGTTAGTGTAGGGTAGTGTTTTAGGGTAGTGTCGGGGGGTTTTGCAGGGTAGTGTTTCAGTGTAGGGAACGGACTGGGGGTAGGGGCAGGGTCGTGCTGGGGGTAGTGTTTTAGGGTTTAGGATAGTGTTGTGGTGTTAGTGTAGTGTAGGGTAGTGTTTTAGGGTTTAGGGTAGTGTCGGTGGGTCGTGCAGGGTAGTGTTTCAGTGTGGGGAACGGACTGGGGGTAGGGGCAGGGTCGTGCTGGTAGTAGTGGTTTAGGGTAGTGTTGGGGTGTTTGTGTAGGGTAGTGTTTTAGGGTTTAGGGTAGTGTCGGGGGGTCGTGCAGGGTAGTGTTTCAGTGTAGGGGCCGGACTGGGGGTAGGGGCAGGGTCGTGCTGGGGGTAGTGTTTTAGGGTTGTGGTGTTTGTGTAGTGGAGGATAGTGTTTTAGGGTTTAGGGTAGTGTGGAGGGGTAATGTTTGAGGGTTTGGGTAGTGTTGTGAAGTTTGTGATGTGTAGGGTAGCGTATTTGTATTTAGCGTAGTGTTGGGGGTTTTAAAATTCAAAAAAGGAGTTGAAAAAATATGTGGGGTAAATGTCTCTTTAAATGCTTTTGAATACACTTGCAATGTAAATGTATGCGAACTTAAAACTTGCGTAGTAACGGTACTTGCAAACTAAAAACAACGTTGTAAAAGTATGCGTTGTTTTGGTTCGCGAAGTAACAACATATATTCTCTGGGACATGCTGATTGCCTAGGGCTCCCAATTATCATTGTGGTTTTTATTAAATGCATAATAGTTGCCTGAAATTTACTCAGTATTGAATGCAGATTTATTTTTCTTCGACACTTCCTTTAACGAAAGCTGTTGTGTCTGCTTTGATTAGTTGTGGTGTGATTAGTTCCAGTTGGGAAGCTTCGTGAAGATTATACAGCTTGTATTAAATTAATGAGATCAGTCTGTAGTTTTGTTGTTTGCCTTTCGGTATCAGGTTTATGGTAGCCTCTGTGAAGGAGTCTTGCTGTGGGTGATCACTTGTAAAGTTGCTGAGCAGACGTCCGAGTATTGGCAGTAGGTCTGGTACATGGTTTTGCTATAATTCAGGTGTGTAACCATCCGGGTTGGGGGATTTCTGTATTTTGAGTTTCGCTATGGCTTGGATAAGTTCTTCTTCTAACATTAGTAGGTCTTTGTCCGACAATGATGGCACACTGATGCTGATAAGAGAAATGTAGACCAATTTGATGTATTGTGGTTGCAACTCACCTGTTATGAACCCCAATGTACCCCAATATAGGCCTAGGTAGTTGCATGACCTTTTACCTACATTCGTCCTACCATTGTTCTACATAACTGGTTTAGTGCTGACCTTTTACCTAGTTTGGGTGCTGTATAAATGCCGTGTGGTTTTCTCCGAAAACTAGCCTCATTGATTATGCATGAGGATTCTCAGTATCACAGCAAGATTACCATCTTCTGCATAATAACTCTGTATAAGGGTCACCACTATCGTCATCCTTGTCCGGCATACCCACAGTACCATGACACATCTAGGCAGAACCCCTGAGGGTACCTTTGGGTATATAAGCACCACATCTTCTCTAGACAAAAGAGAGGAGAAGAAACTTCCATGCTGACACGAGACGCTGAGGTTTCTGCAAGCAGATACTCCAGCATACAGTGGTCTGATATCCCTCGTGGGGTGTCCAACTCGAGACCAAGACAGGGTCCTTCATTGTCTCACATCAGGTAATGGCGTTGGCTCTTTCCTAGGGGGATTCTTGGCTCTACACCTACACACATGCTAGGTACAATTAGGTACATCTAGTTAGGTTTACCATCGTAGGAGAAAGCATTATTACAGTCATGTATCTATATGCCTGCATATATCCATTGTTTTAGCACTATGGTAGAATTCTACCTTTTATTTATTCTGTTGGTGCTGGTAATCGTATATAACCGTTTTTGTCTCATGGTTGTTGCAGCACACGTATTTTACACTAGAATCACGCTGGTTCAATAAATGCTTATTGAAAACATCCCCACTATTTATTCTGTGTATCTCTTGGAGAATAACTGAGTGCAAGAGACTGAGCGAAAAGTACTGTAATGTTTCCACGATCTCGGAGGGGTCAGGGTTGTCATGTTTGATAGTTGCCAGAAACTATTCGCTCCTTGGTAAGAGGGGCTCATAGTGGCACTGTGAGCTAGCTGGTCTACAGGCGAACATATCCTGTGGGGTTGTCTGGAATCAGTCTGGACACCAATCCCATAGTTTATGCTGTCTAAAAGCGCAGATCCTATATAAATTTATAGGAACTACACGACATGGGCCCAACGTTGGTTTGTTTCTTACTTAGAGGTCAAATTTGAGTAGTTCAGTCGTGCTTTCTCAGAGACCCCTACTCACATTTACCCAGAGACGTCTGGGGTGGGAAGGGAAAATCCGCCACAGCTGAGTAGGCATATCCTATGTATTGGCTGTAGGTTTATTCAAGCTTGAAGGATTATAGTTACCTACATTGTGCATGAAACAAAATCTCTTGTTCTAGAACATCCTACGATAATGTCTCAGACAGCAAACTCAGCTGCCGACGACAATGCTAGGACTAGTTGGGAGGAAGTAGAGCAGGTGGAACACTTGAGAAAATGTCAGAAATGCACTTGCGTCAAAATTAGACAATTTTGGTCTCTAAGCATTAGGAGGGACCGTAACTTTTGTGATTGAGCCACAAAAAGCATTTAGGACAGAGGTGTTCTATTCATGGGTTAAATTCCCACTTGCAGATGCACGCACAAATACATTTCATTCTTATACTCCAGATGAAATACCAGAAGAGTACTGTCCATACGAGGACATTGAAGTACCGCTCATGTACCAAGAGCATATAAATTGGTTTAAAGGTGCCCTCCCACATACTACAGAAAAAGTGAGATTCGGTACGCTCAGCAGAGACGGAGCGACAGACGGAGCGACTTGGCCGGTCCTGGCTTCTTACACACCGCATCCAGAAATTGACACACTACCGGTAGCAGTCTTACGTTCACTTCACAGAGAAGTAATAAAACTTTACAGAAATCTTACACAGTTCGTAATGAGAACTCTCACACTTCAACCTACAGGGGTTACACCAGCAGGTCAACTACAAGGAACTGCAACTAAAATAACCCCACAAACACTAAACGTGGTTATGGGAAGAATGCCCACTAAACGTGAGCAAATGCCATTCTGGATAGCACAGAAGATAGCACAGCTAAAGGCAGTGTTTCCACACACAGGCCCACAAGAAAAACACAGAATACTGACAATTTGCTTGCCAATGGGGATAACTCCCCCGATAGAGGATTGTACCTCTTGGGGTACAGTTTTCGCTGCCATCTATACCAGGGCTCATGGCACCCCTTCAATAACCGTGATTCCAGAAGTATTAAGGCAAATACAGAATGAGTATGGATCAGAACCTGCTCCGAACTTAGGGATGAAATTAATAGGCAATTTTTCCCAGGTATCTACAATTATGTTAGCAAACATAAAAGGGGAGGCAGCAGCAGTGGCTATACGCCAACGCCTGAGGGAATGCACTCCTACACAACAGGAGCGAGAATTACCTAAAATTATCAAAGGTACATACGCTGAATTGGGTAGATTTAATTTGGGAGCTAGACCTATGAAACCACAAGTAATGGGTAATCCTGAAAAGGAGAGCACCAAGCAAGCACCTGATTCTTCCAAAAAGAAATGGGATAATAAACAACAAAACAATAGGCAGAATACATCACAATCACAGGGTGGGTCTCCTCAACAGGAGCCCTTTGATAGGAGGTATAACCTTAGGAACCGTGATAACATTAAAAAACCTGACAGGTATAAGGATACTGATACACGTTACTCTCATTCCTTTCAGGGTTCATCAAAACACTCCGAGAGGAAAGGACAGTCAGAACACAGATCAGAAGAGCGAGCAAAGTCAGAAGATACATACCGCACTTCAGAATATAATATCAAAAAAGAAGATAAACCAAAATCAAAGCCTCAATTTAAAAAAAAGAAAGTAGCTGGCCTTAAAATAAGAAATGCCCAGGCTACTGAGGACTCAACTTCTGAACGGAAAATGGGCTCTGACAATGCTCGACAGCGCAGCAGAAGTAACAATAGCTCGCCAGAACCTGATGGAATTTCTGGTGACAGCGGCGTTGAATGAACATATCACGGTGGAGACACCCGATACTAGTGTCCCACGCCAGTTATACGAAATAACACTCGATATGGAGGGGGACATACCCAGGAAGGTTAAAGGTCTCTTTTGGGAGAACCTGACTACGATATCCTTTTGATTGGCCACCTGAGTTCATTATGGACTGCCCAAAAGGAGAAACAGTAATTTTACCAGCTTTCTCCGACCTCGTTTCAGAATCAATAAAACTTTCATACGTGCAGGAGTGGGCGGTAGCACTTGCTCCTGCATTATACCGCAATCATGTAGGGTGGAATGCGGAGTCACCTCACCATGTAATCCCAGTAAAAAATACTCCAACTCCACAGAGACAGTACCCAATAAAACATGACGCGAAAAAACAAGTCAGGGAGATCTTAGATCAACTTGAATACCAAGGTGTAATAAGAATTGCACCTCTTCGATGAATAATCCCTTGTGTCCCGTAATGAAACCCGACAATTCATACCGCCTAGTTTTAGACTATAGGCATTTGAACACTTGCACAAAGACATTTGCAGTACAGAATGCACACAGTGCTGCATTAATGAATAACTTTGTGCGGAAAAAATACAAAACAACACTAGACATCTCAAATGGATTCTTTTGCCAAAATATAGCGCTTGAAAGCAGATATTTGACAGCATTTTCGGCCCTAGGCTCTGAACGCAAATTCTGTAGACTGTCCCAAGTGTATAAAAATAGCCCTGGGTTGTTCTCAGCAAGAGTATCAGAATTACTTCAAAATTTTGATGAGGAGGCATTGTCCTATGTAGAGGATATATATCTGACGAATGATGAATTATTTGTTCATTTGACCAGGGTGAACAACATCATTTTGGGATTTGCCTCGGAGGGCTACAAATTTAACTTTAAAAAATCTAAAATTGCCCACCTCAATATCCTATTCTTAGGATATGAGCTCTCAAGTGAAGGGAAAAGCCTAGCAGCTAATTCTTTTTAGAAAAATGTGCACTGCTCCAACCTCCAAAGACTCCAACAGTGAAACCTTTCTACGACTTAATAAGATCTGATTTTTCAGTTCGACATTGGACACAAGAACACACAGAAATCCTTCTTTCATTACAAGTTGACATGATAGCTTCCAAACACTTACACACACGTGTAAAACATCACGAATCTGGTGATCCGTGTAATCGCGGGTCAATCTGGGTACACTTACCTCACCAATAAAGGCGAAACTGTACCCATTGCATACAAATCTCATTTGTACACAAACGCTGAAATGCGTTTTGCATCAACCGAAAAAATTTTAACAGCAGTACAGACTGCTATGGTGAGAGAAAGAGCACTGGCTCAAGGGAAACTAATAATAGTTGTAAATCCGGTACCAACCTTAGAGGCTGTTACTAAAGCAAAAGTTCCTAATGCTAAAGCATTGCATCCACGATGGATAC
Source organism: Calotriton arnoldi (assembly GCA_963921515.1). NCBI lineage: Eukaryota > Metazoa > Chordata > Amphibia > Caudata > Salamandridae > Calotriton > Calotriton arnoldi. Next base: position 966,466 of record CAWUFW010000477.1, on the reverse strand, counting down.
AATAAGTTAATTCTCTCACTGCAACAGATGTAGACTACAAGTTTGATTCTACATTAAAAACACAGGCATTTCTGCAGTACGAACAAGAATATCATCTTCCAAATGAAATCATGCCTCTAGATCAGTATGAATATATTATTTACACTGATGGTTCTGCTCAACCTGCCGTAGGAAGTAAATAGCAATACAGCGCTGCATGTGCGATTGTTAAAGGACGTAAGCGGGACAGCAAGTTCCGTCCTATCAATACGCAGACGCAGTCTCTAGGAGATTGCACGACACAGCTGGCAGAACTCAAAGCCCCGATACTGGCATTCAAAAATTCGGATCGAGAATTCCCTTTACTGATGGTGTGTGATTCATTTCACTGTGTCCAGTCTTACAATGAATATCTTCATTACTGGGGCCGGAATGGATTTAAAGATTCGAGGGTTGCACAATAAAGCACAAGTTGCTCTGTGAACAAGTGGCAAAGCTGAAAAATGGCTTGTCGTGGGCTAACGTGATTCATACGCTGAGCCATCAGCATATTGGCGTGCAAGTTGAAGGGAATTCATTGGCTGATGAAGCCGCCAAGGCGACAGTGCAAACTGCTGCCGTACCTGCAATCACTCATTCTAGCACGAGAGTAGACGGACAGATAATGGTTGCTGTCATCGCTTCACGAAAAAACAGCACAGCCTTGCCAAAAGGTTTTCCACTCATGTACTCCTACAAGTTAGATGCACAAAACATACCGTATGCTCAAATTCCAGGAGTGGGGGATAGAGTAATACCAAATATGGATCGCAGATTAGGTTTAATACTAGCTGCACATGAGGATCTGGGCTCAGCACACGCAGGTATTACTGCAACAGTTTCACTACTGAAACAACGTTATTGGTGGCCAGGTCTTACAAAACAGACCAAGGGCTTTGTCCTTAAGTGCGACATCTGTCAGCAGATGAAGGGTTTCTCCATAACACATCCACCACAAACACCATTACTGATATCAGACAGACCTCTCGCTTGTGTCTATTTGGACCACTGAGGCCCCCTACAATCTGATAGGGCTTACAAGTACATCTTGGTGGCAGTGGATTCATGATCTAGATTCCTGTGGGTTTGTCCTCAGCGCTCAGCTGACGCTCAAACTGTTATAAAGGATTCGCGAGTCTTCATAGGGACATATGAAATTGGCACATTACATTCTGACCGTGGCCCTGCGTTTAGCTCTCGGGCTTACAAAGAAGCAATGGGAAGTTTGGGTGTTGCATTGCGGTACTCCTCTCCGTATCATCCCGAGGGAAATTCGATTGTGGAGAGGAAAAACCGGGACTTAAAGCAATCCTTAACAGCAAGGGTATTTGGCTCAGGTGGCAGTTGGGTCAATCACCTATATGGGGTACAGAGGGCACTTAATAACATGCCAAGAAGTTCCCTAGAAGGCCATGTTCCATATGAGGTCCTGTTTGGGATCAGAATGTGGGTACCCGACCTAGATTGTGGCAGCACAGTGATGGATGAAAAAGCATTTGACATCAATGTTCGTTTTGGCTGTTTTACAGGTACTCAATGAATTCCGGGCACTACAAAGCAACGTACAAGTAAAACGCACCACAACTGGGGAAGTAAAAGCAGTTTCGGCAAGACCTGCCTGGGTCCCGACGATTGGGGACCTGGTCAGAGAAAAGATTGTGGACAAGAAAGAATTTGGGTCATCTTACAGAGCGCCTGAACCTGTCCTGGCTGTCGAAGGAACAAGAGCAGTACTTCTTCTGCCTCTTGCTGGCAAGAAAGAAAAGAGATTCATCTCCATTGATATGATCAAACCACACTATTTGGCCGATACTGAATAACAGGCCGTGTGGGCTCCTGGGTAGCCGACGATCTTCTCTCGCTACCATACAGGAAGTTCAGACAGAAAGACTAATAACGTTTGGAGATTCTACTGTACGAAGTAATAGAGTTGCCAACAATGGAATGGAACTCGTGCCTACTGAAATTGAACAACAAAAAAATAGGAAGGTAACACAGATTTCTATTTGGCCTAATACCGACACCTATGTGAATATATCTCACAACGAGTCATCTGGAGGTTCAACAAAACCTGCTGAGCTACCAAAGATAGATCGAACAGCATCTGGCTACTTCATCGATTTTGATACCTTTCCTCTGGATCCGAGTGAACCTTAGTCACCCCCAGCTTCTGTTCCCCTCAAAGAAAAAATTTATGAAATCTACCTTTGGCTGAAAAAGACTTACTTTGTTTCTCCCTGGCTACAGCCCTGGATTGCAATTGGTCTACTATTCCTAGTCCTTGGGATAGGTGTAGTGACTGTCTTTTTCCTGCTCCTGAAAGGACATTATCTCCGAGAACGCTCTGCAGTACAACATGTGAACTTGGTCCTGAAACCACATACATCATCTCATCGTGAACGAAGAGACCTGTCCTTTGTGAACATTACAGTAGTTCCGATTTCTGAAGGAATAGCTTGGGATAGGGTTTCTTATGATGTATTTGGTCCCACTGAACGTTTGAAAATACCACATGTATTTAAAATTTCTCTGAATGATATCATCACCTCCAGTACATTCTCTGAAGATTGGGACTTTGAAACTGTGAATAGTATGCTGTCTGATTTAGAACAATCTGCTGCATTCCCTAAAAATGAATTTTATGATGGTACATCTGATTTTGATACCCTGTATTGTTACCAACATTATGGCCATCATTTCTTGCACAAAACAAGTATCCCACATAATGTCTTTACTTACCATCAATGGGAACATTGCCCGACACCACAGAAAGGTAGTTCACAAACATTTGCACGAAAGTTTGCTTATTTTTCTGGGTTTAACACTTCAGACCCGACCTCATAATTATAAGGTTGCACCTCCACCTGCAAAGAAAAATATGCTTACCAACACAAAACAGATATACTCTGCTTCCTTAAATCCCAGCTGTCTTTACCGGGTTTCGATTTTTGGAGAGACACCACAGACACAAAATCTGTATGGGGGACTAAAGATTGGCAAGTTCAGGGAACAGAGGCATTATTAAGAGCATGTCTCATACCACAGCAGATTATCTTCCTGAACGAAACAGTGCAACAGACTTCTTGTCTTGGACTAGCCAAGATTAAAGATTTGAACACACCTCGGTTCCCCTCACCTACACACTTTGAGGGATGGCAAAACTATATAGTACATAGTGAGGGTATGCTAGATGACATTATGCCTGAAGTTTCATAAAAATCATCAGACCCTAATTGGAAGGGATGGTTAGTTTGGCCTATCGACACGAATAAGTGTCAGTCAAGATTCAAGGGTACCACCGAAGGGTTTAGTATTCATAGGCCGGACAAACGCTATGTACAACAGGAATATCCGGGGGTGGTGACATCGTAAAGTGTTGGGAAGTTATGCCTAGAACCTCAACACTTTCCCAGGTGAAACAACACTTGTCCTTACTTTCAGATGACATGGATTTAAGGGATTTTTTACTAGGTCCCCAGAAACCACGTCGTAAACGCTTCTTATACGCAATTTACAACGAAGTATGGAAAATCTCTCAACAGGAAGCTGCGGAGAGATTGCGTGAAATTGACAGAGTTAACCTAGAAAAGGCTTTGGCAGTGGTCGACAATGGCATGACCACACTAACATCCAGGATTTATTCACTGGGCAACATTGTGTCTTCTGCAATAGATCTAATAGAACAGGATCTGTTCATTCTTCAACACGGGCAATCACAGTTACGATCCATCCTGCGATTAGGCTGGACGCTACAATCATTGTGCTCTGGTTACGTGCCCTGGCGATATATTAACTGTTCTCTGCTTATAATCTAACTGAAAGGCAGACAACAATGGCACAAAGAGATGCAAAATATACAATGCTGCACACTGAAAAATTGGACCAATCACCGTGGCTGAGTCACCTTCCACAGAATGGTTAATCCATGGCCATATAATATTGCCAGTGACAACATTCCAATTTGAATATGGTCTACAGTACCACCAAGTAGGCATGTATGAAGCGTTGGGTAGGGAATACATCCATGAATCGTGGGAATTACCTTACAGATTTAGATGCAGAAATGGGGACACTGAAGTCTTTCTCAGCGGTTCAGACGGTGAGAATTAAGTGGGTCTCTAATTTATCAGGATACTATGCTGCACAGAGCTTGTAACGCTTCGGTTGTAAACCTATCTTGTCACTTGAAAGGATCCCCAGCTGCCGTGATTCATCCGCTATTCAAACTGCTTCGAATTGGAGTTATTTGATGTTGAATGATCAAGGTTGTTGCAGGATGCTGCCAGGTATCGCATATCTGGTCACAGTAAGTTCCAGGGTTACTTATTGTATGCAATTATTGTTTCAACCGACCCACACAGTCAGGGAGGCACCGCTATGGCCTTCATTAAATGTTAAACCTCAGCTGAGATACAGGCACTAGCCCGAACTAACTTCCCGCTCCATTTCGGGGAAATGGTACATCGTATCTTTAACATGTCTGTTACGAGTGGGATAGTACACCTATTTAAGAACATATGTTCTGGGCTATTAAGCACCTTTCAGACAATCTTTGGAGTAATACCATCATTAATACACTCCGTGTTGAGAAGCGTTTTTTGGAGGGTTTCCGCAGGTCCTACTACTGATAGTGGGTATCCTGGTTTTAATTTTCCTGCTACGCAATGGACGTCCCAAATTCCAAAGAGATGGAAAAAGCGCTCTTGGAGCGACGTTGTCGTGAACGCATGGTACTCCATCTGGGCACTCCTTGGCTTTGGGAGGTAAGCAAGCATTGGTTTCTGTCGTTCAGATCAGTCTGGGTCGACTGCGTCTTGCCTGTACTCCGAAAATTATTCTGCGGACAAGAATGCCCGTTGGACATCTGTCTAACACTTCCATCGGTTGCGCCTCCTGACATAGACGTACTGCTGGACCTGTTAAAGGCCCATTTAGTGCAGTGTCCTCGGTGTATTCCAATCCTGATGTCGACATTCTTAGACCCACCACGGGATGCTTCAGCTCCTGTCGGAATGGACACCGGCTCTGTACCAGGCTTACAGGCATCAAGTGCTTCCTCAGCAACGGATGTGGGAACCAGAGAAGATCACCTTTGCTTTATTGACCTGATCCAAGAGGTGTTACAGGGACTGTCGTCTGCGAAGGCAAACAGCAGTGATGTTGCGTCTCCCACACAGGACAAAAACATTTGGCTATCCATGTGCTGGGAACAGTTTGGCCTTTTTCGAAAACAACATGAATTGGAATTCAAATTTTTTTTTGTTTTATTTTTCCTCTTTTTGCTCTCGCTGAGCACTATGGCTTTTGGCATGCTCAGTTAGTCCAGCAGTATAGTGACTATTTAGAGGACTTATAGAGCTTTTTTAAGTTTACATCACTTTTTAACATATACCATGTTTTTAGATTTTTTTTTAAACTCATATTTTAGCAAATGTCTTTTATGCTTTTTAAACATACATATTTTAGCATTTGTTAGTATATCGTCCAGTCAGATGAGGAGTGGGTGTTATAAACCACAATTTACCCCAAAATAGACCTAGGTAGTTGCACAACCTTTTACCTACATTCGTCCTACCATTGGTCTACATAACTGGTTTGTTGCTGACCTTTTACCTAGTTAGGTGCTGCATAAATGTCGTGTAGTTTTCTCCGAAAACTAGCCTCATTTATTATGCAGGAGGATTCTCAGTATCACAGGAGGATTACCATCTTCTGCATAATAACTTTGTATAAGGGTCACCACTATCGTCATCCTTGTCCGACATACCCACAGTACCATGACACATCTAGGTAGAACCCCTGAGGGTACCTTTTGGGTATATAAGCACCACATCTTCTCTAGGCAAAGGAGAGAAGAAACTTCCATGCTGACATGAGACGCTGAGGTCCCTGCAAGCAGATACTCCAGTACGCAGTGGTCTGATGTCCCTCGCGGGGTGTCCAACTTGAGACCAAGACGGGGTCCTTCATTCTCTCACATCAGGTAATGGGGTTGGCTCTTTCGTAGGTGGATTCTTGGCTATACACCTACATACATGCTAGGTACATCTAGTTAGGGTTAGCATGGTAGGAGTACGCATTATTACTGTCATGTATCTATCTGCCTGCATATATCCATTGTTTTAGCACTATGGTAGAATTCTACCTTTTATTTACTGCGTTGGTGCTAGTAACCGTATATATCTGTTTTTCTCTCATGGTTATTGAATGCACACATATTTTACACTAGAATGATGCTTGTTCAATAAATGCCTATTGAAAACGTCCCCACCGTTTATTCTGTGTATCTCTTTGAGACTGAGCGAAAAGTACTGTATTGTTTCCACGATCCCTGAGGGGTCAGGGTTGTCATGTTCGGTAGTTGCCAGAAACTATTTGCTCCTTGGTAAGAGGGGCTCATAGTGGCACTGTGAGCTAGCTGGTCTACAGTCGAACATATCCTGTGGGGGTGTCTGGAATCAGTCTGGACACCAATCCCATAGTTTATATTCTCTAAACGCGCAGATCCTATATAGATATATAGGAACTACATGGCACACCTGCCTGCATGTCTTCTGATTACTCAGATTTCCTTGCAAAGTAATAGGTTGACTGTTCTTTTGACCATTGACTTCGGAGAAAATTAAATTTTCCACCCATTTGTGCTGGAGTTTGGAAGATTCCACTTCATCCAAGTGAGTTTCCTCAATAAAGACGATGTGGGTCTCTAGGTTGCTGATATGTGAGAGGGCATTTTCTATTTCAATTTTGTTACTGATTCCCTTTACATTCCATGATACATAGTTTGTTGTTGTCATCCATCAGCTATTCTGACGCCTCGGGTGTATCTTCAGCATCGCAGGCATGTGTGTCATAGGTGGTTGGGTTGTTTCATTTTACTTTCTCAGGTGTTGTTTCTCCCTTTTCGTTTACCCTATTATTGAATACCGTCAATTCAGGCGCGCTAGACATAGTTCACCCATTTATTTTGCATGCACTTTGGGTACCCAGTTAGATGGCGATTTATTTCCTGTCTCCTTTTTAAAATTATAAAATGGTAAAGTAACATTGTAGCTACCTCTGATTTGAGTATTTGGTTAAGTAGTGATTCAGTTTTTCCTCCTTCACAAATACTAATAAAATCATGGCAGAACTGAAAGGATTGTTATTTGAATATCATCAGTCGTAAAATGGTTGCATCATTGAATTATTTTTTAATGTAAATATTTTTAATGCAAGCATGTGACGGTCACATTTTGAATTAACTTATTTTCTTTTTCATTTTTGGGCACATTCTTGCAGTACAAAAGAAAAAAATAACCATTGCATAACTTGCGAAGGCCAGAACTATTGACTTTGCCAGTGCTTATTGGTATACTGTTTACAGTTTTCACTTCTACTTTATCTTTTTTCAACATTTTTGTAACCTGTTGCATATATTTGCATTACCTGTTACGTGTAGAGCATCCCATACCCCTTCAGGCTGGTATGCACTATATGTATATAAAAACTGCAAGCAAACAAGTGTCATTTTCAATGAAAATGTCTATTAGCCATATTGAATAGGAGCATGGCTGTTCTACATGGCTGAAATTCATGTAAAAAAGACCTATGACCCAGCCTGCAATATATTTTGAACTCACATTTTTGAAAGTGCTTTCGTATGCGATAATGAAGAAAAACGTTTTGGTGAAATAAGTACTTGGTCCATGGTCTAGGGAGGGCTAAACACAAGAAGAGGCATGACGCATTCATGCTATGGACAAATGGGAACGAAGGATACGAGAGCGATGATGGAGCAACCAAATGCTAAGCCTATGGGCGGACTGAAACCTACTGAATTGTAAACAACATGTCTCTTCGAGATAGTGCATGCGGTGTCTTGCCGATACCTAAAAGCTCTGAGAGCCTTTATTTATATCCTGACATCGTCCCCTGCGTCAGAGTGCTGGAATGCATGATGGCGTGAACTGTCCATGCTGGATGGCAATCTACACAAGGCAAGTGGCATAGACTCATATTATGACATGTGTTTATGCAGATGATAGGTTCATCAGTTACATTATCTGTAATAAACGAAAATAACGTATTAGTAAAAAATAAAAGACTGCACAATTGTCATCGCACCTCAATGGGAAAAAAACAAAGGTTTTATAAATAATTTTATTTTTGGGCGTTTGTTTCCCTTTGCTAGTACTAGGTTTCCTATTGTAAAACGTGTGTGATTTAAAAAAAAATAAATTAAAACGCAAATAGAATGTGATGGGATATTGTAAGGGATTTTCTTTTTTATATATCTTTATTTGCATTTCAAAAAATACAACTATAACTCTATACAAATCTTTGCAGCAGAAAAGGAAACAGCACACATTGTTGTTATCACATGTCTATGCGGGTTACATATCATTTGTCAGTGTTCTAGTCGCACAGTTTGTCTACTCACATTTTAACAAGATTACTTTTGCATTCTGCTGTCTTTTGACCAGCACAAGCATAACATACTCTTTACAATGATAACTAAACTTTCAAAAGAACTTCCCCTGCTCACCCTGCCGCCCATTTTGGCTACCACGTGGATATCAGTCACAATGAGTACATTCAGAAGTGTAAGCAGGATGGATCCCCAGCTAGGTCTCATAGTTTGGTGAATACACCCCCGGCTATCACATGTGATGCAAAACCCATGTAGTCAGGGCTGAGGTGTTGCAGCTATGCCCTTTCAATGCAGCACCCTTCCCACCCAGCCAGAGAAGTAGACCCTTATTCCACTACCTCCGCCTCCAACAGGGTAGCCAGTGTCTGTGTCATCATCCCCCAGGAGAGTTAGTCGTCCGACAACTTGTCATCTCTACTCGTTCGTCACATGTGTGCCTCCTCTGCGCCCACCCACTCAATCATGTCTCTCCTCAAGTTCTGTACTCTAGGGGGGCGCGGACTATAAGCCAACGTACTGCGATATGCCTCTTGGCCACCACAAGGCCCAGAATCACAAACCGCCTGTTCAGTTTCCTTGTGGCGTTAACTGGGATCAGGCCCAGCAGGCATTGCTTAATTGTATTGGAAACCACCCATCTCTTGGCAGATGTAATGTGGGACAGCACCTCTGCCCAGTACATTGTAATGGCGGAACAACGCCACACTAGGTGTATGAAGTAAGCCTTCTCATGACTGCACCTGGTGCATGCAGAGGACCTGCTATGATAGATAACGTGAAGTCGCCTTGGAGATAAACAGACTATGTGGAAATAGTTATATTGTACAAGTTTGAACCGAGGACTTACAGAGGCTTTCCGCACTGCCTTGTGTATTTTGACCCAGCCCCCAGCTTTCAGGGGCTCATCGCACTCCTGCTGCCATGTTTCTTCAAGTTGGAGTGACCCCACCTGACAGTCCGCTCGGAGTGCCTGATATATGTGTGTTATGTGTCTAAGGCCTCCAGCTTGAGAGAGTATAGTGACCAAAGTTGACGGGGCCTCAGGGAACGTCAGCCACAATTGTCGGGTTGTGGCCACTAATTTAGCATACTGCAAGAATTGCCCATGTCGGAGTCCAAATGTCTCGAAAGGGATATTGTGTGGGATATTCAGTCTTCAGACGCTAGAGGGAACCACCACGCTGTAAAACAAAGCTCGAAATTGAAATCAGCAAGTGGCAAATTGCCATTTCATGCACGTTTACAATTATGCATTGACATTTCACGCCAAAAAAAACATTGAAAATCTATCTGTGCGCAAAAACTTTTCAAACTGAGTGTTTAATCATTCCTCCCTTTTTAAATCCAGCATTTGTGCTCAGATTCCTAATAACTGCTTTGTTCGAAATGAAGCCCAGGATGAGCAGACAACGTACTTCCCAGCCAACCACATGCTACTTCATGGTATAATGTTGTGGCAGTTGTTGGTGGTAGACCTTGCAACGGATTGTCATCTTTTAATGGCGCCTAGCTTTCAGAATGCATCCATATGCCCAAAAAGAAGAAAACAAATATACGTTTTAGATAGAGCGAGTGAAAACACGAGCACTCGTGTGAAGTGCTCAAAGACAAAGAAAAAAGTAGCTCCTAAAACAGGAGGAGTGGATGGACACAAGTACTTGGTCCATGCTCTTGGGGAGGGCCAAACACGGGACGCATCATGACGCATTCACGCTATGGACAAACAGGAACAATGGATATGAGAATGACAATGGAGCGAACAAATGGTAAGCCTAAAGGTGGGCTGTAGCCCACTGAATTGTAAACAACATGTCTCTTCGAGACAGCGCATGCGCTGTCTAGCCAAGACCTAAAAGCTGCAAACAAATATGTGCAATTGCATGTAATTCTAAATGTCCATCATTGAAATGGTTGCTGTCAAGACATACCTTTCTTTCAACCAGCAGTAAATAATAGCAGTAGCACCAAACCACAAACTTATGCTGCATACCGAATGTGGCGCAGAAGCAAAACTCTATACCGGAAGCAAGACACTGGAAGTTCAACAAATCAGAAAGCAGGCAATGTGACGTATTAACCATCAGTCCTTACGATTGTACTGGCACCCCGAGGGGCATTCATAAAACCAAACTTAACAAGCAGTGGCAATGTCAATAGATCTGACTTATAAATGAAAGTGCCTCTTAAGTAATTGATGGATTTAGGCTCTAAATAAGTCATCATACAATAAGTAATCAGTCATGCATTCTTGCACTCATACAACTAATCATCCACCCACTAACTCATTCTTGTATTCACCTACTTACATAACCATGATACACACTCACACAAACTGAACATCATATGCAAGACAAATTAAAAGAATGAAAGCCAATATTCAGGCCACTAACCTGCACCATTCGGCTTCTTTATATAAAACACATGACTTGAATGGAAATCTAGAACAACCCACCTGCCTTATTTGAATGGGAGTAGGAAAGGTATACCATGATTTTTCAAGGCTGTGTTCTGTATCCAGCCTAGCTTCATGTTACAGTATTTGACCTATTTTTCCTGTTAATGATTTGACACAAGGAATGATTATAAAGACATTTCAGTAAACGTGGACGGTCATAGCTTATGCCTGAGGGAACATTTATTTGTGGTAAACAATGTTTATTTATTTCATTAAAATCGTGATGTATCTATTCCAATCATAAGCCACAGTGTAGAACCACACAACAAGATTGTTATGGGTTCCAGTTCTCCAAATGCCTTTTATTTGCACCGGCAGGGAGCGATGCCTCTGCCTGTGACATTTTTTTAAAACACCTTTATTCATGCAGAAAGAAAAAGAAAAAAAAGAAATAAATCACAAAACAAACCCAGTGCACTTGTTTTTCAAGTACAGACAATTTAGACGAATCGCACAACGCCATAGCCTCCTCTCTCCCTACTTTCGCCCTCTTTCTGGCCAACCCAGTTCAAGAACAATACACAAGATAATGGTGGCTATGCCCCAGTTTCTGCACATCCCAAGCCATACACAAATTTAGGGAAACAGAGGTGCAAAATCATAACACAAAAGTAAAGTTGGTGCTTTCCTTTTATTCACATCCTGCCACCCAGGGTGAGATAGACAGAACCAGAGAGACCCCAGTTCAGCAGACTAATAAATAGAGAAATACAGAAGCACTTAGGGATGTCCAATGATTAAATAGTATGGCTAATAAAGAGATGTTGCAAGATCAAAGTTGTGTTGATTTGGAATTATTATTTTCACGTTTATTCATATGTTTTGCATAAAATCCATTACAAACGGGCAGCCGACACGTGTTTCGTCATGTAGACTTTTTCAAGGCTGCAAGAATATATACAAGATACAATTGTAACGAAAACATAGGGACAAAAAATGTCACTATTAAGTTACCATCACCAAATAGAACAAAAAGAATTACCGTTGGCGTCCCAAAGGATACCCAGTAAAGAGCCAAGTGCATATGATGAAAGCCTAGAAAAGATTGTGACTGATAGATTGACCAAGCCAAGTCCGTGCAAGGTGCTCTAGGATCATATCAGTACATGCAGTAGAAAAAAACACTAAGTGAAGAGAAAGGGAGAATACTGTGAACAACAGTAACAAAAGCCCCCAAAAAAACTAAAGTACGAGGGGGAGGGAAAGGAGCCAAATTGCGATCAAAACTGAACCCTGTATCGTGAAAAGCTAATCGATATTTAGCCAGCAATACAAGAATATATATCAAGTGGACACTAGTGAGGGGAAACTGTACCTGAAGTCTACACCAGTGCCAGTATTCGGATTTTAAATCGGTGATAGTATGGTACCTCACTGAAATGCAAAAATATAAGTACTACATCACAATGTGAGGTAATACTGGGATAGCATGGAGGTTAAACTGGCTTGTTAGGACTAGCTGCTCTGCTGACTATATTTGTACTATGCATTTTCCTGCTTGTTGTGGCACGTATACTGCATGTTAGAGCACGTTAGTTAAAATAAATATTTTAAACTTTTTCGTGTCTCTGTCAGATCTTATTGTGGACAAGTACAAGAGTGCGAGTCTTGTTACCGCGATTGAGTAGGAGAACAAGTGAGACACTATAGCTATTCGGTCCTGGGTTCGTGGGTACTAAGGTGGTAGGAAGACCCAGTCCCTATACACCAAGGTCCCATACTCATGCGCATAGTTCTATATTTGTGCAGAATCCCTGCAACAAGCACACTGTCGCCCTTTTCCACCATCGGCCCAGTCCCCCTCCTGTGAAAGAAACACTGGACTCACTGAGAGTCCAGGGAAACTGAGTCATTGTTGTAGCAAAACCCCAACTGCAAAGGAGAAATTTGTAAAGCTCTGATCACGACACCGTCACCCAAGGTCTGTCCAGTATAAATAATGGCTTAAGGAAACTAAGCCACTACCATATCGACAATCCAGTAACTAAAATGCGCACAAGAAGCTCATCACTTTTTCTTTCAGTTATGCCAATTACATCTTAATATTTTATGAAGAATGTTTTCTTGCTTTAAATTCCTTCCATTTAAACAAATGACTATATTTTTCTGTTATAAACATGGCACCGTGTCTATAGGCCCCTAGGTGCAAGATGCCTGCTGTTTGTAAATGCTAAATTGCCACTGGAAAAAAATTAAATAATGAGTTTTATGGAAACAAAGTAAACTTTTCAGTTTTTCCCATTTCAAAGTGTTGCATTTACACACAGCAGGCATCTTGCTCCCAGTGTCTGGTAGACACGGTGCCATATTTATAACTGAAAAACACAGCCATTTATTTAAGTGGGAGAAATTTAAAGTGCAGAAAAATATTCTATATTATGACCATTTTTGCACACTCAATTTCTCCCATTTAAAAAATTGTTTGTTTGTTTGTGTTACACATGTAATAGTGACACAAGTGGCGAAAGGTAAGTCCTGTGCCACAAGTACATTCAACACAGGCTCTCATTCACCCATACACATATATCCCATTCATACACACACATGTTCCACGACCACGCTCTTACTGACACACATGGCAGCCCTGTCACAGTGCTCCTAGTCAAAGTATTTTGTTCATACCATAGTATCTGGCTCTATGAACATTAGGCTTAAAGTCAATGAGGCTTTGCTTGAGGGTGTCTGGTAACACTACAAGTGTGGCTTGGCCTTCAATATTAGGTTTAAAGTCAATAAAGCTGGGCTCGGGGTGTCTGGTAACACTACGCTTGTGGCTTGGCTTTCAGTAGCTCACAACAATTTTCACTGATCAGAAGTAGCTCTCACTCCAAAAGGTTCGAGACTCCTGGTGTAGATGCACAGCTTTCAGCTAGGTGTGTGAAATTCCTCAGGGAAGCTCTTAAGTTTTAGAACCGGAGCCTCTCGGATACATAAAGGGGCAGTCTGTATGTCTCAACTGGGCTCTAGTCTAAGAATAGCTCAATCTGTGTCTGTTTGCCATCCACCGCACTTGCACTGTGCACTTTACTGTCGGACGCCTTAAAACCAACGAGATTGCACTGTGTACCTTAATGTCCTACTAACAGCCTGGTTGTAACATTCTGGTTATGACCAGTGGAGATCTGTCATGGCAGGCCCTTGCTAGCATGAAAGCTCTTTAGTTTTCGGATGGGAGCCCTCCTGGCCCTTGAAACCCACTTATAATGAGTCTGTGCAAGTCACCATTAGATACACAAATAGGTCTTTCATGCTGATCAGGATCAGTGCGAGTCTGACTTGACAAGCCCCCCCGATACTGCAAAACACACTTTCGATTCAAATATGCTCTCTATGTCATTGAAATCGCACAGTGCACCTCATTCATTCGGCCGCTATCATTGGGCTTTAAGTCTGACGTGATTACATTACACACTTTATTCACCGGCTCGTAGGCTTATCGTGACATCTTGGCTAGGACTAGTGGGGATTCGGTGCTTCTACCCCAGGATAAGGGCAAGACAGACCTGACAGGCTCCACAACATTGCAAAAGGCACTTTTTGAACCTGGCTAGCTTTGTAAGCCTAATGAAACTGCACATCGCACTCTAAAATTGTCCCACTTCGGTCCCGACCAGTGCGAGCCAGCGGTAGGATTCCCTTTGTTACTACAATAAGCATTTTTCCGATTCAGACAGAAATCAACCTGGCTTTTTTAACCTGATGAAATTGCCCAGATCACTTCTTTATCTGGCTTGATAGTGTCTCCTCTGGCAGATTGGCAAGCCTGGGGTAGGATTCTCTTTGTTATTGCAAAAATCATTTTTCGATTTGGATGGGAATCACCCGGGCTTTTATAGCCTGATGGAATTGCTCAGACCACTCTTTTAGCTGGTTTAGATAGTGTCCACTCTGGCAGGTTGGATACCCCACACACTCCACACCGTGCTTTATGTCCGTGATGTGACATAGCATGTAGGCCATTCACTGGATAGCTTGCCCAGATGTCAAGATTGGCCTTCGAGCGCCCTTAGTCCTTAAACTAAAATGTTACCTTAGGTGTACTGGCATCAATGGTGCCATGTGTTACTTGTCAAATTTCCTTTCTTTTGGATATTTTATAATTCAGCAATCTCAGCAGATTTTAAGACTATTTTAAAGCACTTTATTCTTCAAACTGAATGTTGTCAAGGAATCCCTTGGCAGAATTGTGCATTATTGTTTTGAAAGTTTGTTCAAAATATCATGATTTTACATTGATTGGAAAGAATGAAATATTGAATTGGCAGATGTATGCCTTGAATTGATTAACTCTGCTCTGTTTTAACCAATATTTTATTACTTTGCTAACTGTTAAGGTTTTAAATAACTAGAAACACTAAATGTTATCTCTCTATGTATTTATCTATCTTTGCTTTGGAGCTAGCTAGCAATCTCATTCAAAGTATCAAAATAATGGTTGCAATAAATCCAACAACTTGCCAAGGTGGCATTTAGTATAACTATTACAGGAAAATAGTTTTAGAACTTACTACCCTGAAGTTACCTACAGCATATCTGTAGCAGCCTCCTCCGATTGGCCAGCCTTTGACAGCCTAAGCCAAGCTGATCCCTGAGTAAGTGTGAAAAGGCCTGGGGCTAAAACAATACAGCCATTTGGTGGGAGGAGCTTTGCTTCCTGAAGAAATCAGGGAGAGGAAGGGGGGCTGAAGAGATAGGCAGGACTTCAAAGGCAGGAGAACAGTTCTCATATGACCCAGGCCAGCCCCCACTTCCATGATCCCCCTCATTAGATTAGGAGCTGGAAGGGGATTGTAGTCAGTTTTAAGGCACACCTTTGGGTTGTGAGAGTTAGACAGACAGACACACACACACACACACACACACACACACACACACACACGATTTTCTCCATTTTGATTTTTGGAGAACATTGCATTTTGTGTAACAAGCCACACTTCGCAGGAAGTGGTCATAGCAGTGGGAGGTAACTTTACCCCTATTTATTGGGGTGTTCAACAGGGTGGAGTATAAATATGGGAAAGCTGCAGGATCACCTCATATCCCAGCCTGGAGCATCAGACGAAGAAAGACTGCCCTGCTCGACCCTTGAACTGCAACACAAGGCTTACACTCAGGGCTGCACCTGCTGCACTCACAATGCTTCACAAAGAAGGTACTGTGCCTGACTCAAAGGAAAAGGAGTGACCTTCCTGATCAGCAACAGGTACAATAGAGCTGGAAAAAGTCACCTGTCCTGCAAAAGAGAGGATCACCCCAGCTGACTAGTTGCAACTGGAATTTTCCTGGATTGTGCTGGTGCAGTGTGAGAATTTGAATACTAGCCCCCAAGAGACAATCCAGAGTCTCTGGACCTTTGGACTCCGCTAGTGGACACTTATTTTCCCCAAAGAAACCAAGAAACTACAAGATATGCAAAGAAAGAAACTTTCAGCAAATTTTTGCAGAAAAGTTCCAGGAGGAGACCGGCTTGACGTCGAGAGTCAATTCACCGTCGTCAACTCGCGAATTGGCCTGACTGCACTTGTTTGTCCAGCTGAAAGCTACAGAGCTCCTCGCCGTCAAAGACAAAGGCTTTCCAGGTACGAACGGAGGCCTCGTGCTGCAGCAGGTGCCATGGTCGAATTGAACTTCGGATCCGAGAAGCCTGAGGACCTGTCAGCGAGCCCGTCGACGAGTGAAAAGCTCCAAGAAAAAGATTAAGGGCTTGATTTTGATTTTGGCGGGTGGGTTACTTCGTCACAACGGTGACAGATATCCCATCCGCCAAAATATAAACCCCATAATGTCCCATTGGATTTATATTTCGGCGGACGGGATATATATCATTGTTGTGACGGAGCAACCCATCTGCCGAAATCTAAATCAGGCCCAAAGTACGATGGTAAACATTTGACCGCTACCTAGCCTATCTGTCCCGCGCTCTATTGCGGTCGGCCTAAAACTTTGACCCGGTCCAGAATGACCAGACAGCCGCGAGTGGCGCTTTGCTGTGTGGCGCTAGAATGCACAATTTTTGGTTCAATCTTTAAAAATTCATATTCCCGGTTTCCTACATTGGTGTTTTGATGTCATTTTAAAGATACAAATATTCTCTATTTTTATAAATTGGTGTTGGATTTTATTGTGTTGTGTCTTTTAGTTATTTACTGTTTTGGTGATATTAAGTGCTTTACACATACCTGTCTCATAAGTTAAGCCTGACTGCTTGTTTGACAGGTTACCAAGGGTTGACCAAGGATTAATTTATTGAGACTTGTTTGGACTTATTAGTGATTTTGGCAAACTTACTAGCTGAAGGTGAATACCCACTAATAATCCACTTTCCTACATTTGCATACTGTAAAAATTGGCAAGGGCCAACGCCGGAAAAGTCTTGCGCCTTCTGAAAGGTGATAAACGTTTATCCAGTATATAAGCCACCAAGCACCTGGCATCCCTCCTCCCTCCAACTAGCAATTCTCATTTCTCTACTTATGCGTCAAAGAGGTTACAGATCCCAAATGTTCAATTCCCTGGCAAAGGGAGGACGCTGAACGACTCTCTTGACATTTCGCTCCCACACATGCACCATCTGACATACAATGTAGGGCAAAACAGGACCCAGAGTGCCCCCTCTCATTAGCAGAACAGGAAGGGGTTTGCCTTCACATGTATCCCTCAATAATCTTTTCTTCCAGTTATCTTCCTCTGCCAACTACTTTTCTACATGCTTTATATGGCCCGTATAGTAATATAATTTGAGGTTCTGTATCCCTAAGCTCCCCAACTCCTGAGACCATATATACAGGCACATGCATCAAGAAAAGCTTTTGCGAGTCCTTAATTGCGATCATTAAGGAATCGCAATTAAGGACTCTCAAAAGCCTATGCATGTAGGAATCGCTATTAAAATAGCAATTCCTAAACATTCCCTAATTGCGAGTCGCAAATTGCGAGTCGCAATTAAGGAATGGCTTCCCATTCATTCCTATGGGCCTACAGGCCCATAGGAATGAATGGGAAATTGCATGCGCAATTTGCGAGTACCAATAGGTACTTGCAAATTGCGCATGCAATTTCTAGGGTGCAAAGGTGTCAAAATGACACCCTGCTGCACCCCTGAAATTGTGATGTGCACCCATGTTGCGCACACATATGCCCAAAGGGCATGTATGTGTGTGTGTGTAACCTGACACCTTGAAAAATGCACTTTAGTGCATTTTTCAAGGTTTTGCAAAATACAGACCAGAGTAATTTCTCTGTATTTTATGGCCCCAAATAGCGAATTCGCTATTTCTAAGTGCTTCTAGCATTGCATTTAAGGAATCGCAAATTGCGATTCCTTAAATGTAATCGCAATTAAGAAATCGCAATAAATTGCGATTTCTTAAATTGCGAGTGCCTAACACTTTAATGCATCGCAAAAGGCCTTTTTGCGGGCGCAAACGGCCGATTTTTGCGAATCGCACCGTTTGCAAAAACCTTTGATGCATGTGCCCCAAAGTACCTCCAGCACCACGCTGTAGTGATGACCAGACCACACCAGCGACACTAGGATACTATTTAATAGCTCGAAGAGATCATGTTTCAGGGGAGAGAATGTCTTCTGCAGGTAGTACAAACATCGCGGAAGCAGCACCGTTGGAAAATGGCCCTCTCAGAAGGGTCACCCCAAATTTTATCTCGTCCTTTTCCTCTTTTTCGGACCTTCTTTCTGTTGGATTTAGGACTCTGAGCACTTTACTACTGCTAACAAGTGCTAACGTTCATGTGCTCTCTTCTCTAAACATGGTAACATTGGTGTAAACACAATTGGCATATTTAGTTTACTTATAAGTCCCTTGTAAACTGGTGTACAATATACCCAGTGCCTGTAAAGTAAATGCTACTAGTGGGCCTGCAAACACAAGATGATGGATGGAGTGCTGAAACTTTTCAACCACTCACCCCCAGTCAAGAGATTTGGGTTTAATCAATCGTTCTTTTGCTCAATATGTCAGCCCAGTTTAGAACCAGTCATATGCAAATCAGTCTTTACCCTTCTCCTCATGGTAACAGTCCAGCCCGAACTGCCAGGCCAGGCCCTCCCTGGACCAGAAACAAGCATCCTGGGACCACCCACACAAGTAGCCTTTCAAACGTGCCTCGGGCATGCCACTGCAGGGTCTGTGAGTGCAGTTTACTGCCACTTCGATTTGGAATTTAAAACCCTTTGCCAAGCCTTAAACTCATCTTTTATTACACATACGTCACCCCTAAGGTAGGCCCCAGGTAGCCCCTAGGTCAGGTTGCTGTGCAAGTAAAGGTTAGGACATGCACTTTTAAGTTTTGCATGTCCTGGTAGTAAAAAACACCTAAATTCATTTTTCACTACTGTGAGTTCTACTCCTCTCATTCGTTAATATTGGGAATTCCTTCATACACTTTTAAGCTGTAATTCCTGATGAAAAAGGAGTAGCTGTGTCATGCTTTATATCTTTGGAATGCTAATGATAAATCATATTTACTTGTAAAGCTGGATTTAACACTACTAGTTTATAAATGCCACTTTTAGAAAGTGGGCATTTCTCTGCACTTACTGCTCTGTATGCCTGCAACCTCTCTCCAATACATGTCTGGGGTGGGTGACAGCTTCACTTTGTGCATTCCCTCTAGACAGCCACAAACACAGGAAGGTAAGGTGTGTCTGAATTCTCATCTGCATTCTGATGGCTCTTCCAGGCCAGGAAGGGATGGGAGAGCTGACACTTACACCTGAATAGGCAGTGCCCTGTTTCCACAAAAAGGGCTGATTAACCCCTACTGATAGTCTGGAGCCAGGACTGGGAAGACAGGACCTCTGTGCACTTCAAAGACACTTCTTTGAAGTCACTCCCACTTCAAAGGCACAACTGGGTATAAGACTGGGTTTCAGACCCCACCAAGACAGTACATTACTGTTTCCTGTGAAGACCTCTGCCAGAAGGAAGGACTACTGTGCTGCTATAAGGACTGCCATTCTACTGAATGGCTGCTCTGGAAGAACTGCTTTTCTGTTCTGCTGTGCTGCCCTGCTACCCTCTGTCCTGCTGAGGAAAGGACTGGACCCATCTCACTTGAACACTTGAGAACACCCATCTCACTTGAACAAGAGCATGCTGGCTTGCCCCTTCTTCTGAAGTCTCAGGGCATTCAAAGACTTCCTGCAAACCTGCAACATCACCTGGACTTTACCATCTGTGAGTCCTGCCTACCCAACAGGTGCCAATCCAGTCCTGGGCCCTTGGAAGTGACTTTCTCTGTGCTGACCCAGCAGAATCCATGCATCGACAGCTTTGCGCCGGTTGAAACCGATGCATTTCCTAATACGCAAGCACAGTTGCTGCTCGACAACATCGCTTCGACGGACTGCACGGCTTGACGATAACGCATAGCCTGCATCGCAAAGGGGTTCATTGACGAAGTCTGACTAACTGCGCAGATCGGGCCGACCCATCACCCTAGCAACTACCCCGCGTATTTGCAGAACCAGAGCCGGGGGAAGAGCCTTCTCCTACTTCGCGGCCAAAGCCTTGAACGAACTCCCAGTAAACATCAGACGCTCCCCCACCCTGCACACCTTCAGGAGGAGCCTCAAAACCTGGCTCTTCGGCTGACCCCGAGCTGCACCCCTCCTCCCCCAGCGCCTTGAGACCCTCACTGGTGAGTAGCGCGCTTATAAACCCCCTGATTGATTGATTGATCGTCTCCATCCAAAGGATCGACGACGATGCATCGCCTCCTCTGCTCCTTGCATCGGGACTTCGATGTCAACGCTTCCTCCATCCAAGGTACTTTTTCAGCAGAAATTGCGTGAGTCTTGTAGCTGGCCTGCACTCCATCGCGGTCGGCCTGAACTTTGGATTTACCCCGGTCTAGCGTGACCAGATATCCAAGGTTGGCGCTTTAAGAGTCTAAGAACTATATTTTGTGATATTCTTTCAAAATTCATTACTCCGGTTCTACTTATTGGATTTTTGTCGTTTTGGTCTTGATATATTCACAAAATTACTGTCTATGTTTTAAAAACTTGTATGGAGAGACATTTTGTGGTGTTTTCATTATGTTGCTGTGTATGCGTTGCACAAATACTTCACACATTGCCTCTTTAGATAACCCCGACTGCTCTGTGCCAAGCTACCAGAGGGTGAGCACAAGTTATCTTTTGGTATGTATCTAGCTTACTCTGAGTAGAGTGGTGGTCCCTACTTGGACAGGGTGGATATCTCTGCCAACTAGAGACCCCATTTTTAACAAGCCCCATCTTAGCCACAGCCACCCGTTCCATAATAGAAAGCAGGAGTGTGCACCAGAAGTGCACTGACACACGCAGGCCCTCCATCACCCTCCCTATATTGTATGCATACTGGCTGTCTGCCGTTGCTGCCACCCTGAAGACCAAGTATCGAAAAGTATCCATCTCCCATCTAATCCCTAGATCTGGGAAGTGCGCCCCCTCAAATCTAGCCATCCCTCCTAGAGGAAAAAGAAGACTTTTGTGCCTATTAACCTGAAGACCAAAAATCACCCCAAACACCTCCAACAGATGCAACTAGTGAGGCAATGTGTCCTGTGGCTCCCCAAGGTAGAAAAGGGCATCATCAGCATACAGGGACGCCACATGAGTTGAGTCCCCCAACTCTGATCCCCCAATCATGCAAATCCCTTCTAAGCTGGATTGCCAGCAGCTCCAGGGCTAGAGCAAACAAGAGCGGGGGATAAAGGGCAGTCCTATGGCGTGCGCTCCTTTCGATAGACCAAATATCTGAGAGCCTTCCACCCGACTGGACCTGCCCCGCAGGGCTCGTGTAGAGGAGGCGACCCAGCCACAAAACGCAGGCCCAAACCCCATCTGCTGAAGCACTTCCATCAGACAGGGGCAACTCAGAGTATCAAAAGCCTTCTGCAACTTGATCGGCACCAGACAGAGAGCTCCTCGTTGCACTCTGCAACAGCATGCAGGACTTGAGTGAGTCTCCTTATATTCATAGCAGTGTTGCAGACGGGTATGAAGCCACATTGGTCCTCATGAAACAACTGCCCCACCACCGAGTGCAATCTATTGGCAGACACTTTACAGAGGACCTTAGTATCCATATTAATCATGGTCAATGGCATATATAAAGCCAATCCGCTGCCGCCTCACTTGGCTTAGGGATCATACATAAAGTGCCAAGACACATACGGGTATACGTGCGCTATACAAGTTTCAATAACATACATATTATGCCTTCCTGCATGGTCGGCGGAAGCATACCCATCGACCTTCATTAAGGACCCGAGCATACCCATCGAGCTTCATTAAGGACCTCTAAGAGGTTCTCCGAGAGTTGGGGGCAAAAGGTTTTGACAGAACTCCGCTAGGAAGCAATCGCCTTCTGGCATCTTACCCTTCTGCATTGAAAGTAGCGCCTTTGAGTTCATCCAAGGGGAGCTCAGCCTCAAGTTCCTTCAGTAAAGCCTCCAGGACCCTAGAGACCCCCTTCCGTGACATATACCCTGGCAGTGTCAGGGGCATCAGTACACCCTCTCCTATAGACACCCTGTAAATGATCCCGGAAAACATCATTTATGGCCTTCTGCATAATCACCATTGTGCCATACAGGTGCTCCAGGCAGCACGCAAGAGGTGTCTCTGTTTCTCTTTCAACAACCAGGAAAGTAATCGGCCAGGTTTATCCTTATGTAGTCCCTGACAATAAGCTTTAAGCATAAACTTTTCCAGCCTGTCCCATGCGTCCCGACAGGGTGTTGCAGATTCAGCGTTTCCAGACGGGCCTCCGGGGACACTCCCTCTCTCTGCTGTGCTTCTGCTAGCTTTTTCTTCCAGTCCTCCAGATCCCTCCGGAGTTGTTTCTTCACCCCATATATTTTGCTCATGCACACTCCTCGCATTACCACCTTCAATGCCTCTCATTTATTCACCCTCATGCTTGCGGTGTCCCATTCAGAGTACATATAACCATCTCAGAGAGGTCAGCCCAGCACATCTCATCCATCAAAATATCTGGCAGAAGTCTCCTAGTCAAAGGAGGACCACTCTCCGCCCTCCACATACAGATGACAAGCAAGAGGGCATAATCAGAGAGGAATCTATCCAAGTACCTAGCAGTTGCAAATTTATGGAGGCCCATGCCAGCAACCAATATGCGGGCCAATCGGCTATATGTGTTATGGGTGGGGGAGTAGCAGGAGTACTCCCTGGTCATTGGGGTGAAGCGCCCACCAAATGTCTGCAAAACCTGCCTTGGACATAACAGCTGCCAAGGCCGCCATGATGCCCGGCGTAGTGTGCTGCCTTGCTGGCATCCTGTCCATTGTGCCATCTAGCACACAGTTAAAGTCTCCATCCCACAATACAGGCACCCCTACATATTCAGTCAGGAGCGCCTGCATTTTATAATAGTGGCTTGCATCATCAGTGTTTGGCGCATACGTATTAAATATGCAGAAGTCCCTCCCATACAAGGCTCCAACTATAAACACAAAATGACCTTCTATGTCTACCTTTGAGTAGTTAAGCTTAAAAGGTATCCCCGGTGCTATCCACACCGATACCCCCGAGCTTAGCAAGAGTTTGTGGCTGAATACAACAGCCACGTCCCCTCCATTTTTTAACGAGTTTCTAGGCTTCCACCTCCGTGAGATTGGTCTCCTGCAGGCATGCAAATGCAACGCTTCAAATAAGTGAGCACTTTATGGCGCTTCGTGCACCCCTAAGTACCCGGACATTTGAGGGAATAATGTTGTAGTTATTAACAATGGCCATGTGCCCACATGCATGAAGAAGAGTCTAAGTATTCCTAACACATCAAAGAGCCCCCTAAGCCCAAACTCCTACTCTCCAATCTAGGGGGAGGGGGCAAGGGAGCTAAGGAGGAACTCATGCAATTCACAGCAGTCATCAAATGAGAAGATGGCACTGTATAAAATATAGTAACAGTAGAAACAACTCGCCCCACCACAATCACCCCCGGAGCGTATTGGAAAGTGATAAACACTGGTTAGACACAGCGTAAACCAGCAAATCTGCGTCTGTCCATGTAATTCTGACTTCTGGCTAAACCAACAATCTAGCACAGTTGCCTAACTAGAAGAGACAAGATCCCCAAAAATTCAACAAGCTCCCCTTCCGTACTTTTAACCCCAGCAAATGGTCAACGATTGTCAGGAGCAGGCGACATCTCTGATCCCACCCGAAACCCGAAGGTGTGACAGAGGGCCCCCACCCCTGTGGACTATGGCCCAGCAGTCTATCATTCCTCCCCAGTGTATCAGCAGTAGGATAACTTCACAACAAAACAGCCACAGCCTCTCGCCAGGGAGGCTGCCCCTGCCTCCACCCTGGGGGCAGCCACCACCCTCCCACACTAGTACCAAAAATAACAGATTCTAAAATATCGGCATTAAGACCTCCAGCAATTAGTCTGCAAGTCCACTTCATATCAATCATAAATGCATGGGGGGAGGGGCCTGCAACAGTTCCAAAAGAGAAACACCACCAGACGAGCCGTATCAGGACTCAGAGCTTCCAAGTGTCTCAGCCTCCAGGTCCGTCTCCGCCAGACCGATCACAGGACATGCTACCTGTGCATCAGAGAAGGTGACGTTCTCCACTGAGGAGACCTCCTCGTGCCGCACAGTGCCATCCTCCTGCACCAAAACATGTGGGGTCCGACATGCACCAGGGCCGGTTGTTCTCAACCGGTCACGCTGTCTGCCACCACACCTCCCCGATCTCCGGGAACCCAAGGAGCCACTCGCTCCCTTCAGCCGTCGCACAGACACCTTGTCCCAGAGCTCAAGCCAAGACAATGCCTCCGCAGGTTGATCAAAATAGTGCGTTTTTCCATTGCCCACGACTCGCAGTTTGGCCGAGTATAACAGCATATATCTCAAATTCATAGCCATGAGTTTTTGCTTAACCGCTATGTACGACTTTCTCCGAGTTTGTATCTTGTGGCTGTAAATAGCTATGTAGTGATTTTCATAGTGGAATGGTCTCGCCTCTGGCTAGAAGGATACAGTCCCTGTCTCGGTAATGGAATATGCAAGCAATTATGGCTCTGTGAGGAGCCCCAGGGGTAGGGCGAACTGCCACCACCCTATATGCTTGCTCCACGGAGAACACCACAGAAAGACCCGGAAGGCCGCAGAGTCTGGGGGATCCACTCTTCCAGAAAGCGCTCAGCAGAGGAGCTCTCCACTCCCTCCGGAAATCCCAGTACTCGAATGTTGTTGCCCCTCGATCGCCCCTCCGCTTTGGCCTCCAGAGTCTTCGACACCGTCTCCATTCTCGCCATGCGCTCTCCAAGTGTTGAAACTTCTGTTCGGAGCTCGGTGACTGAGTCTTCAGCAGCATGCAGTTTGTCAGCCACTTTTCTGGGTCTGCCCTGAGCAGGTTGACATCCACCGCCACAGCTTCAATAAGCCCTCCAGGGTCGTCCTTGAACCCTGAATGGCAGCCAACAGTTCTGCCCTCGACGGCTGCTCTAGCGTCGTGTAATACCCCAGGGAGTCACCTCCCTCCATAGTCACCAGGCTAGGCGCAAAAGAGACAGTGTACTATGTTATGGTATTGCCCTGCTGAGGTTTAGCCGCTTTGTGTTTTCCCATTTCAATGCAATGGCCACAGCAGCTCATCGCCCCCAGGAGAGTACCAGCCGCGAATGGAGGCCACTCAAGTGTAGAGGCATAACTCAGCTATATCATCCGCTGTCGAAAAATGGGGGTCCCCACAACAGCAGGGGCCACACCCCTCTCTGAGCCCGTCCCAAGTGCAGGATGATCACTAGGAGTCACCTTAGTCCATGCCAGTTCAAGCATCCAGTCTCTCCAAGCCCCAAGGAAGGCGTGCACTCCCGGGCCCTCCTCTATACAGTTCGCCCTAGCAGGGGCTGGTAGGCTCCAAATCCGGGCCCACAGAGGATCCTATTAAGCCAGTCACCACCTCCAGAGTCCAAGGACTAGCTTATAGAAACTCCACACAGACAAGAGCAATGAGGAGCTTACCCCTCTAAGTGTTCACTGAGCGCTGCAGGTCTCTCATCCCAGGTCTAAACAGCTCAGCAGGGAAGGTAGACAGTGCCCCATCTCTCATCATGACAGGTTGGCCCCTGCCGCAGCCAATGCTCACGCAGGGCTGTCTCCAGAAACGTGCAGCACTTGCTGCAGGCCCATCCGCCTACGCGGCGTAGCCTCCGCCATCCTCTCCGCGGGCCGGACCAGAGCGCAGGTAGGCTGCTGCACCGGATGGTCTCCCGTGCCGGCCTCCGCCCACGTCGCTCCCTGCTCCCAACCAGCAGCGGTAGGCCGGCAGCCCCCTTCAGAAGCAGGCAGTGCACAGTCCCTCTCACCTATGGCACACCCGAGGCTTAGCCACACCAGTCTTGCCTAGCCACGCCTTCCACCTCTGCCTGTAACATTGAATAGGTAGCTCTTTCATTTCAGTGGAACCTGGAGGTTCCCTCGCATGAACCACGGTCACTAGAAATGCTATAATAATTAAAGACAAGTTGGTTAGGACTACAATAATGTATACAAAAAAGTGATGGATGGATTGCTTGAATTAATGTTAGGCATTGGTAATTTCTCTGGGCCATGTCCCAGTCCATCGTTATTTTGCACACCTTGCCACCTCAGTTTGGACCCAGCCATATGCATATCAGTCTTGACCTTGCTCCAATGGGAACAGCCCAGCCCAAACTGCCAAGTGTTCCCTGAACTAGAAAACAAGCAACCCAGGACCAGTTTCACTCTAGTTAGGGATCAGCCAGGTATAGCTTGGTTCCAGTGACAGAGTGTACATTGGACCCATGTCTGGGCATTCCCGTCCCACTTAGGGAACAACACTAAAGTAAACAAAAAAAGTGATGGATGGAATGCTTGAATTAATCGCAACTACTGGCAATCACTCTGGGCTGCATCCAAGCCCACTGTTACTTTGCACACTAGCCCCGTTTGGACCCAGCCGTATGCAAATCAGTCTTGATCCTGCTCCCATGCGAACAGTCCAGCCCAAACTGGCAAGCCAGATCCTCCCTGAACCAGAAAACAAGCAAACCAGGACTCATTTTGCCCTAATTGGGGGTTCATCAGCCAGGTAACTCTTATTTCCAGTGACAATGCACACTGGACCCATGTCTGGCCATACCAAACCCACTTAGGGCGACATACTAAAGCATACAAAAAAGTGATGGATGGAATGCTTGAATTATTCTCAGCCACTGGTAGTTCTCTGGGACGTGTCCCAGTCCATCGTTATTTTTGCACACCATGCCACCTCAGTTTGGACCCAGGCATATGCAAATCAGTCTTGAATGACCCAGTGGGAACAGCCCAGCCCGAACTGCCAAGCACTGAAGTAGGAGCAGAAACCAAGGTGCTACCACTGCAGTAGGCACATTTCTGAGTGTGCTGTCACTGCAGTAAGGGCATCCCCCACTGTGCTATAAGTGGAGTAAAAGCACCACCCCACTGTGCTGTAACTGCAGTAAGGGCAGCTCCTAGTGTGCAGTCACTATGGACTACAGCTCCCAGTGTGCTTTCACTGCTTAAGGGTAGTTCCCAATAAGCAGCCACTGCAGAATATCGCTCCTCATGGGATGTCTCTATGAGATGCAAATCAGAGGTTGGTGGTGCGTTCTTGGAAAGAGGGAGATAGAGAGGTAAAGCGGGAGGAGAGAGAGTTAGACACAACCACGCGCGCACATATACACCCTACCCACACACAGGATGATATTGCCAAAATTAAGGGAAAAAACCTTCACTTTACCTGACAGCCAATATTCCTAAAGAGTAGTCAAGCACAGAAAAGGTATAGCAACAAAACAAAGAGGTCAGTATCTTTGTAATGGCCTGGTCTGTGTCGGACGGGTGCATTGCTATTCAAGTGCAGTGACGTGTTCATGCTCTGGGGTGGGATATAGGAACAGCATGTGAGCAGTGAACGATGCAGGAGGGAAAGGTGCAAAATGGTGGCACTAGGAGGCGCAAGACATAACACCTTAGGTGGCACCTTCAATTAACAATGCAGGATGGGAAGTCAAAAATTGAGACATCGGGAGGTGGTGGGGGATTGCCGGCAGGCAAGAAGTGAACAGTCTAGGAAGGCAAAACACGAAGTAGCCAAAGGGAAAATAGATAAGTGAGTGAATGTTAGGGGGCTGGGGTTGAAGGGGGTGTGGGCAGTGTAATTTGCAAGAGACAGCCAATTAATAAAAAAAATACAAAAAATGCTGAAGGGAAGGCATAGCTCAGGCAGGTAACGATGGGGGAGGGTTAGAAAATGGTGAAATTGAGAGGAGGCAGGGCATAGTGCCGGCAAATATGCAGGGAAAGAATGAGTGGCAGGTTGGAGGGGGGGGGGGGGGGTATTCCGGGGACCATTCAGTAACAAAACACTGAAAAAATTAAATCAAGCAAAGCATTAATTCCAATATGTGTTTGAACTACTATTCTCAGCAGCCCACATCGCCAAAAGCTGTGGGAAGACACCAGAGGTGTCCATTAGCCTGTTAGCCATTGCTTAAAGCCAGCTCAACCACAGTAGCCAAAGGATGAAAGGGTTATCCAAAAGCTTGTATAGGTTTATGTTTTGTATTGTTACGTGCTGTGCGATGACATGAGCTCTCACCAGACAGCTAAAGCTTGACCTAGTAATCCCCGCCCCTCAAGTGTTTAACTATTTCAGTGGGCTGTCAGGGATATAAATTAACACAATATATCAGAGTGCACTTTACAACTCGTCCTTTGCTCTCTTACTGTTGACTCCTAGGCACCTCCTCTACTGCTTGTCCATGGGGCAGGTTGCTTCATAAATCTACTCGTCCTTTTTGTACCATGTAGTGCGACGACAAATTATGGCGGCAATCTCATTATTTAGGAGCTCTGATATAGCCTCTCTGATTATGCCAGGACTCATACCATAGTAGGGTTTGAATACTAGCAATTACCTTATTTTGCCACCTTTAAGCAGATCCACATACTCGGGTTGACGGTATTGGTAAGCAATAGCTCCAAGGTTGGAATGGCCTTTTGAATATGTGCGAACCTACTAACTTGCATGTTTTAAGGGTTTTTTACCAGCTCTTCTCTAATATTTTCCCATACTGAGAGAGGTTGGAAATTTACTCCTGACAAAGGCAGACATAAAATTCTTCCAGGGTTGGGGAAAAAAAAGGGTTGGAGGGAAAGTGAACTTGCAAACGCTCAACAGACTTTCCCTTGAGCAAATCTACACATGCATATTTGCTCGTGCTAAAATGCAGTTCACAAATATTTTCTAGGAGTACTATTTCTTGCCATGCTTCAGTAAATTGCTGTGAATTCATGAAAGCTGTAAATCTGCAAGGACATGTACCATGGGTACACTTTTGAGACTTTCTTTAACAATTGGGCCCCTGATTAGGTCTGGCGTTAACCAAGACCTTTTGTGTTTATTAAAATCTGTCTCTCTTTCTGTGTCTATCAGTTGGCTTCAGTGTGACAGCATTCTGCTCTTTCACAAGGAGCATATCAGCACACAACGTACTTTTGTTCAGTGGCAACAACTGTTGTGGGAACGTGTGCTTTTTCAGACCAAAAACAATTTTTGCTTTTTGCCAATGTTTGTTATAATGGTGAGGGCCCGGCAGCTCCCGCACCAATAAGGTTTCAGAAAAACTGTGCCAAACCAAGACACGCATTGAGAAAACCCCAAGACTGACCCAATTTCAGACCTACTGGCTTTGCCAATGCTGGTTTATTTTTATGTTTCCCATAATCTTATTGTAACTGGTTACACTGATTTTCCATTATGAATATTTTTGGGAAATACTAGTATGCATCAACACATTTTGCTAAATGATGCTGCACGGAAATGGTACCTAAAGGTTTACAGCAGTTTAGCAAAATGTAGTCTTTCCTAGTTGCATTTTTTGTGATCATTTTATTTTGAAAGCAAAGAATCACCAATCTTGCTTTCAAGCTTCTGCAAATATTTGCATCTAATCAGAGAGCATTCTAGGAGCATTATACATAGCCTCATATTGCTAAACTTTGAAAACGTGTGTGCACATTTTTTTCCTGGAACCACGGTCAGTAGCGTAGTCCGAGTTTACAACATTTCCTTAGAGCGCTCACGCTACTAATAAAGGCTTTTCATTAATGAACCATAAATACAAGTTTTGAAAAGCATTAACACATGGATGCAAATATTACCTTAACTGCAGACAATACCCTTCCCTGATCCATGATGTGGTCCTGTAAACTGGCAGCGAAATGGTTTGTGTCCCAAGGACAAAATACACATGAAAACCTGTTGTCCTTGACTCCAAACAATATGTCCTGGGCGTCGGGCTATATGAATTCCACATCCCTGCACGGGTACACACATACTGACTTTTGCTAACTTGCACAATATTGCTGTGGAATCATGGGCGTACAAACCCTATGGGTTCCTCTTGGCCTAGATTTTGGAATGTAACTGATGAATAAACAGTGTGACAGACAGAACATGATTAAAGCCCTCTAACCGGAGGAGCAAATTCTCTGGTGGCGCTGTGCCTCTTCTGTTTTCTTAATTATTTTACTGAATCACTGAGTTGTTGAGCCTCTCCTAAAATCATTCTTTTTGCCAAGACCGGTGAGCCAGCAGAGTAAGGGAGGCAGGATATGCTATTTCATGTTAATGTTTCTGCTGGCTCAGTTAGTCTTTGTTCCATTAGTTAGTCTTTGCTCTATTCTTTACATTCTGAATTTCATGTTCACACCTCTTGTTTATTTTTGCTGCTCACCTTTTCCATGCCAGTGTTGTATTAATTCAGAGTCTTAGCAAAAAACAGCCATACCCAAACTTTATCGGCAAGTAAACATGCACTGAAGTTAAGGTAATCGAAAAAGATGAGACACCCCTCGCACCATGGACGCAAATACTGACCGACTGGTGAAGTATCCTGACAACTGGAGTGCAGAATCTCTTTAAATGTTATGGAGAGTGGACTATGGTGTAAAGACTTGGGGGACTACACAACTGTGGTAGCCCACTGTTTGGGGGATTTATTATAGCAACCCCTTGACCAACATAGAATTGGTGGAAAATTCAGTCTAACGCCTAGTGGTGGAATTTCCAGGCACATTTAGGAAGCCGGGATTACTAGAGGTGGATAGACTGGACAACTATAAGTGGACAAAGTGGAGCATGTGAGCCTTGCGGCAATTTTGAAAGAGATATTATTTGATAGTACATTGGGAAGAAGATATTTAAATAGGAGTCCTGAATATTTTGAAGTCGAAGGAATTTGAAAGCACAATCGACAGTGCACTGGCGATTTCTATGTGTTCTTAACTGTATTCATGGATACCCAGTGACACAATAAGTAGGAGTGTATGCATTGAAAAGACTAATTGTATTGTCTTGGAAGTTCTCCCGCTTGTTTTGTATGTTATGTTTGTGTACATGTGTTTTATGTGTATGACATTTTAAATGTAAGAATTTATTTTAGAAAATTATTAAGGCCATATACATTTTTTTCAAACGTCTGTGGTATTCAATAGTGTTGTATTTGACAACTTATTGTGATAGCACGTAGATTGATGAGTGAGTGATTGCCTGTGAGTTTAGCATCAACCTAGGGGAGAGTTTTTGGCTTTCTGAAGTTAAGGTAAACATTCATTACCAACGCATCTGAACGCTAGCACTTACACTTCCAACGTTTCTCTCAGTTTGCCAGATATGAGGTGATCAAAGGCGTCTCCTGCCTTAGTAAGCAGCAATGCATCGTCTTCCTTCTCATATATGCCCAGGACGAGGCCCTAAGAAACAGAAGACAGAAATATAGTAAGTAAGGTATTGTAAGATATGATATCAATAGAAGCAGCACTAAGTGGCCCCCTTAAGTATTTATCCTTTTTCCAGCCCCCTCTTGTTCTGTTAGTCCTTGTTTCATAGGAAAGATATATCTCATAGTTCGAATTCTTTAGACTCACCCCCATAGATTTCAATAATTACTACTATTGTGGAGTCATCATAGCATGCATACTACTGCAATTGTTGGGTTACTATATCGTTCTGATTAATGCCACTGTGAAGCCATTAAGGATGTACATTGTTTTTGCTTCTTGTTCGTTAGCGAGTGTGGGCTATCATTCCTCTACTTGTGTTTGTCCATTCCTCGGAGCACCAACATTTACCAGCGGCAGCTCCTCAGCTATGGTGGAGGAGTGTCGCCCCCGCCCCCCCCCTCGCTGAGAGCCAGCTGAGCGAAAAGAGAAAAATAAAATTATAATAAAAACATTTTAATATCTTTTTAATTTTCTTTCCGCACCTGCTAGAGCCAACCAGGTCTGGGCAGGGTAATGATGATAGGGGAGGAGTAGTGCACACTGTAAGTGCGCATCACGGGTTGGTCGGCTGTCCAAGGCCGGCCAAACAGTCATGTGCACTTAGATCTTTCTCCCCCCCGAGCTGTGCTGCACAGTCGGGTTGGAGAAGAGTCACAGGCTCCTAGGCCGAGCAAGCGTGACACCAGCTTGCTCAGGCCAATCACGGCGCTGCTCTCATGCTGTTTTACCAGTATGAGAGCAGCGTCTAGGAGCTTGAAGAGTTTGCACCCTCCCCGTGGGGAATTTGGGTCGGGACTGGAGCATAAGTACCCCGAGATGGCAGCCGGCAGCTGCAGGTAAGTGCCTTTTTTTTTCTTTTTATGTGTTATTTACCCCAATCTCCCCAGCCCGCTCAGGCCAATCACTGAGCTGCTCTCATGCTGTTTTACCAGTATGAGAGCAGCATCTTGATTGGCGTCTAGGAGCCTGCGCAGTTTGCACCAGACCGTGATGGACTGGAGCATAAGTCCCCGAGACAGTGGCCAGCAGCGGCAGGTAAGGTTCTTTTTTTATTTGATTGTTTTATGTTATTTACCCCCAGGTCCCCACACCTCCCTTCCCCCGCCTCACCACTTGTAATGAAGAACAGCCACTACTGCATATTACCTATGTCCTTCCAGTGCTCCCTTTTAGGTGCTATTTCTACTTTTTGTCTTAGCACTCTATGAGAGTCTGTGTTTTTCAGCTGTCTCCCTCATGTACTTCTCCCCCTTCACTGCCTTCACTCATGTTACTCATTCGCTGCCCATGTGCGTCTCCCCGCCCTCATCCGTGATGCCCTAGTGTGCTTACCCTAACATTGCTTTTTCACCCATATGCCTCACCCATCCCACGTTGATCTCTCTCGCATCAGTTTTCCCGACCACGTTCCGCTCTCTCCACCTGCCTCTGTGTTCCTAACCCCACCAGTGACATGTGTTTCTTCCCCCGGCCGCTCCCCTGCGTCCTTTACCTTACCTGCACCCCCGTGTTGCTCCCACCACCCGCACATCCCATGTTGCTCCGCCAACCCTTTGTTATTCCGCCCAGCCTGTCGCATCTGTTTTGCTTCGCCCCTGCCCGCACTACTTTTTTTTTTTTTGTATACAGACCCAACTTGGATCGGCCAACTAAACGAAGGGAACAAAGTACTTATGTCATTTTGTAGTTGAGCAGATGCTCCAAAACAACGCTGCTGGTTTCGTCATAGGCTTATCTTTTTTCTTTATTAAAAGCCATGCTGCACCACATTGAGGATGACCTACAGCAAGACTAGAACCACTGACATTATTCGTTGAATGCCGAATAACAAAGATGATATGCCGCAAAGGCCCTGTACTCTTGCCCGCCTTCTTTGTATATCAATCAAGAATGTTTACACAAAGAAACACACTTCAATGATCTGATATACAGAAGCAGGCCCGACTGGAACTGGTGAGGATGTTTTATTTCCAAAATAAAAACAAACTGTATACATACTCCAAAACTGTTGTACTCATTGACCTAACCTTTTTACAACGACCTCTTGAGGCTTTTCACAAACCACACACGTATTCACCTAGAATTCCTACAAGGGAAATAAACTAGAATTACAGCCTCAAACCATTCATTCAAGCCAACATGCCCAAAACGGATGGGGTACGAATTACAGCAGAAAACAATAGCAAGGAGTCTTCTATTCCTTTAACCATGTATTCTGAACTTTATGGTGATGAGGATTCTGAGCGGGCGACTACTATTAGCGGAGTTGTCTCATGAGCAAATACAATCACACTCTCTCATCCTGACCCCAATTCCATAGATTATTCTGTATCAGATCAGTATTTTACGCATTACCTGCTGTGGATTGCCCACAGGTTACACATCAGGTCATACATTTACTGGTTCTCTCATAGGTTGCAGCCACTGAACAGCCTGCCCGTTTCCATACCCAAGATGTCCCATCAAACTCCCATCTGTCTCTAGCACATGTTTCAGATGAGAGTTTTAAGATATTCCAGCATCTATCAGAAAAAGAAATCCAAGTGCAGAGCTAAACTTCAAAATTACAAAGAAACACTATGATACTAACCACATCTGTACAAAAGTAAAAGAAATACTTCAAATCGTTCATAGCTGTAGAGAAGTTATTTCTAAATGCTACCAAGTTTACTGTCCCTGCCATAAATGCTAGGTGTATCCAACACAAAAAATATAATCCTGCAATTAAAATCTGCACCATTTTGGTTAAAGGTAGCCTAAAAAGATCACACTTCTCAAAGAGGGTCATTCTCTCAATAGATAAGGTGATCTCCAGAGGTATCACCTGCTGCCTGGGCCTCAGCTTGCGCCTCCATCCCTCTAGGATGGGGCACTCCTGTGCCTTACAGAATTCGTCCACGGTGGGCCCAACCTACACTTTCCAACCAGCAAGTTCAGGCACGTCTTCCAGGGCAGCAACGTCCTCCCTAGTAGGCTCCGGGCGGCCTCCTCAGGTGCCCCATCAACCATTACCATCTGTTTCAGTGGCAGGTTTCTCACGCCCCCCCCTGCTCTTTCCCTTCTTTGCAGCTGCCTCGGTCATTCTTCCAGCTCCAGGCTTCCTTGACTCCCTTCTTGGCAGCAATGGATATTATGGTCATACAGACCCACTCAGGCAATACCAACATCTCCAGGTGTGACCTGAGCTACACTTTCTTCAAGACAGTTTTGCTCTAGGTCATTGCCCAACAGACAATGTACAGGCATGGCAGGGCCCATAGCAACTTTTAGAGAACCCGAGACCCTCTGCAACTCAAAGGGAACCAGAGCCACTGGTTGTCTGCAACTATGACCTGGTGGAATGTATTACTAGAGATACTACAGGTATTGCACTGACATTCAGGGTGGCACCCTTGACTGGATTTCCTCTTACCTTTCCAACAGATAAACTGCCCAGGCAGGCGTACCTTAAAGAGCAATCACTACTCAATGCCCCTTCAATGCATGCTGTAGTCCGCTAATGCATCCCAACAGATACTTCAACATGACGGGCTAAAAGTCTGCCACTCAGATCACTGGAAATTCTGAGGGAGGTTGATAACTCAAGACTAGATGACTGTCTCCGAGCCATTGACCAATGAATGTTGAGTGAGCACCTTAAGCTTAATTTATCAAAAACAGAGATTCTGACATACAGAGACTGGAAGAATTAGAAACTTTGATAACCTGGCCCAAGTGACCAGGTAACTAGCCAACAACGTCAAAAGAAGAGAAACACTTTAGAGTGATCAAACTCTTCAGTCTATCCTATGGTCCCAAAGGAAACAAACTGATAAAAAAACCTTCTTATCCATGCATACTATAGGGTGAATGTTCTTGCATCTATGATTCTTGCACAAGAATACCATTCTCGTTCTAGCTCACAAGGCAGGGTATCCGGGAGGGGGGAGGTTAGGGGACTTTTGAGGCATGTTTTACTTGTTTGTTTTTTTGTTCATATTATTGATGCATCACTACAAAGTTACTTTGGCGGGGGAGTGGGAGGAAATCAGGGAGATCCTAGCATAATGGTTGCCCGAGCCGAAACAGAGCTGTCCCGGTTGGGGAACAATTCTATTCTTGCGCTCCTTGCACTAGAATGACACATCACCTGCACAGAGACCTAAATATTTGGTCATGAAACATTAACGGACTGGGTCACAAAATTAAATGCACCCTGGTCCTTCAGTATTTACAGAGGCGGCTCCGGATGTGATACTACTCCAAGAGACACACCTTAAGGGAACATGCTATAAGGCCCTGGATAGGTTTTGGTACACACAGATTGCTCACTCAGGTTACACAACAGATTTGAGAGGAGTGGGTATATTACTATGGAAATTGGTTCCCTTTACAGCGCATCGTACTTGGAACGACCCACAGGGCAGATTTGTGGCAGTGACAGGAACATGGGAGGAAGGAAAGATAAATCTTTGCTCCCTATACATCCCTCCACATCTGCATGCAGGGACTCTGCCAAATGTTGGTGCTCTACTTTTAGCTCTGCCGGCTGGAAGATTAGTGCTGGGGGGTGATGTTAACGATGTTACGGACGTCGCCCTGGACAGGGTTAGCAGAGCGGAGGTGGATGGGGGCAGGGGTGCGTTGCCCTCGTTTGTAGAAGCAATGGGGCTGGTTGACCTATGGAGACAACATAATCCCTCCGTTAGGCACTATACACACTTCTCTACTGTGCACACTAGTTATACCTGCTTGGACTATCTCTTCACACATACTACATCGGCTAGGCTATTTCGGAATGCAACAATATATGCGAGGGGTATTTCAGATCATTCACCCGTAGGGGTACGCTTACAGGGGCCTTCAAAATCCATCCCATTATTTCCCAGAATTGATACGTGGTATCTCCAAGAGAGGAAAATTACGCATAAAAACAAAAATAGGACTACCCAATACTTTGAAGAGAATCATAGATCTGTGGGCTCCCCATGTGTACTTTGGGAGGCCTATAACTCAGTGCTTAGGGACCAGGTCCTTACCCTTATGGGGAGGAGGGGGGGTGCTAGAAGGATCATCATCTGGAATTTGGGCCATGGAAAACAAGGTTTTGGCACTGGAGGAGAAATCTGCGTTAGACAGGTCGGAGGGGCTGAAGCAAGACGCCCTTCGTGCTATATGCCCTGGTGACACTTTGCCTGTACGACGCTGGTGACAAGGCCGGCAAACTCCTGGCTTGGTTGGCTCGCAGAGATCGAGACAGGGCTTGGGTGCTAGAGGTTCTAGAAACTGATGGGGTGATGTGGAGGACCAATGTGGACATAGTGGAGACATTCGCCACGTATTATGAAAATATATACACCTCCTCGGAACCTGCGTAGGAACTAGATAGTGCAGCACTCCTACAGACAATCGACCTACAGACGCTAGCGCAGAAAGACAGAGAGGGGCCTAGAGGCGGACCTGACAGAGGAATAAGTGGCGGTGCCATTAGCTGACTGCAGTCTTGGAAGGTGGTGGGCCCTAAGGGCTTGCCTGTTGAGCTATTCAAGATCTGCACGGTGGGGGTGGCCAAACCTATGCTAGCCATTTTTCAGAAAGCCCCAGAGGAAGAGTGCCTACTGAGAGACCAGCGCCTTGCCACGATAATGGTTCTCCACAAGTTCAAACTACCCTCCCAGTGTAGTTCATATAGGCCAATATCCCTCCTTAACGTGGAGGCGAAGGCACTAGCCAAGGTACTGGCGATTTGGTTGAGAGGGGTAATTACATCATTAGTGCATCGGATCAATCGGGTTTCATGCCCCATCGCAGTACCTGGCTTAACCTACAACAACTGTATGGGGTCCTGAGCCAAACCGAGCCATCTGCCGTCAGATTGTGAGGCTCCAATTGAGCAGGATGGTTTCAAGTACCTGGGCATTCATATTACCCGAGATCCACAGGTGTTTCTCAGACTGAATGTGCATCCTCAACTAGAGAGATTACACAGTGACGTAAACCACTTGCGCAATTAGCCTCTCACATTGATGGGGAGGGCATCAATATACAAAATGATGACCATTCCACGCCTATTGTACATATGGCAAAACATGCCATTTTGCATCCCAATGAAGATATTTCAAAAGCTAGACCAGGTGGTGTGAACGCTGTTATGACAGGGATCTGCCCCTCGGATAGCATTGCGTAAACTGCAGAGGGGTATGTATGAGGGAAGATTGGGGCTCCCTGATGCCCAGCTCTATTATTGGGTGACGCAATTAACAGTGATCAATCACTGCGTGTTTGCGGACCAGCAGGAGCCTGCTTACTAGCTGGGCAGGTAAGTAATGGGCCTGGGGGAACTATGAATCTGTTCTTTATCACAGCCGGAGGGAGAGTACCATGCCTCCACATAGGCGTTCGGTGGTCCAGGGCCTGACTGGAGGCATCGTGCTACCTGGGCTGGCAGGGTAGATTAACAGAACAGACCCCACTGTGGCGCAGTGGCTTGTTAAGGGAGGTGCAGACCCTAAAAGGCTTTTCGCAGTGGGAAATGCTTGGAATTGAGCACCTGGTGGATATCTGGAGAGGGCAGGCTGTGATATCTTTTGCTGATCTAAGGCAGGAATACGACATGGCAGACACAGAACAGATACTTGCAACTGGGCCATGCGGTGAGTTGCCACAAACAGGAGGGAGGGACAGTGCCAGATTTGTCTCCATTAGAATACTAACTTATAGCAGACCCCATGCCTTACAAGGTTATTTTGCTGGTATACAGGAAATTACTAAAAAAACTCCCCAGATGCAATACTACACCTATGTCAGAAGTGGTCAGACGACCTAGGTGACATAGATGAAGAGTGGGTTGAAGCATTACAGAGGCCAAGGGAAATAGTCATTAGGACTAGGTTCCGCTTGATTCAATTGCGAATTCTACACAGATCCTATTATTCCCAAACCCTTCTCTTTAAAATCGGGAGAGCACCGTCACTGTTGTGTTTTCGAGGTTGCGGCCAGGAAGCAACATACTTTCATATACTATGGGCATGCCCACTCATTCAGTCATTCTGGGTACAAATCACAGAGGTGTTGGCTCAAGTCTTATCCAATACAATCTCAATGAATGCAAACGAACTACTACTTAATGTATCTGGGGAAGAAGCTTGACCCAGGTACCAACACATCTGGGTGACCCTAGCGGTGGGAGTGGCTAAGAGAAACATTGCCCGGGCGTGGGGTAAGCCGGAGCCTCCATCAGTGGGGGAATGGATGTCAGACATAGACTGGTGTCAAAATGCGGAACAAGTGGTATATCTGGGGCGGGGATGCCCAAAAAATTGGGAAAAAGTGTGGAGGGCTTGGAGGAAATTTAGAGGGGTTTAGTGTTTTGATTGTTTTAGAGGGGAAACTAGCTCACAGGGCCTTATAGGCATTTTTTATTTGGATTGTGTGCCTGAGAAAAATCGGTAATATTGCGATAAAATGTGATGGCGTTTTATGGATGCTTCCTGGTTATTTCACCATGAAAGTAACTGGAAAACGTATGCATTACCCGTACAAGCTGTATGATGCAAAATCAATAAAAAGATGTTTTAAAAAAATATATACCATTCTCTCATTCTGCCACATCTTGACTATGCAAACAGACTCTGCTTGGGGGGTTACACTGTCCCTGATGAGACAGTTACAAAGAAGCCAGAACATTGTTGCAAGACACCTTTCATATATCTATCCACTTGGCCATTTCTTATTGGCAAGCAATTTACTGGCTTATTGGACACTTCATTTTCAAGGCCCTGTGCATCACCCACACACTATCTATGCCAAAGATCCTGCCTTCATCCAAGCAAAGCTCTAAAGTTATTTACAAAAAAACATCTGCTACAGAGTGGTATCCGAGTTACTTCTCATTTCACAAAGAAATGCATCAGTTGAATGTCCTTCACCACAGAAACAACAAATCGCTGGCTCTCTATTCCAGCAAAGTTAAAAAACATCAACGATCAAGTGGAATTCAGGAAGGAAGTGAAGTTGATTTTCCAGAGATTGCTATTCAACATCTAAAGGTAACTACCTCCTACAACTAGGATGGATACACCATGGTTGAGCCTTTTGCTCCTCTGTGTTCTCTGGAGAGCATATACTATGGCTGGGTGAAAAATGATTGATTCTCTGCTGGCCGTTGGAGGATCCTTGAGCCACATACTGCGATTACTGTGGTGGGCCTGTACCGCATCTATCCCTCTGGGAGATTCCTGCAGCTCTTAGTAGAATACTCAGGCATATACAAAGTGTTAAAAATGACAATTTTTTTGTCGTGTATTCCCATATTTTTGCCCTATCTGTTTTTGCTGGCTGTAGAACCCTGTGCACCTTTCCCCTGCTAACTAGTAGTGAAGTGCATGTTCTCCCCCTTTAAACATGGTTGTATTGGTATACCCCTAATTGGCAAGTTTAACTTACCTATAGGTTCCTTGTATATGGGACAAAGTGTACCCAGGGCCTGGAATTTAAATCCCACTAGTGGATTGCAGCACCTATTCAGCCACACAATATGGTGGCAGTGCAAACATGGCTTCAGACCTACCACTGTAGCCTGACTGAAGCAGTTTTTAAACTGCAATTCAACCGTTTCAAAAGAAAGTCTTTTCACAAATGTAAACCTTCCTTTTAAATATTGCTAAGTCACCCCAAAGCAAGCCTCATCGCCCATAAGGCACAGTGCATGGCACTTAAAAGTAGAACATGTAGAAAGTTAATGTTAAATATGTCCTTAAAGTGACTAGCTCCTAGACACTATTTTGACTGTACTGAGGCTGGCTGTTCCATAGAGAAATATTGGGATGCAATATTAAATTAAATAATGAGTCTTTGGCTAAGAAACAGCTACAAATTTCATTCTTGGACTCCTTGTAATTCATTAAAAGCGCAATTCACTGGTTAATAAATAGTAAGGAAAAGGTACCTTTAAAAACTTATCTTTCCCTCTGCCTAAAGCCTCTGGAGGAAAATTTCCATTAGCCTCCAGCTGCAGCTTCTGAGTTTTCATCCCTGAATGAGGTGTGAAAACTGCTCCCAGAGCAGAGACAAAAGGCTTAGGTGTGGGGAGGTGTTTCTGATCCACTTGCAATAATGCCATATGGGCAGCGCCTAGGAACTTATTGAACTTCAAAGGGGCCTCCCCTGTCACAGGGAGATGTTAGAGGACACCTGCACAGGCCCCTTCTTTGTTTCACTAGCCAGGCATGCTTCGATCCCAGTGGAGAGGGAGTTGAGCCAGAACTGGTTTGAAGTGACGACAAAGGAGGGATTGCTCATTTCCTTGGCCAATCCTACACTTACTGCCGGCAGACAGTAGGCGGACAGTTGTCACGGCACTCATCATGTCTAGGTTAGATTACTGTAATGGTCTCTACCTTAACATACAAGAACGATCTATGAATAAGTTGCAACTGCTGCAAAATGCAGCTGCTAGATTGCTTACTAACACTCCCAAATTTATGCCCATTGCTAATGAAATAAAAAAACTCCACTGGCTGCCGGTGAGGAAAAGGGTGCGCATTAAGGCCCTGTGTACAGTATACAAGGCTTTGCAGGGCATTGGCCCAGAATATCTTAAGCAGCAACTGCAATGGTACCAACCAATAAGAACACTACGCTCCTCTGGGGCAAAGTTGGTATCAGTACCAGCCATAAAAAAAGCTTCATGGGGTGGAAGAAGCTTTATAACGTGTGCAGCAAAAGCCTGGAATGATCTTTCCTTCTACTTGAGAAACTCCACTGATCTGCTACTTTTTAGGAAGCAACTGAAAACATGGCTTTTTAATCTATAACTTGTGTTTATATTTTAATGCCCAGAGGAAAGCAGTTAGCGCCAGGACACCCTTGGGTAACCGTTTGCGCTTTAGAAATACCAATAACATAACATAACACCTCTGTGGTGGGCACAATGGTTCTGAACAAGGCGAGAAAGCATTCACCATCTTGGATTTAAGCTGAGAGTGGCATTGTGGGCATTTATAGTAGGGTACACATCAAATGCTGCAAAAGTGTGCAGTGTAACCTTGGAACTTTTACCCCATTGGATGGGGGAGCCAGTTGTCAACCCTACCCACAAGTTAGTGCCGGGCATAAATGAGGCATCCCCAGTACCCAGTAGAGTACGGGACCTGAGGAAGATCATAAGAGGACTACACATGCTGTCAGAGACTTGAGAAGAGCCCAGAAGGACTGATTAGACCTGCTCTCTCTTATTACCAGGACAATAAAGTGGACTCCAAGGGTCATAAAGCTGACCTCCTGTGCAAGATACAGGGATACAACAAGCTACAAGAGACGATCCCTGCAACTACCCAGCTAACAAGTTCCAACTGGACCTGCCCTGGACACTGCTGTTGGCCTCTGCTAAAGTGAGTCCTCACCCCCAAGTGCTCTTCCTGAGACCCTGGAACCCTTGGCTTTGTCTGACTGGACTGATCCTACCACCCCTGAAAAACTAGGACTTTGAAACTTTTTGGCTCTAAAGACCTCTAGAAGACCAGGCGAGGCTGATCCGACCAGGGTGCTTCGATGCTGGACTCAGAGATTCAGGTTTCTCCCTTTCAGGGCTTTTCTGCAACAGCAAATCAGATTCACCGGGATGTCATGGAGGAGGTATTCAGCCTTGTGGAGCCCTCTTAAGCTACAGCCTGCAGCCATGCTCCGCTGGAGGAATCCGAGCTCCAAGAAAATGTGACTCAGTGTGAATGAACAAATGATGACCTGGCAAAAGTGCCAAAAGTATCTGGCCGGCAAGGGCCCTTCCTTGGGCACAAAATTCAAATTTCTTCCGTTCCAAGATTTCCAGCCAAGAACCAAATCGCTTCACCAGGACCTCGTCCGATGGCCAACGACCTTGTAGAACACTTCTCAGCCACAACCTACAGCCTTGCCCTGCTGAAGATTTTGGACTTCCGTTTTTTAGATTAATTCCCAAAGT
The DNA here is from genome assembly GCA_963921515.1 of Calotriton arnoldi. Taxonomy (NCBI): domain Eukaryota; kingdom Metazoa; phylum Chordata; class Amphibia; order Caudata; family Salamandridae; genus Calotriton; species Calotriton arnoldi. The sequence continues at coordinate 923,821 of CAWUFW010000477.1, read as the reverse complement.
AAAACTTTTGACCCGCGCTCCATTGTGGTCAAATTGTGCCTACGTCCCATTCTCCCGCAAACAGCTGACTGTGGTTCGCGCTTAACACTGTTTGGCGCTACTTCTATTTTAAACCTTAAAAATAGATCTCTCCAGTTCCTCTTATTGGATGTTTCTCATGTTGGTGTCATTTCATTTATTTCAATTTACTCTATTTTTTCAAAATTAGTTTTGGATTTTTCTGGTGTTATGTTTCGACTTAGTTACTGCTTTGGTACTACAAAAATAATTTACACATTGCCTGTAAGTTAAGTCTGCCTGCTCTGTGTGCTAGCTACCACGGGGTTAAGCTTAGATTAATCTAGTGACTTTAGTGGTTCAGTCTGGGAGGGATTGTGTTTGCTACTCAAGGTGGGTAGTCATCTCCTTAATTAACAACCCAATTTCTTATACTAAGGGTGTTGGATTACAGGTGCTACACAAGGGTGGACTCTTCAAGCATACATGGCTGTTTATATAATGGTTACATCTTTCATGTTCCTGGGTAGAAACTACATAGCATATACTGTGGCTGGTGGTCTAAAACTCATACTTATGGGTTGCGCTCTTCACCCTGGGGTAAACGGACTCCTCAGAGCATATATAATGGCTGGATGTATTACCCCCCCTGTTGCTCCAGGGTGTGGCTCTCAAGACTTCCTAATACTAGCATCTTTCTGAGCAGTTTCCTATACTCCATGTCAAAATTGAGATTGACTGTTTAGTGCAGACTGCTGCAAAGATGGTAGATATCAACATGTGTAGCAGTGTCTATCCAGCACGATTTACGCAGTCTGCCAAAAACAAACAACATTTTCTACATAGACCAGATTACACTCACACATAGTATGCTGTTCCATACATCAACGCTTAAGCACCATATCTGACTCTTTTTTAATTTGATACATACCAAACAGAGAAAATAGGGCCGTGGTCCTCACACAAACCCGAAATGCTACCCATCTGGGTCTCAGTACAAATATATACTAGTTCCACCAAAGGACATCCATGAAGTAGCATGCTAACTGTCCACAAATACTCTTCAGCACCTCGTCCGTGGCATAAAGCACATTATCGATGCAACTATCACACAATTTAATGGAAGAACAATAATCCCAGATATACAATGCAATTCAAGAATTTCAATAATATGTTTTCCAGACTACTTATGGTTATGAACCTGGCTTCCAGATTCAACACATCAAATTGAGGCACAATCAAGAATGCTGTGACCCCACGTGGCGGTTGGTGTTAGATCACACATTTATTTGTCAACATTCTGGAAGGAACATTCATTTTCTTGGCTTCCTGCACAAATTGTGCAGTTATTTCCCATGATGCCGTCACATTCCCATTAGGAGACACATTCATGCTTTCACAGTACTACTGAAACAAAATATAATCTAAATCAGGATCTAAACCTTGAACTCCATCAGATTTCCCTAGGCTTATCCTCCTCACCAGAAACATCCATGTTGCCTTCCCACCAGGGGCAGATATTTTTATCACCCCTCAAGTTCCATCAGTTAGTCTTTTGAGAACGTTGGATGTGGGGGGAAGGGCATACAGCACATCTCCATTATCAAAGGTGCGGGCAAGCAGCCGTGCACCAGGCATTGCTCCGTACACTACATCCTTATTGCAGACCGCGGGCTGACATGCCAGAGTTTGCACAAACTGGGCAGGTGTGCTGAACATAAAGGGCACCTCTGTGGTAGATTTTAGTATTTTGTGGATCTAATTCAAGCACACAATATCCTAAGCTGCAACGTGGAGTGTTCATTCTACAAGTAGGAGTGATCTATAGAAGGAAAAATAAAGAACAGCTATTGGTCAGGTCTATAATAGCCTTAAAGAACAAGTTAACTTCGGTAACGCCTTATCTGGTAGAGAGTTCTAGAGACTCTATCTAGCCACAGATTCCTTACCTTAGAATTTCCCAGGCGTCAGACTGGATCCAGAAGATTTTTCATGAGCAGTACCCCTGCGCGTCAGTAGGTGGCGTTGTTCGGCATTCGCAGACCTATAAAGGCACCACGTAGGTGCGCTTATGTCAGTTTTTCACAACCTTCCACGCCAGAAGGGCGGAGCCATGAAGAACACTGACCACTGGTGTGCAAAACTAGGACCCTGAAAGGTATCAGCCCTGTCCCTAGAAATCCGTTCGCAATGAGGGGAGGATGGATGGATTGCTAAGGAATCTGCGGCTAGATAGAGTCTCTACCAGATAAGGCGTTACCGAAAGTAAGTAACTTGTTAATCTGATAGAGACTTCTAACCACTGATTCAATACCTTAGAACGTATGACCAAGCAATACAATCCCCGGTGGGGGGTCTGCGGACCAATTTCAAATAAGGAAGTCCTGCAGGACCGAACTGGCAAAGTGCCCATCCCTATGGACCAGGCTATCCAGACAGTCGTGTTTGGTGAACGTATTCAGGGAAGCCCACACTGCTGCCTGGCAGATGTCCAGGGCCAGAACGCCGTGGGCTAGACAAGTGGTCGCAGCATTAGCTCTGGTGAAATGAGCTCACAAGCCTTCAGAAGGCTGCTTCTTGGCCAGCGCACAGCAGATTTTAAAGCAGAGAAAGACCCATCTGGAGATGGTCCACTTCTGCACAGCTCGACACCTCTTCGCACCAACATACCCCACAAAGAGTTGGTCGTCCACCTGGAAATCTTGTTTGCAGTCAAGGTAGAAAAACAACGCTCTTTTTGGGTCCAGACGGTGGAGTCGCTCCTCTTGTTTAGAGGGGTGTGGAGGAGCGTAAAAATTAGGCAGTGTGATGGATTGGCCTAGGTGAAATGGAGTGACCACTTTCGGAATAAAGGAGGCCTTGTGCGAAGCACCAGTCTGTCAGGATAGACTGATAAGTAAGGCAGCGTGGATGACAAGGACTGTGCTCACTTACTCTACGGGAAGATGTAATAGCCACAAGGAAGGCTGTTTTAATCGTAAGACGCCTGAGGGGACAATTATGAAGAAGCTCGAAAGGAGCACACATTAAGAATGTTAACACCAAATTAAGGTCCCACTGAGGCATGGTGAAGGAGGGAAGAGATGAACAAGACCTTTCAGAAACCTATGTACAATAGGGGATTTGAAAAGAGAGGGTTGGTCAAGCAGTCACAAAATAGCCAAAAGAGCAGACGGATAGCTCTTTGAGAGTGCCCAGAGCAGAGACCTGCTGGGCAAGGGAAAAAATGAATAGTAACACTTCAGATTGGGGGCAGAAAGGCGATCAATGTCTTTTTCTGCACACCATGTCACAAACTTATAGGAGTGTACTGTCTTGGTTGAGGGACATCTGGCTGCCAAGATGACGTTGCATACTTCGGGAGGAAGGTCGAAAGCTGTCAGCTGGCGCAGCTCAATCTCCACGCAAGAAGGTGGAGGCTGGACAGTACCCTCCATGCTGCCGTGACAGAAGATCCTCCCGAAGAGGCAGCCTGATCGGAGGATCAATGGCCATGCTCAGTATCTCGGGATACCAGACTCTCCACGCCTAGTCTGAGCCACAAGGATGACTTGGGCCTAGTCGTACCTAATGTTCTTTAGAACTCTGTGCAGGAGTGGTATGGGTGGAAAGGCGTATAAGAGGCTGGTGCTCCACTCGAGACGAAAAGCATTGCTGAGCGAGAGCTGCCTTGGAGACTCCAACACACAAAATTACTGACATTGAATGTTCTCAGCGGAGGCGAACAGATCTAACCAAGGCTCTCCCCACTGTTGAAACAGACCATGCGCCACCTCTGGGTGGAGACCCCATTCGTGATCCACGAGGCATCGACGGCTGAGAGCCCGCCAGTTGTTGAACCACCAGGGATATGCCTTGCTATTCCAGCCTTGTCCAGAGACCCCGGGCCTCCTGACAAGGGGTCCACAACCCCACCCCATTTGTTGCGGTACCACATGGCGGTGGTGTTGTCCGTGGACACCTCCATTAGCCTTCCCTTGATGTGGATTCCGGATTCTGCCAGAGACCAGAGTCCTCTGATCTCCCCCTCTCCCAGATGCCGCCCCATCCCAGGAGTAACGCATCTGGCACTAATGTGAGATGTGGTTGGGGAAGGGAGAGGAGTCTGCCCCTGACCTAATCGCGGTTCGTTAGCCATCACTACAGATCTTTCGCAGCTCCCTGCAAGATCTGGCCCCCCCAATGCTGTGCTCATTGAAACTTCAGGTCCCACTGGAGAGCCCACATATGATATCATGTATGAGTTACCAGTAGGATGCAGGAGGCCTTGAGTCCCAACAGCCTCATGGTCTACCTCACTGAAATCCAGGATAGAGTTTGAAACATCGGTATCGTAGCCTGAATATCCTGGACTCGCCGCTCGGGAGAATAAGCCCAAAACTGCACAGTGTCCAGAACACCTCTGATTAAAGGGAGCGTCTGAGAGTCAGGTGTGACTTCGGTATGTTGATAGTGAACCTCAGCGAGTGCAGGAGGTTTGCCGTAGTCTGGAGGTGGGAGACGACAGCCTGGGGCGAGCCTGCCTTTAACAGCAAGCCATCAAGATAAGGCAAGACTGGCACCCCTTATCTCCGCAGATGAGCTGCAACCTCCGCCATCACCTTGGTGAGCACCCGAGGGGCGCTGTATGTACAAAAGGGATGATGGGGAACTGAAAGTGCTCGTGGTCCACAGTGAGCCGAAAGTAATGCCCGTTGGGCAGGTAGGACAGGAAGGTGGAAATAGGCGTCCCGTAAGTCCAACGCTACCATCCAGTCTCCTGGGTCCAGGGCAGACAGAACTTGAGCTAACGTGAGAATTTTGAATTTCTCCTTCTTGAGGAAGTAGTTGAGAGCCCGTAGGTCTAGAATAGGACGATGGCCTCCGTCCTTTTGGGGACCAGAAAGGAGTGGGAATAGCAACCACAGAGCATCTGGTTTCGTTATTTCAAGCCACAGTTGGTATTCCAAAGAGTCAGCCCTTGCGGCGCGTAACTTAAAGCATGTTTTCATAAAGGCGCCTTGTTTTTCCAGGGTTTAGTTAAAAAGGTCAAACTCCGGCCGAATTTGTGCTGAGGAGGTGTGTTTTGGGAGGCAAATAACCCTTCTCTAGGTGCTCACTAACATTTTGTCCAGCAGATTGGAACCGTTTCCAAGCATGAGCTCTGATCCATAGGCTAGAGTGGGTAGCAGTTTAGCGCGAATCACTTTCATTAAGGGATGAAGGGAGGGACCAGAAAGATTTTTTGAAAGCTTTAAAAAGCATGTGTAGTAAGATGGCTACTTTAGACTTTAAGGCCTCCTTGTGGGGGAGGAAAGTTCCACGATTATCCATGATCACTCCCAGGAATTTATATTCCGCAGAGATTTTAACTTGGAGGCCATTCAGGTTCCACTGGCCTGGTTTCTTTATCTTTCTGTCCATTATCATTAGCATTGTTTTCTCTGGATTGAAGGAAAGTTCATTGTGTTTCGTATAGTTGTACAGTTTGTCCAAAAGCCGTTGCAGCCCCACTCTGGTTTTGGATATTGAAAGGGCATCATATGCTTAAAAGAGGCAGCAGATTGATTTGCCTCCAAGCTTTGGAGCATATGCATTCACTTTGCCTAGGGCTATCAGGATATCCGCCAGAAATATATTGAAAAGCACGGGGCTAAGACACATCCTTGTTTTAAACCGGTCGAGGTTTGTATTTTTCGTGTCAAGGAGGCACTGTCTCCCAGTTTTAGTTGGAGCCTAGTATTTGAGTACAAGGTGATAATACTTTTCAGTAATGGAGGCGGGATTTTCCTTGCTGCTAGTTTCTGCCAGAGGATGTTTCTGTGGAACTGAATCAAAGGCTGCTTTGAAATCCATGAAGCATAGATACAGGAAGGATTTAGAGTTAATTGTTTTTTCAGCCATTATTGCCGAAGCCAGAAGGTTTGCAGTAGTCCCCAACCCCTTTCTAAAACCTGTTTGATGGCGGAGGACAATACACTATTAATTTGCCTACAACTCGAGTTCTCCAGCAGACGACTTGCATAATATTTAGTCTCTTTATCCAGCAGGGAAATTTGTTGATAGTTTCCCAGGTCTGAAGCTTTTCCTCTTTTATATATCGGGCGGATTATCGTGCCTCTCCACGATTCTGGTATCTGTGCAGTAGAGATGCAGTGGTTGTATAAAGGTGTTAATAGGGTTGCCCCCAATATTCCGGATTGTCTTTAAAGAGCTGCTGTGGTAGGCCATTTGGCCCTGGGGCCCTGTCTCGTCTTCCCCTGTTGATTATGCCAACTGATAAAACTGGTAAACCCTGCAATTTCTGTGAATTAGGGGGCACGAGATTCTATACTTAGTGATTTTAAACATTCCATATCAGCAACAGTTTCAACTGCAGGGATTCCTGCATCCCATGTGTTCGGTGCAATGATTTTGGGTGTGCCATTGCACGAGTACATTGGCCATGATGATATAATCTTCCCATTGGTGCGCAGATGTGTTTGCGTGGTTTACCACAGGGTGTTCTTGTTACTTTTTATTTATAATCCCTCAGAATTGTTTTGCCTTTCTCGATTTACAGGCAAGGAAGAGTGTTGCCCAGTAGTTGTCATGGGCAGCACATCTGAGTGCCCATATTCCCTTTTTAAAAGACTTCAGAGGGGCTGCAATTTTTTGCCTTAGACCGGCCGCGGTTGGGTTGCTTTTGAAAGCTCTAAGCAGTTTATGCATTTCCTTTTACTGGACCTTATGGATGGAGGGATCTTGCAGCACATTCTTCTGCTTTGTGTAAGAACATGTGCTCTGCCTGAGTGCGATGGAAACTCCTGTATCAGGTTCTTGATTGCCAGTTCCCAAGCATTGGCCAGACTTTCCATGATCAGTCAGCTGCGCTCCTCAGAATCCTTTGCTGTAGCACATTTTCAAGTTAGTCTCTTTAAGCTGGTAGTTGGTGTTACAGAGCCAGAGTCTAGACTTTTCGCCAGTAAATGACTTTTATTGCTTAGCTGCAAGGTTTGCTGATTATGATCGCTTTCTAAGCAAACGTCTTACATGAAAGACTGCAAGTATCTTAACAGGGAGAGGCTTATGAAAGTTTAATCTATAATGGAGCATAATTTAGGAGCAGTGTGAGTCGGCACAGGGGGATGATCCTCTCTTGCTCGTCCATTCACTGATCTGAGACCGGCATGCACACATATGCCCAATATCTTCTCTCCAATAGGGTCAAGTTTTTTTTAAATTGAGGATATCACTTGATGTGGGATATTACCTACGCCACCTTGTATCAATACCAATTCATCTCCATAGCTGTTGGAGAATCGATGCGAGTCACCTGTAAAGATCAAATGTGCCCCGACGTGCTTTTGGCTTGGGTCGGTTATTATTGACTCCAGTTTCAGTATAATCTCACGTTTTAGGTGGAGGCATTGGTGGTTGTAAATATACATTAATAGGAGTGGTGCCTTAAGGTCACATGCCAAATTTGCAACCAGTAATTCATGCAGTGCGATTTATTCTATATTAACATCCAAATCTGAGGAAATGTAAATAACTAGGCCACCTTTAGGTTTGTGTTTTGACTTCATTTATAATGCTGAGCATCGATATTCCAAATACCTGATCTGGGGAGTTTATGTTATACACTGCATGTTTCCTGCAGCATTATCCTGTTGAATTGCTGCCAGTACGCAACCACTTCTACTTCATCAACCAAGTTGCATGAACCTCTAACGATCCATGAGCATATCTTCAGACCAGTAGAGGAACTGGGCGTATGCGTGGCAGGCAGTCAATTTCCTGATCGATTAGCTAAGGCCATTGGCAGCCATTGCCAGTCTGTCTCCATGTTGCTGTTTTGACTCGGCCTATGTTGCCTCCTTAGTGTATCTTCCAGCCTTATTACTGTATTTTTGGGCTGGTTATTGCTGCCTATTGCGTTTCTCAGAATTGAGAAAGTCTCATTTGGGTGACCTCGATTGTGAATGACTGTCTTGGGTTCACTACAGAGCTGTACTAGGTACGCTTCAGTTGAATATCTTGTTAGCCTGATGCCCCAGTCCCTGAAATGATCCTTTTCTTGCTACATTAGTCTTGCGTGTTCAACCTTTGACCATGTTATTAAAGTCGGTTCCTTTGATTGTGTACCTCTAGGTGGGAGGAACGCAATGGATTGCATGACTGCACTGGTTAAATATGCCAGTGGCACATGGCTTCCGATTAGCTTCACTAAATTTCCCCTATTTAATATATTGTGGGGACCTCTAGATACATATTCTTATTTCTTGATTGGTGATCAGTGCCTGAGCTTTGGAGTGAAGCAACACCCAGGGATGGGTTGGGGCATTACCACTGAGATTAGGGGTTGTCCGTGCACGCCTGAACTCCTCAGCGGGTGATATCAGAATTCTCCGCAGAAATTTGCAGTTGATCGCCTGGACATTGAGGGCTAATTGGTAAAGAGCTTTATGCAGGTGGGAATTTTGCAGATGGGTTTGAGTGGTGATTTTTCACTGTAAATTGTAGGTTCCCTATGACTTTCGAGATGCCGTCCCCTGATACTGTAATTTTCTGCAGGTGTTGATTTTCAGTTAAAAGTTGCTAGCTTTTCTTTTGTCTCAGAGTCTTTCAAGTCTTCTAGCTAGTTACGGGTATATTTGCTAATGAATGGTATAATGTTATCCTTCCCAGCCATGGAAGTAGTGTCGGCCTCAGACCTTGGCTGCGTATGAACAGTTGCAACAACCAGCCGCCCATTTGAGGAACCACTGTTTGTTAAGATGGGTGCAGTATTGATTGGCTGACGAATTTGTTTTAGTCTGGACCAGTGCCTCATGTGTTGAACAGGTTCCAATGACCGGGTAGGGCGCTTCGTGTCTGTTGAATAGCTTTGTCTGTTTTGCCTGAAAACTGGGATATGTCCTTGCATACTATGTTCTTATTTTCAAAGATTGGATATATTTTATTGGCTAATCTGTGATCTGTAGCAGTTGGTTGCCAAATAGTCCGTTTTTCCTTTGTGTTCTCGTTTTGTTCGTGGTTTCCTATGTGCGGCACTTGCCGTTTCAGGTGTGAGCTGCCTTTCTCCAGTGGGGCTGCTTTGTACGTCGAGCTCAGTGCTCACCACTTCATGAGTGGCTTTAGGAGTTCCTATTTCAAGAATTGTAGTGTTTGTGCTCTTTTTACTGATGGCTATGTACCCAAGATCTGATTGTGCATGTATTTCCGCTGTGCGTAACATCATACAAGTGCCCAGCACTGATTGAGATGCTTTCTGTGATTCAGTACTTTGGAGAACCTTTGGTGCGATCAGTGCATTGGGAGCCTTGGTGTACTCTTCCGCCGTGGTTATTTGCAAAATTGCTGTGCAGGTTGCAGTAGCACATGGCGGATGGGGAGAGGTGTATAGTTTTGTTTTTGTTGGCTCTTCCACGGACTTGCTTCTGTATCTACTACCGCACAGTGTTGAGGTCATGGTTTGCTTCTTTAGGTCTGTAACAATTGATGCTAAGAGAGTTTATTAAGAATTGGTGAAAATGCACACTTTCCAAACTCTGGATACACTGGGTTAACTTTTGCTGGGGGCGACCACTGGGCCCACACGATAAGGGTGTTAACCGTGTCAAGTTTGTTGTCCATCCCCGACACACACACTGCCAGGGTATTTAACAAGCATTTGCAACGCAATAGGTCTCGCATTTGCGAGAGTTTTAGCTATTGGCATTGTAAATGACAATGCCTTCTATTCATGTGTTAGTTTTTAAAACATAAATAAAAGGCATTTGTTATTTGCAATGCCAATAGCTTAAACTCTCGCACATGCGAGACCTATTGCAGTGCAAATGCTTTTTTTTCTATGGGCCATACAAACAGTGTGACATTTACAGTGCGGCCCGGCAATGATCACATGCATTTTACATAACAGTCCTTATTGTAATAGACTTCACTGCTTGCGATTTTTTTTCTTTTCTAGCGCACTTTGTTTAAATAATTTTAAGGAGCTTCATATGTAGATTATTTTATATTTGTTTGCACTTAAATGCATTAACTGGCACTATTTTGCCCCGAAAATTAATGAATTTTTTGTAATTATTTTATGGTATTAGAAGAAATGGTTTTAATTAACTGTAATAAACATGAACGATGTGTGAGGGAAGCAAAGGTTGAACGAGGCGGACCTTAGGCCCATCATGTGTGTATTGGAATCTTACAATATATAGCTGCACTGTCAAAACCAATACCTAAAAAGCCACAAACCTCACTTGCAGGAAGGGGATAGTGAGAGGCAGTTAGAAATAACAAGAGAGGGGTATCAGACATGGGCGTGCTTGGCCAGTGCACCCACTGACGCCTTGAACTAGGAGGACCGGAGTGGGCACTGAGGTGACATGTGAATGCCTCAGAATAACCACTGCCCACCCGGGTAATCGTGCTCTATGACCCTTAACTTTCAAACTACGTCCAAACTATGACGGAAGAAATGTGCCGGGTGCGGCCGGCAGCCCTGAGGACTTGTGTCATCCATCCATGGAGGTCACGACTGCAGTATTGTTCTGTAACAATCCAGGCACTGGGGCCACATGAGGGATGACTGGGATAGTCCATCCAGGCAGGGAGCGGTCTTCTGCCCTCCTTCAAGTTCGTGTTTTCTCCTCTCCAAGGGACGAAAGAGGAAAGGGAGTCAGAAAGAGTCGTGGAGAGGTGGGCCAGGGAGCACAGGGGGAGCAGTAAGAAATGTGGGCTGAGCGACGGTAGAGGAGGCAAGCAAGAAGAGCTGTGGCGAGAGGGATGAGGGGAGAGTGGAAGCAGGGAAAGCTGTGGCGGGAGGGGCGAGAGGAGAGCGGAAGCAGGGAGAGCTGTGGAGAGAGGGGCGAGAGGAGAGCGGAAGCAGGGAGAGCTGTGGAGAGAGGTACGAGGGGAGAGCGGAAGCAGGGAGAGCTGTGGAGAGAGGGACGAGGGGAGAGCGGATGCAGGGAGAGCTGTGGAGAGAGAGGGGCGAGGGGAGAGCGGATGCAGGGAGAGCTGTGGAGAGAGAGGGGCGAGAGGAGAGAGGAAGCAGGGAGAGCTGTGGAGAGAGGGGCGAGAGGAGCGCGGAAGCAGGGAGAGCTGTGGAGAGAGGGGCAAGAGGAGAGCGGGAGTAGGGAGAGCTGTGGAGAGAGGGACGAGGGGAGAGCGGAAGCAGGGAAAGCTGTGGAAAGAGGGGCGAGAGGAGAGCGGAAGCAGGGAGAGCTGTGGAGATGGGCGAGAGGAGAGCGGAAGCAGGCAGAGCTGTGGAGATGGGCGAGAGGAGAGTGGAAGCAGGCAGAGCTGTGGAGATGGGCGAGAGGAGAGTGGAAGCAGGGAGAGCTGTGGAGAGGGGCGAGAGGAGAGTGGAAGCAGGGAGAGCTGTGGAGAGGGGCGAGAGGAGAGTGGAAGCAGGGAGAGCTGTGGAGAGACGGGTGAGAGTAGAGTGGAAGCAGGAAGAGCTGTGGAGAGAGGAACAAAGGAGGAGATGCCGAGCAGGAACTCCTGTAGAGTGGGACCATAGCAGCGAGGGAGAGCTGAGAAGGTGGAGAAGAGTGGGATGATAAAGGTCAGGGAGAGCAGGAAGAGCTGTGGACAGAGGGACTAGCATCAGAACCACTGGAATTGTGCAAATCTGCGGTTTTGGTGTTTCCCACATAATTATGGATGTGCCGCATTTGCACCAAATTCCATCATCTACAGCATAATCAGCAGATTTTAATAAAAAAATTGTTTTTAGCTGAAGTGGATGGAAAGTTGCTAAAAACGCAGTGACTGGTGTTGCGCAGCGGATGGCCGTTCGCAAAGGCTGACCGGCAGCATTCTATTGCTTAGTGCTGTATTTGGGTGCCATACTGATAATAATGAGGTGAAACATCATGTGTAAAACTGACAAACCAATGAAGTGATACCATCCTCCCAAAAAGCTGCCTACACACACATATAACGTTATTATCCAAACGCCAAGTTTGCATCTGCAGCAAGGGGCTGGCGACGTTTACACCCAAACTGAAGGGCTTTTAGGCGCTTAGGAGCATTCAGGGTAAGGTTTGGTGTCAGAATAGGAGCTTTGGGGTCTTTCCATGCTGGCCACTGAGGTGCTCGGGTAGGGTCAGGAGGCTGATTGGAGAGCTTAGATTTCATGCCCATTCCGTTATTGACCTCTCAGCTTTGACCATCAGCAGGTGCCCCGACTTTTCTCACAATGGTGCCAACGATGGTGGTTCTCTGGGGGCTAGGGGGACAGTTCAAATGAGAAAGTGGAAGCTTGTAAGAGGCAGTGGCGGTGGGGGCTGCTGAAGGTGACAGTAATGTCCACAGGCGGAAACTAATTTGAGAAAAGCAAAGGGGAACACATTGTTAGTGGAGCATGACTGTTGTGCTAATATTAGTGAATCCGTGACACACTGCCGCTGTTCATGTAGCGCTTAAGTGCCTCTTTCCCAGAGTTTGTGACTCAACAGACCTCTGCTCCAGTGCCCGGGTCACACAGGCTGTGTCTCTGTAGTTGTACCGTGTCGCAGTGTCCCTCAGTCATTTTCCACGACTCTACAGTGCGTGTTCATCCCGTGACCTTTGCTATGTTATAACCAATTCTATAGCGCCTTCTACAATTAGGTTATGGCACTGAAGCGCTTTTTCGTCTGGCTAACATTTTGATACGCTTTTGAGATTTCCTTCACTTGGCTGTATATACCAGTCGGGTTGTGTTTGCTTTGTAAAATGTCTAGGTTAGTCATTTTTGTGTCGTTAGTGTGAAACGAGCTTACTCCTGCTCCATGTGACGTGCACTGGGTTGGCGATGGCTTTGCTGTTTGTGGCTGGGCCGGGCTGTCTGGTTTTTGTAGCCCGGGGTGTGCCGCTCCCGTCCCACACAGCACTGGTAGACATGTTTGTGGCAGTGATGCGGCGTTGCGTGAGGGGGGTGTGGCCGGTGGGCTGCTTGCACCACATTATGCATCCCCTCGGCAGGCACTGGTGCCCCCTGCTTGCCAGCTGCCTGGGTGACGAGTAGCTGGTGCCAGCGAGGGCTCTCGAGTTTCATCACAGGTCGAGGAGGTGTTTGGGGTTCTGTCCTGCTGTGTGCTCTTGTAACGCGCTGTGCATGTTTTCGTGGGTATGGCTGTTATCAGCACTGTCCTACTTCCCAAGTATGTGGCCTGTCTGTGCTGTTTTGGACGTGTGTGCAGTGCTGTGCCTGATGCGTGCCCTTGAGGTTATGTGTGTGGTGTGCAGTAGGCAATGCATACATGCTACTGTGTTGGGCATGTGTGCGATTAGCATGACCATTCATGTAGTGCTCGCCACAAACTACATTTTCTGTAGCCGATTTTTTAATACGTGTATTTATCACCCACTCAATGGCATTCATTTTAAAACTCTGAGAAGGATGAAAGGCTGCGCTGGCCTCGTGTTATCGGAACCTTTGAGCTGGATGTCACACACACACTGCCCCGCAGCAGATGCTCAACTCACTGAGCTGCATCGCTGTAAGCACTGTGCAGAAGAGAGAGGCTCTTCGAGCCAACTTTTATGTAGTATCACAAAATCAATAGTCGAAAATATAAACACACATCTTTTTATAAGTACACTGGGCCTCAAACTGCCCCAATGTTTACAGCTAAAAGAGCGGACTCACTCACAGAGGGAGTTACAATCCGTTCAAGATCAGAGAGTTTGGTGAAGGGCGGAATCCAAGATTAATGTCTCGAGTTCTCGTCTCAGGGGCTTAAACAGTAGAGCGTGCCTCCCCCTCAGCATTTTATCCAGTTCAAATCACCACATTTCATCAAAGCGCTAGTAGTAACAAGGCGGAAGAGACGCCGTGCGCGAGCACAAGAGACGCCGTGCGCGACCTAAATATCCAGTCCGGCTGGGTGAGCTGGAAAGGAGACAGGGAGGGGACCAAAAAGCCTCTCTACAAATGAAATGCGAGCATTTTACATAAAGTATGACGCGCGCAAATGAAAAGTGGAGGCGGAGCTTCCACCCCGCTTCCGAAACAAACCCGACGACAATAGATCTCGCAGAGCGAACAGCGCATGCGCTGAAACGCTAGGCGAGACCTAAAAGGACTACCTGGACTTTTCTGAGTGAAATTTTAATGATTGGACAATGGAGTGCAGTGTAGTCAGCAATGGTGATCAACAATCATTGGTCGTGCAGTTGGTAGATTTGCGGGAGGTGTTCGTCATGCTACGTGTGCCCAAAGGGTAAAGGGTTGCATTACGTCCATCACGATCAGCTTTTGCGGGTTGCTTTGCTTTCAATCTTGCGTGGGGCACCTTTTGCACCCTTGGACTGCTTCGCTGCCCATGTTTATCCTTTTGGGTTTTCCTGTGGGTTTTCTTGTGGGCTTCATTAGGATTATTTACCTTATCAGGGACGATGTTGGTGCGAATAGTGGCCACTGGCCCCAAGAAGCTGAGGATTGAGAGAGCCTGACTGTTTCCTACAGTGTTCTGAATTCGATGGTGTTGGATTCCCGCACTGGCAGGATTAGCTTGTGGGCGGGTTTCGCCGCTCCCTACTGTTTTCCGACCCCTTATGGAGTTACCCAATGGGCCTTGAGTTTCTTTAACATTTTCTGTGGGTTTCCAACATGGCCTGGTCCTGGCTCTTAATCCCACTCTTAATCTGATACCATATCTCCAACAATAATACATGGTGGGCGCAGCAGGCCATTGTAACAGAGCTGACATTTTCCTTATGGGGTTACACTCTGCCCTGATTTATCTGGTGTCTTCTTCTAGGTTGCAGAAGTGGGGCTGAAGGAGAGCCAAGGGCATCAAGCAACAAGGAAGCAGGAAGGCAGCAGGTGCAATGTGATCGTGCCGCTGGCACCTACACTAACCACACCACGGCTGCTAGGATCACCACACCCGGGAGCATAGGGAACACTGGCACCTAGATTGACCACACCAGGGCTGCAAGGATCACCACACCTGGGGAGCACAGGGAACGCAAGTGGCGGCACCTCTGAACTATCGGGATAGGCAGCAGGTGAGAAGAAAGCAAGTGTCTAAATTGGAATAATCCCGGAGCAGAGGGCAGGGATCAGCAGTGGAGGGCGCCTAGACGTGGTGGTGGGTACGCAGGCTCACAAAGCAGGCACAAGCCGCACGAGCCTATTGCCGGGCGCTTCTGTGCGATGTGGGGTGCCCGCAGCCTATTGCGAATACCGCCACACTGCCGCACTGCTGTCTGGTTGGGCTTAGCCGAAGCTGGAAGTGCCCTCCTGCCTTCCCCTTTCCTCTCGGTTGTTTTCCTCCTCCTCTGGCGAGGAAGACAGCGGGAGCAGAGCTGTCCGACCGCCGGTCTGCCTACAAAGTCAGCAGCAGTGAGCCACGCCCTGCCCCTCGCACGCTCAGGGTTTCTGGATCCTGTGTTCAAAGAGGCTGTGAATCTGGTATACTCTGAAATAGCAGTAATCACATAAAACAAGCATTGACAAAGCCAAAAGGTTTCACTTATGCGAGAGCTATTGGCTTTGCCAAAATGTTTTAGCCATGTTTTACACCAGCTTTGCTGCTGTTCAGAATGGTTAAAAATTAGTGGCATCGAATACTGTGTTATGAAATGGAGTGTTGAGGAGTGTCGTGTGGTGGCATAGAGTGGAGTGGAGTGCCGTGAGGAGTAGAGTGAGTAGAATGTCGGTAGTGGCGTAGAGTGTTGTGGCGTAGAGTGTTGTGGCGTAGAGTGTTGTGGCGTAGAGTGTT
Organism: Calotriton arnoldi; assembly: GCA_963921515.1. Classification (NCBI taxonomy): domain Eukaryota; kingdom Metazoa; phylum Chordata; class Amphibia; order Caudata; family Salamandridae; genus Calotriton; species Calotriton arnoldi. Next base: position 908,144 of record CAWUFW010000477.1, on the reverse strand, counting down.
GTGGCGTAGAGTGTTGTGGCGTAGAGTGTTGTGGCGTGTTGTGGCGTAGAGTGTTGCGGTGGCGTGTTGCAGAGTGGCGTGTTGCAGAGTGGCGTGTTGCAGAGTGGCGTGTTGCAGGGTGGCGTGTTGCAGAGTGGCGTGTTGCAGAGTGGCGTGTTGCAGAGTGGCGTGTTGCAGAGTGGCGTGTTGCAGAGTGGCGTGTTGCAGAGTGGCGTGTTGCAGAGTGGCGTGTTGCAGAGTGGCGTGTTGCAGAGTGGAGTGTTGCAGAGTGGAGTGTTGCAGAGTGGAGTGTTGCAGAGTGGAGTGTCCTAGGGTGATTAGTGTGTCGTGGAGTGGATTCGAGTGTTTTGTTGTAGAGTGGAGTGTCGTGGAGTGGCGTGGCGTAGAGTGGAGTGGCGTAGAGTGGAGTGGCGTAGAGTGGAGTAGAATGCCATAGAGTGGAGTGGCATAGAGTGGCGTCAAGTGTCCTACAGTGGAGTTGGAGTGGTGTAGAGTAGCGTGGAGTGGAGTAGCGTGCCGTGGAGTAGCGTGGCGTGGAGTAGCGTGGAGTAGCGTGGAGTGGAGTAGAGTGGAGTAGCGTGGAGTGGAGTAGCGTGGAGAGGCATAATGTCAGAGTGGAGTGGCGTAGAATGGAGTGGCATAGAGAGTACAGGCGTATTGTGTAGTAGAGTGTCATAGGTTGGAATGGAGTAGAGTGTCAGAGTGGAGTGTTGTAGACTGGAGTGTACTAGAGTGGAGTACCGTATAGTGTTGTAGAGTGTCGCAGAGTAGAATGTCGAAGAGTGGTGTGGAGTGGCGTAGAATGGAGTGGCGTGGAGTGGGGTGGCGTGGAGTGGGGTGGCGTGGGAGTGGGGTGGAGTGGCGTAGAGTGGATTGTTGTGAAGAGGCGTAGAATGTCGTGAAGTAGAGTGTCAGAGTGGTGTGCCATAGAGAGTCGTAGAGTGAAGTGGCGTAGAGAGTCGTAGAGTGGAGTCGTAGAGTGTAGTGCCGTTACAGTGTAGTGCCGTTACAGTGGAGGGCCGTTACAGTGGAGGGCCGTTACAGTGGAGGGCCGTTACAGTGGAGGGCCGTTACAGTGGAGGGCCGTTACAGTGGAGGGCCGTTACAGTGGAGGGCCGTTACAGTGGAGGGCCGTTACAGTGGAGGGTCGTTACAGTGGAGGGCCGTTACAGTGGAGGAGAACGTAGTGGAGTGTCACAGAGTGGAGTAGAGTGTCGTAGTGTGGAGTGGAATAGAACGGGATAGCATAGAGTGAAGTGTGAGAGTGAAGTGGTGCAAAGTGGAGTAGAGTGGAATGGCAGAGAGTGGATCAGAGTGTCGTGGAATACAGTGGATTAGAGTGGAATGAAGTAGAGTTGAGCGGCGTAGAGTGTTGTTGAGTGGAATGAAGTTGAGTTGAGCGGCGTAGAGTGTTGTTGAGTGGAATGAAGTAGAGTTGAGCGGCGTAGAGTGTTGTTGAGTGGAATGAAGTAGAGTTGAGCGGCGAAGAGTGTTGTTGAGTGGAATGAAGTAGAGTTGAGCGGCGTAGAATGTTGTTGAGTGGAATGAAGTAGAGTTGTGCGGCGTAGAGTGTTGTTGAGTGGAATGAAGTAGAGTTGAGCGGCGTAGAGTGTTGTTGAGTGGAGTGTCGTAGAGTGAAGTAGCGTAGAGTGGCATGCAATAGAGTGGAGTAGAATGTCATAGAGTGGAGTGTTAGAGGAGTTGCGTGGAGTGGTGTAAAGTGATCCAGAGTGTCAGAGTGGAGCGTCAGAGTGGAGCGTCAGAGTGGAGCGTCAGAGTGGAGCGTCAGAGTGGAGCGTCAGAGTGGAGCGTCAGAGTGGAGTGGCATAGAGTGGAGTGGCATAGAGTGGAGTGGCATAGAGTGGACTGGCATAGAGTGGACTGGCATAGAGTGGACTGGCGCAGAATGTAGTAAAGTGTCGTAGAGTGAAGTAGAGAGGTGTGGAGTGGCATAGAGTGAATTAAAGTGGTGTAGAGTGGAGTGGCGTACAGTGGAGTAGAGTGAAGTGGAGTAGTGTGTCATAGAGTGGAGTGTCAGAGGAGTTGCGTGGAGTGGTGTAAAGTGATCCAGAGTTTCAGAGTGGAGCGTCAGAGTGGAGTGGCATAGAGTGGAGTGGCATAGAGTGGAGTGGCATAGAGTGGACTGGCGCAGAATGGAGTAAAGTGTCGTAGAGTGAAGTAGAGAGGTGTGGAGTGGCATAGAGTGAATTAAAGTGGTGTAGAGTGGAGTATGGTGGAGTGGCGTACAGTGGAGTAGAGTGAAGTGGTGTAGAGTGGAGTAGTGTGTCATAGAATGGAGTAGCACAAAGTGGAGTGGCATAGAGCAGAGAAGAGTGGCGTAGAGTGGAGTGGAGGGGCCTAGGTGGAATAGAGTGGTGTAGAGTGGTATACCGTAGAGTGAAGTATCGTTGAGTGAAGTAGAGAGGAGTGACAAAGAGTGGAGTAGAGTGGCGTGGAGTGTCGTAGAGTAGAGTGGTGTAAAATTGAGTAGAGTGGAGTGTTGTGGCGTACAGTATTATAGAGTGGAGTGTCGTAGAGTGGAGTGTCAGAGTGTCGTAGACTGAGTTGCATAGAATGGAGTATAGTATCGTAGAGTGGAAGGTTGTAGAGTGGCATAGAGTGGAGTAGAGTAGTAGAGTGGCGTAGGGTGAAGTGGCGTTGAGTGAATTAGAGTGTCATGGAGTGGAGAGTAATAGAGTGGCACAGAGTACAGTGTCCTAAAGTTGAGCAACATAGAGTGGCGGAGTTAGAGTGCCGGGGAGTGGCTTAGAGTGAAGTGTGCAAGGTGTGGTAGCGCACTGCCACTACAGACAACTCATTTTCAATTGAAATTACCTTCACAATTGCATAGACATACAGTTTTACTGATAAACCTATACAGCACACAAACAATGTGTGGAAATGGGCATCACCTAGTGTATTGATTTGTTTTGATCGTATTAATCTATTAGTTTTCACCATACTTCAGAATTACAAAGAAATGTGCCAAATTTGTGCTTTCCTAATTCTGATATATTCTGAAATATTTGTACAGTTAATTTACTGGCATTTAAATTTTGTTGTGTGCTGCAAAAAATAACATCCTACTGCCTTTTCCAACATGACTGTCACATAAATCCTCTCACTTTGCAGTCACAGAAAGAAAACTAAACACCAACTTCCCCTAGAAGACAGAGTCTAACATTTGACCTCTGTCTTTGAACGCACAGCAAAGGTAACAAGATAAAACCAAAATTTAAAGGCCTGTTTATTGCTCATTCGCTTCTGAACTCCAGCATGGTTATTTTAGGGGTGCTTCAGCATCCCCCACTCCCCTACTTACAGCGCCTATTGCATGTGTGTGAAATTGAGGAAGAGGATTGTTTAGGGTAGGCTATTAGTAAAGAGCACTGACCAAAATAAACAAGCTTGTAGCCAGAACATTGTTCCTCACAGGCAAATGAGATTAGTATCAAAGATAAGTAGAATCAGTCAAGCAGAGAGCCATCGACAGACCTGGCCCACCAATTGGCTGTAGCCAGAACCTAAACAAGACAAATCTTATTGGAGGAGGCCCGGCAGTGATGGAGTGCAATGACCCGATGGGTATACGAGCACGCGGATATATGCCTGGGAAGCTCCTATACTGGCTGGCCACCAGAGATGGGACACCCAGAGTTGTTCCTCGGATCGAGGACGCGGAGGGTCATCTTAAGGTCCGCACTTCTGACAAAGTAATCCGCAAACGCTTGCACTATCAAGTCAAGAAAAGCTTTATTTCGACTGCTTTTTTAACAATCATAAAAGCACATACAAAATATATCGTGTTAGGCAGTAAGTTACACAAAATAAATACAGTGATCAGATGGCGACAATAAAACAGATTAAAAACAGAGAGAATAAATAACACTGCAGTGACATAAAGTATCTAAAAAGGGGATGAATGCCTCTATGAATTAGAACTAATCTTCAGTGATACTCTTCCTTAAACAGAGCACCTTCTTCAAAAACATAGCTACCCTCCACGCTATGTGCTCATTCTCCAAAAACTGAAGTTTAATAAAAGCAGGGCGACAATGCCTCAACCCCCGTTGTTTTAAAATTGGAATTATCCACACTTTCCTCGACTCTATATAAAATTTACAAAATAAGACTAAATGAATGGTAGATTGATCGGAGCGTTTGTCACATGGACATAATTGTAATGTCCGTGACCAATCATTCGTTTGTGGGAAGGTCAGGAGTCTATGAACAGTGCCCAATCTAAATCTAGTTAAAAGCAGTCTATCAAAACCACCCGGTAGAAAAGTTAAATATGGTTCCAAACTTCTCGTAGTTAATATTAACTGATGTTGGTTAACACTGGGCTTTAAAATTTCCCCAGACACTCTTATTGTATCTAATAACAGGAGACCCTCTTTTTTTTAATGCTTTCCTGGAGATCCCCTGCATTGACTCAGGGTTCGTAAAATATTCTGGGTGACCAAGGTCCTTCAAAAAATCACGTACGAACCTTACCCAGGGGATTTTCAAGGACCCTTCCAGTTGGAGGCTATCCTGCAAGATCTCCCTATTTAGCTTAGTCTGTTCTTTCGACCAGATCCTATGCCACAGCAGTATGGGCTCCAATTTTATGAGGTCGGAGATAAACGGGAGGCCCAGCTCCTCATGACAAACATAAGAAGATGTACTTGGTGGAACCGATAGAATGTACCTTAGGAAGGAGTTTTCCACCAGTTGTAGCGGGGAAGTGTTGGCAAAACCCCCGCCCCATACATTGCAGTTGAGATGCACTTGGCTCTGTAAATTTGAATAAGCTCAACTGGCGGTTTTCTACCTAGTTTCGTTGAAAAGGATATAAGGGCAGCTGTTGTCCTTATGAATGCCAGCCTTTTGGTAGATATAGTGTGGGCCCAAGAATCATTATGGCTAAATAAGACACCAATGTATGTAAAACTCTTCGTTGGAGCTAATTTCTGGCTGTCTACGAACATGTCTCGTGACCTCTGACTCCCTGTGCCACATTTCATAACAAAGGTCTTTGATATATTGATTCTGAGACCATGGCCCTTCATATAGTTAGTGAAACTATTTAGGACCTTTTGGAGGCCGATTTGAGTTCGGGCCATTAAGACCGCATCGTCCGCATATAGGAGAGCGGGAATAGGTCGGCCACCGGCTTGAGGGAAGTCTTGTCCGCCCCTAAGTAAAGCATCTTCCAGTCCATTAATATAAAGGTTAAAAAGAAAGGGGGCCAGGACGCAGCCTTGCCTGACCCCCTCCTAATGGAGAATGCAGCTGTACGCTCCCCATGCAGACTAAAACGCACGCTGGCTGAGGCACCAGTATAAAGCCGCCTAAGGAAAAGGATATTTGCGTCAGCCCCCACGGCCTCGAGGACCTCCCACAGTTTGTCATGTATTACAGAATCGAAGGCCGCGGTTAGGTCCACAAATGGCAGGAACAATCTTCCCTTTTTCGCTCTTATGTATTTCCCCATCAGAATAGACAGATTTAGGCTTTGTTCGATTGTTCCCAGCCCTTCCCGAAAGCCATACTGTATATCAGATAAAACCCGTCTTTACTCAGCCCAATCTTGCAAGCGTTCCAGAATCACACGCCCTGCCACTTTTACCATAGAGTTGAGTAAAGAAATTGGCCTGTAACAGCCGGGATCGTGTCGGTCCCCTTTTTGAAGATTGGGACTATGATAGACTCAACCCAAGTCTTAGGTAATGGAGCTTGGGAACTAGCGTTAATAACCCGAGTTATAATGGGCCCCCAGAGGGTAGTATTAGACTTGAACAGGTCTACTGGAACACCATCTGGACCGGGGACCTTTCCGCCCATGCTAAGTGCAAGCGCTCTGCTCACTTCCTCCACAGTGACCTGGAGGTGCATGTTATCATTAGGTTCTAATATTGTATCACTAGATGGCCTCTCAGGGTTTTCTTGTCCATTGTATACCTTGGAGAAGTGCTCAATCCAAGAAACCTCAGTTATTGCAATTTCTAATGAGGGACCGTCACTAGGAAGTAGGAACGGGGTCTTCACAGCTCTCCAGAACGCAGCGCTATCTTTCTGTTGCGCCGCACTGTGGAGTGCTTCCCAAGCATCATTACGCATAGCACTCTTTCTTTCTTTGATAGCCTGTCTATAAGCCAATCTAGCCTGCCTAACGTCATTAGGACTTCGGGGCTGCTTATGAAGCACACGCTTTAAATTAGAATATGCTTGCGTGCACTTCGTGCTAAACCATCCCGGCTCTTTGTTTCTATTATGATGCTGAACAGTTAGTAAATTCCTAACCTCTTCTGAGATTTCCAGAAAAGACGCTAGGATACTATCATGGGTGGCTGATTCACTTAAACAAGTGTCAAACGCGGTTTTACTAGTCAATATCAATTCTTTTGTCACCATGACAGGATCCACCTTCGACCACCGTAGAGTGAAACCATTTATTTTATCAATTTTTATCTCTCCGGTGTCATGTGTTGCGTTGGCGACCCTTTTCGGTCCATATGATGGAATATTAATCGTTAAGCATAGAGGAAAGTGATCGCTCAAAGAGTTATCGCCCACCTTAACCCCTTGCGTGCGGCGCGAATTTTCGCACTGTGCGGGGATTCTAAAGAGTGGGCGGGATTCGGACGGCCAGGGGCCGCCCTGCGCACACGCCCACCGTGACGCGTGACGGCTCCCGGCCGTCATGAGCATGCAAGGGGTTAAAAGAATGCAGCCTAAATGCATGGCTACAAGAGACCAACATATAATCTATAGTTGATGCTAGGCCTCTTCCATTAAAAGTATAAGGCATATCGATAGGCATATCCAATAATTTGTTTGCAAAGCCCAGTTCCGTACTAAAAAGCAACTCATTAAACAGCTCCCCAACATTGAATGACAGAAGTGGGTATTGGACAGACCATCTTCACTGATGAAACCACAAATTCTGCTATCCTCAAAGGAACACAGAGCACAATTAAAATCGCTTACAAAAATTAACATTGTATCTTTTGAACCAGTATTACAGATAACATTTAGATCGTCACCTAGTTTTTTTAACACCTTGCCAAGTTCAGCCGGTGGGATGTTATTGTAGAAATTAACCAGTACAATACAGTGTGTTATGCTTAAAGACAATTTGACTATCTGGTAATAACTGTCGGACAGGTATGGTTCAATTTTATCAACTACCAACTTGTTGGAGATGTATGTGCAGAGCCCGCCCTTGGCCTTCCCCCAGGCCCTTCACTGCCTGCGTGTGGAGTGTTTTAAATCCATTTATATGAGATGCCTTTATGGACCAGGTTTCCTGCAGGCAGAGTATCTCGTGGTTCACAATATAGTCGCACCATTCTTGATTTTGTAACTTTGTGCGCAACCCTGAAATGTTCCAGGAGATAATATTCCAAGCGAGATACTCCGAATTATTCAGGGAGGTAGAGGGGGCAAGTTTAGAAATATTGAGGTTATCAGCGCAAGGTGGTACAGGTGATTGGGTTAAATGCTCACAGGGTCTAATGGAGGGAGCCTCGCTCAGTTTACTAGCATCCCGCTCTGTGCCCGCCTTCACTCCAATGCTTGGAATTGTACCGCCCACTGTTTCTGGAGTCTATTCCTGCGCCCTGCTCCAATGGACTGTCCGTACTGCACCCAACAGGCCCGCTATCATAAATTAAGTGCTGGTACTTGGAAGCCAGTCAGTCAATGTCTTCTAAAGAGTTGAAGACATCAAAATGATTACTGACTGGGACTGCATACCTGGTCTGTCTTGGTCCGCAAGGATTCTCTGGGAAATACGATGGAAGACTATAAGGTTTATAAAAGAAACCCAGTGGTAAGATGCTAATCCCAATAGCTCTAATGGGCCAGTTACCTACCCTGTCCAATATAGTTTGAACCATACCTGGTGACCTAAATGATAATACAATGGAATCGCCAGGTAAAGACTTGGTAGAACTTCCCACCCAACCAATACGCCGTACCATCTTAAATTCTGTGAATAGCTCATTAGAGAGTCCTGTCTTTGCTCTTAAAAATGTAAGGACTTGTTTCTCAATGTTGACCAGTGTTCTACAGCGCCGAACGGCAAGGGAGGGACATTAGCCAAGACAACAGTATAAGGTATTGCGTCAGGGGAAGATGTAGCTTCCTTGGGCCCCTGGTCAGGTCTTGTCGTCTAGGGCTACTTATCGACTGTCCTCCATCTCTAGGCATGTGGGTCTCCCTACCGGGATCAGGCCCCTTTGGTTCATCTTGCCCACAGAGCCTTCCATGTTTCGAATTGGAGCATTCCACTTGGTTTAATGAAGTGGACACAGGTCCTCTCCCCGGCAGCCGTGTCGAGGCCAAGTTATTAGTATCATTAGATTAGTGCAGTGCCCGTTGTAATGAGATGCTCCCATTTGCAGGGTTACCTTCCAATTGAATAGGAGGTGGGTCTCCAATGCTGTTAGAGGGGACAGTCCTCGTTCTGCATTGACAGGAACTAGACGAAGCCACGGGAGGACTGTTTACTAGTTGTTCTATGTTAACTAGCCTCTCCTCCAACTGGGTTAGCTTTTGCATCAACGGACTCAGAAGACCTGACACAGTCATATTTAATTTATCCCAGAAGTCCTCCTGCTCCTGGGTTGGGGCCGAACTTAATAATGCCATATCCTTCGGGGTGACAGTAAGTCCTTGGGTAGGCTCTCTTCCAACGGGTTTTTGTTTCCCGTCCCAGCACCTTTGACGGGGGTTGGTTTGTTTATTAGAGCCCTGACCCCTCCTCTTCTTTAGTGGTGGGGCAAGGCTGCTCCCTTGACAGGCTTTGACTTTCTGACCCCTTGTGGTTATATTTGACTTTGGCATAGTAATACTTGCCTCGGAACCTCCGGGACTTCAATAAGTTCATTAAGTTCCAGAACAGTTATCGGAGGATGCGGCATATTAGTAACATGAGAGTTATCCACCAAGTCAATGTTTTCCCGCGGGGCAGTCGTTGGCAGTCGAGTTGGAGGGTGGGGAGGCTCTAATGACCGTCTCACGCTCGGTAAGCGCTATTTCATGGATCTATGCCGACTCAGCCCTTAATAAGAAGGCATCTAGAGTTCCTACCACACCCTGCCCTCATAGCGACTTACGCTTACTCATAGTTTAATGCAGATTTGATTTGACCCCGGTATGACGGTTAATTGCTGTTAGATAGTTAATTGCAATGACCACGCATCCTTGTTCAAGCCACCCAATACATATGGTCTGTATCGCGATTTGTCAATAATATGGCCCTGCCCAGCCTCCTTCGGGCTCTGACGGGCCCGCCCTTGGCCCGGGCGCAGCTGCGCGCATCCCGCGCTGCGGGAGCCCTGTCGTCCTTTTCAACGCCCCCTGGCGCTGTCCGGTGGCGTGGGCGGCGTGCGCGCCGCTAGGGCTGCTGGAGCGTGTAGTTCCCTGGACCGGGAATGGCCGCAAGTATCTCCGGTGGTGGTACGGCAAGTGACTCTGGTGGCAGTGGCGGCAAGAACAGTTCAGGCAAGTAACAGGTGCTTGCACTATCAAAAGCTATGACCGCAGACCACAGCCTCCGCGAAAGGTTGTGAATCCACTGCTGGCAGAACGTCTGCTGCCTCGGTTCCCCCCTCACTATACACTGTGACCTTGACCAGCCAATTATAGCCAATAAAATAGATGCAGCACTTTTCGGTAGGGTCCCAGGTAAAACATCCGGACCCAACGACTTCCCAATCGAGTACTATCGAACAATTTGCAGTTCGCTAAGTCCCCACCTGCTGGACCTGTACGCAGATGCAGTCAAAAGGGTGCCTTTCCATCAGAACTTGATACAGCCAAGATCATTGTTGTCCCTAAAACAGGACACTCTCTGGACAGCTGCACCTCATATAGGCCCATGTCCCTAATTAACTCTGAGATTAAGATATTCGCTATGATCCTAGCCAACAAGCTCAGACAAGACCCTGTCCTTCTTGATTCATCCTGACCAATGTGGCTTTATGCCGGCCCGCAGCACCTGGCACTGCCTTCGTAGAGTCGAATTGGCCCTTTCCCAAGCGCACTGCCTCCAACATCCCTCTGCTCTACTCCTAATAAACTTTGAGAAGGCATTCAACACGATTGATTGGTTCTTCTTGAACAGCGTCCTAGAACGAGCCAGGCTAGGAACGCACTTTCGTAAACTTACCAAGTTTCTGTACTCCCAACCGTCAGCACAAGTCCAAATAAATGATTCGCTCTCTACCCCCTTTCCCATACGCAGAGGCACCGCCAAGTTTTCCCACTCTCCCCGCTCCTCTTTGCGCTGGCCATTGAGTCTCTTGCATGGCTCATATGATGTGACGCCCAAATCCAAGGGCGGTCTAGGAGGATGGACCCGAGGAGAGAATTGCGTTATACGTGGACGATATTCTGCTTTTTTCTGTCCAATCCCAAGGCCTTGGGCTTCCATTGCTTAGAGCTACTTAACATCTATGAAGAGGCCTCCAGCCTTTGGGTGAATAAAACAATATCTCTGCTAGACCCGGTCAGAGGTGACTGGAGTTTCTGCTCTTGGCAGTTCGAAATTCCAGTAAATCGCCTGGGGATACATATTTCTTTGCTGCCAGAGTTAACATGGAGTCTTAACTTGACACCCTCGTGACCAAAATAAAAAGATCTTTAGAAATGGGCGTGCCTGCCACTCCACATTTTAAGACAGGTTGCCCTCTTCAAGATGCTGATACTGCCTCACTTCCTGTACATGTTCCAAAACTTCCTCACCCAATAACCAATCAATGGTTTAAAACCCTCAATTCCGCAATTCGCTCTTACCTATGGGTGAGTGGCCACCATCGAATGCTTTGCTAACTGCCACCAGTCTACGTACGATGGAGGAATGGGGATGGCAATGATTGGCTCAACGGGGGTGGGAGAGCTGGCCCTGCTGGGACAGAACAAGATTATCAGATTTTTGTACAGAGCACCTATCCCACTCCCCGCTCTCTTGCAGGGATCACTCATGTGGTCCTCCTGTGCTGGAGCACTGCACTCCATCTCACGGGGTGGGACCGTAGACTGACACAGATGGTCCTCCTATGGCAAGGGAAGTGGCTGCACCACACTGCAAGACTGGAGGGATTCACAAAATTGGATAAGATAGGAAACATCCATCTTCGGGCCGTCTGTTCTGGTAACATACAGACGTTCCACCAAATACAAAAACAGTACCACCTCTCCATTACTCGTTTTTACACACACTTAAAGCTAACATCCCCCCTGACACCGAAATTCCTAAATTCAGTCCCCTTGAAGTCATGCTACTAATGGGGAAGCTCGCTCGAGGTGCCATTTCCTAGATACACTGTATCTTGGTCATTAATACCCCAAACTGATTTGCCACTCTAAAACAGCTTTGGGAGACATAAGTTGGTGAATTGGATGACGCACAATGTAGAGAGGCTAGGATGGCACCCCATGAACTTTCTATTTCAACACACCTCAGATTGACCCAGCTTAATTATCTCCTACATGACCCCCCCTGTGGCTCCAACGTGCCAGGAAGGTTTCCTAAGCCACTTGCTTCTGATGTTCCACATCTAATGCAGATGTTTTCCACGTTGCCTGGTCTTGTCCTGTGATGACTCAATACTGGTGAAGAATTGAACAAGAGCTCTCATCAGTGCTTCTCTCTCCATGAGTAGCACTGCTGGGGTTGCTAGAAGAACTTGGTGACCCAAGGGCGGAGCACACATTCATTGGGGTCGCCACACTGGTTGCCAAGCACGACATTGCCCGTAACTGGATATCCCCACATCCTCCCTCAATTGCTGAATGGCGGGCGTGGGTGGACTGGTGTGCTCAACAAGATCAACCTATCTATGCGGCTAGGGGTTGCTCACAAAAACACAGCAAGATATGCGAGGAAGATCATGGTATCGCTCTGACTATTGATTATTGTGTGTCTATGAAATGTGGTAATGTCTGGGATTTCGTTGGCCTGCATATTTTGTATATGTGCTTGAAATACAATAAAACTTGTTTACAATTTTAAAAACGCTGTGCAATGAAAAGGTGGCAGAAAGCGTCCTGCTATCACATCAGGCTCTAAACAAAGGCAACACTAAATTAATAATTAAGTACACACAAAAACACTGGCACTGATGGGAACTACCTTTTCTGAGGAAGCATTCCTTGTGAAAGAGCAAAATACACTCATTCAAAGTGAAGTTAGCCAATGGCGGAAGTATGACCCACTAGCCCCTTGCTGTATGCTGTAGTGGGTGTAAACAAAATGTGAACGACACAACAACAGACCAGTGGGCAAAGGTAGCTCACTGAAAGCCCTTTTAAATAAGTATAAAATACATATCATTTTTGGAAAATGAAAAGGTCTTGGCTAATGCCAGGCCTAAAAAGGAGTAAACATTCAGCATTTTGCAGTGAAACACCCATTCTTCTCCAAAGCAGCCCAGCACTTTGCGGTTGGAGCACCTCAAAAATCACATGCAGCACATTCTGAGGAACTCATAACACTGGTATCTTTCACAAGTAAACATACTGGGTGGGCGGTGTTCTACAGGCCAAGTTGTTATGGAACTATAAAATCAGGTACACTATGTCTTTTACACTATATGTAATGTACTTGCCGGGCTTCGCCCATTTTGTTCCTTTAAAAACGAATAGAATTTGTTGTGAAAAAACATATACTGGGTGGACAATAAATGAGGAAATCTGGAGGAAGTTGGCATGACGATACTGCAACAAGGACACTCTGCACCACTTTGGAAAGGAATATGCTTACATTATTCATCCTTTCTTCATGACTTTTGGTTTAAACCACACACCATTTCGGTAGCTCAACTCTTTAACTGATGTAATGGGTCTGGTTAAAAAAATGAGACTACTGTCTCTGATGTACAAGAGTCGTATTCTGTATTCACTATCTTTTGTGCATGAAGAATTATGGAGATCATGTTCTAGATGCTCATGAACAACTGTTTACGTATAGAGCAAAATAGGCCCAATTTGTTCTCTAATTTGCTAGAGGCACATTCTGTGACATGGGCATGATTGGCAAACTATGCTCCAGCTCAGACCTCATAGATAGGATTTACAAATGTCCAGGTTTATGCTATGCGTTAGGATCAGTGGAACACTTGCCCCAAAGTATGTTATCGTTTCGAGACATTTTAGCTTTGATTCCCGGAAAGCTGGAAGCACGCCGAGATCACCGCCTTACTCAAGAAACCCAAGGCAGACCCCAAGGACCTCAAGAACTTCCGACCCATCTCTCTGCTCCCGCTCCCCGCGAAGGTCACCGAGAAAATCGTCAACAAACAACTGACCCGCTACCTCGAGGAGAACAACATCCTGGACCCTTCCCAGTCCGGCTTCCGCAGCAACCACAGCACCGAAACCGCCCTCATCGCCGCCACCAATGACATCAGGACCCTGCTAGACAACGGAGAAACAGCAGCCCTCATCCTCCTGGACCTATCAGCCGCCTTCGACACGGTCTGCCACCACACACTACGAACACGCCTTCACGACGCCGGGATCCAAGAGAAGGCCCTGGACTGGACCACATCCTTCCTTTCCGGCAGAACACAAAGCGTCCGCCTCGCCCCTTCCGATCCAAGGCCACCAAGATCATCTGCGGCGTACTCCCAAGGCTCCTCCTCAGCCCAACGCTGTTCAACATCTACATGGCACCCTCGCCCACGTCGCCCGACAGCACAACCTCAACATCATCTCCTACGCCGACGACACCCAGCTGATCCTCTCCTCACCAAAGACCCTCACACCGCCAAAGCCCACCTCCACGAAGGAATGAAGGCCGTCGCCGAATGGATGAGGACCAGCCGCCTGAAGCTGAACTCGGACAAGACGGAGGTCCTCATCCTTGGTTCCAACCCTTCAGCCTGGGACGACTCCTGGTGGCCAACATCACTGGGAACAGCCCCGCCACCCACCGACCACGTACGCAACCTAGGGGTCATCCTCGACCCCACCCTCTCCATGACTAAGCAGGTCAACGCCATTTCCTCATCCTGCTTCAACATCCTCCGAATGCTCCGCAGGATCTTCAAGTGGATCCCCACCGAAACAAGAAAAACAGTCACCCAGGCCTTCGTCACCAGCAGGCTGGACTACGGAAACGCCCTCTACGCAGGAACGACGGCTAAGCTCCTGAGACAGCTGCAACGCATCCAGAACGCCTCTGCACGTCTTATCCTCGACATCCCCCGACGCAGCCACATCACACCGCACCTGAGAGACCTGCACTGGCTCCCTGTCAACAAGAGGATAACCTTCAAGCTCCTCACCCACGCACACAAAGCACTCCACAACACCGGACCAGCCTACCTCAACAGACGACTCAGCTTCTACACCCCCACCCGCCAGCTCCGCTCGACCAGCCTCGCCCTCGCCACAGTCCCCCGCATCCGGAAAACGACCGCCGGCGGCAGATCCTTCTCCCACCTCGCCGCCAAGACCTGGAACACCCTCCCCACCAACCTCCGACAGACCCAAGACCTACTGGCCTTCAGAAGACTCCTCAAGACCTGGCTCTTCGATCAGTAGCAGCACCACCCCCCTCTTCCCCCAGCGCCTTGAGACCCTCGCGGGTATGTAGTGCGCTTTATAAGTGACATGATTGATTGATTGATTGATTCAAGGGAAAAACTGCCTCATTTGTCCTGGTCTCCAGAAATGTTCACTTATCCCAAGGCTAAGCTTGAAGAAAAGGCTGCAATCATTTTACTAAAAATACCTTTACTAATATAATTAGGTATTAAGAAATAACCTTCTTTGCAGCTTTAATAATTCGGCATCTCTAAAAACGACTTATGGTATGCTTGTCCCCTTTACCAAATAAAGCACCAGTGCCTGCTGCAGTCTTCAAGGTCTGTTTACAATTAGAATGACACCACTGTTTACATTATTCATTCATTAGAAATTGACTTGTTGGTACTTTCATCCCATACAATTACTTTAATGGCTTGTAAGATGCCAAATACTCGCGCTAGGTCCACGCATGAGCAACTCATCCATTCAATGGTTTCCTTTGCATGCTGGGAATTGTAGTCACGATTTTAAAGAGATCGCCGATTGAAAGTCTACCAAAGAAAATAAATTGGGCTGGATGATTAATTCCCGCACGGAACCTGGAATTTTGCATTGTCACACGCACTAAAACTAACAAACGGAACAAGTAAGAAGTAAAACGGCACGAGACCTTCGACCGGTTACTACAATGCACTGTTAACTCACTCTACCTTTTTCTCACTGTTGTACCTCTGCTGTGACCCAGAGAACGCCCTGAGACCGTGCCTGCTTATGGTCTTTGTGAAAAAGGTCCTTAACGGTAGCAGCATCGTCTTTTCGGTGTGTAAGAACACACAGCCTATGTCCACAGGGTCTGCGCCCTCTAACACGTGCAGTACACTAGGTGGTGCGAAGGGTACAGTGGACTGTCATTTAAGAGGCGAGGAGGTGAACATGTAAGATTGCACGTTATTGGTCACTAACGCTAGATTTTGGTTGGGCACAGTGTATTGAGTTCCTATTGGAGAACGTCATTGTCAGTGTAATCCCGCCCAGTTCATGAATGGAAACGGAAGAAGCGAACTATGATATATTCATGTAGCAGACAGCTACCATTCTAACCGCCCCCTCTGAAATTGTATGCCTTTTTTACACCGCTTTTACGCCGCATTTTGGGGCATATGTAGGAAGCCAAATTGCGATTGCAAATGCTGAAATTCGCAGAATTTCAGGGTTTGCGATCGCAATTTGGGCAGTGTGCTATGTAGCAGAGAAAAACCCACTCGCAAAATAAGGAATCGCAAAATTTGCGATTCCCTATTTGCAAATGCATTTAAGGAATCCCAAATTGCGATTCCTTAAATGCAATGTAGGAAGCACCCAAGTTGTGCAATTTTGGCTTAGGAATCAGAAATTACCACCAACTTCAGGTTGGTGGTAATTTGCGATTTCTTTGAAAAATGCACTTTTTGCATCTTTCAAAGTGCCATGTGGCGCACATACACGCCCTTAGCGCATGTATGTGCGCCACATGTGCACACATACTTATTTCAGGGTGCAACAGGGTGTCCTATTGACACCCTTGCAACCTTGAAATTGCATTCTCAATTTGCGATTCTCTAATTGGGAATCGCAAATTGAGAATGTCTTCCAATCATTCCTATGGGCCTTCTAGCCCATAGGAATGAATGGGAAGGTATTCCTTGTTTGCGAATCTCAATTTGCGATTCGCAAATAAGGAATATGTGGGATTCGCAAAATATTTTGCTAATCCTACCTACATTGCGTTTTGCGATTCTCTAATTGCGATTCCCTAAAAATCGCAATTTGAGAATCACAATACCCGTTTTACCTACATATGCCCCTTTGTCTGCACGTTCGGAAGCTAGCGATTTGCGGGTGGCAGTATTACTCTTTTGTATCTGTTACAACTCTCTGGGTGGATTGACTGAATGTGTGCCGTTAATATAAAAGGGACTGTATGAAGAGTTCCAAGAGTTGGTTGGGGGGGGGGGACATTCCTCAAAGCACAATATTGGAGGACAACATTGTAATTGTATTTTTATAGCAGTTACTGCCCTGACGAGGCTTTGAAACGCTTTTCGGCGGAGCCCAAAGTGGATCAGTGATGGGTTAGTATAGGGGAAATATGAGTTGTTAATTGGAGCGGTGGATATGGGAGTCTGTTAGTTGCATTGAATAGTAAAAAGGAGGGCTAGAGGAGGAAAGAGTGTAGAAATTGTTATTTGGGACATCATAGTAGTAACATTTCAATTTTAGAAACTTAGTAAATTAGCACTAATGAAGTTTTGTTCTTGGTTTTATCAATAATCACCTAGAAAGCCTGCAGAAGATCAAATCCGGATCTCCACAAGATCCGATTCCACCAGACATCTTGCTACAGGGAGGTAAAAAAACTAAGTCTACCACTGCAGCACTCATATCACTCTCCTTCACACAAGGGGTGATCCCCAAAACATGGAAACATGCTATAATACGGCCATTGCTGAAAAAAACCCAGTTAGATCCAGCAGAGCCAGGAAACTACCGACCAATTTCACTTCTGCCACTACTAGGCAAAATAGCTGAAAAACATGTGAATCAAACCCTGTCCCAATACCTAGAAGACAATCGGTTGTTGCATACCACCCAAATGGGATTCCGACCCCAACATAGCACGGAGTCAGCCCTGCTGGTGGTTACGGAGGAATTGAAGGGAATTCTAGACCAGGGGTGTACAGCAGCTATCCTGCTCTTAGAACTCAGCGCCGCATTTGATACGGTGGATCACAGTACAATGATCCGTAAGCTAAAGGAAGCGGGTACCACAGGCCCTGCGCTAAAGTGGTTGACCTCATTCTTAGAAGACAGGTCTTTCCAACTATTGGAAGGGGAGTGTAGAGTTGGCGGGCGCTAGGCCCACATACTCGTAATAAGGAGATACAGACACAGTTGGTATGGGTGGATAACTGGCCCAGAGCACGTGCGCCGGCCCCTTTATTGTCAGGGTCACCTGACTGGTGACGCCTGTGGTGGGTGGGTGTTCAGTGTATGTACAGCATCGGGGAAACACTAGAATGTATCCAGCCGGATACTACATCCCTCCCAAACTTTAATAAAGTTCAAAACAATGAAGTCCAGACCTGTGGGAGAGAATATACTTTGAAAACAAACATAACAATAATAACGACTTCCACGTAGTCTCTTTCTCTGCTGGTCATCCGCCAACGAAGGTATCCTTGCAGCTAGGGCCACTAGTTCTCCTTGGCACGATGACGGGTTGCCCTGTGGATGTAGTCTTCCTTGGACTCACAGCGTGGAAGTGTGCTCTACAGCCTCTCTCTTCCTGTTCCACATACAGTGAAAGTGCAGATGATGGTGGATCAGTTCTGTGTTGTTTTTCACTGTACAGTCCTGGGTGAAGTATGTTCTCCATCTGGTGATTCACTATCTCCAATGGGATATGCAGTTGCAGGACGTCCCTCTCACGGATGCCCCTCTCTCGTGGGTGTCCCCTCTCACCGGACGACCCGGAGGCCCTTTGCTGCCAGGCTTCCACTGGACCGGTGGACTCCCGCCTTGTCGCTCCAACCACGTTGGAGGAATCGCTACGGGTCCTTTCTCCGTGTCCCAAGCTCCACCTGAAAAGGGTGTTGTTGGCACGTGCTCCTTTGCGTGCTACCTTTGTCCTCCCGGCATTTCCAGACCGAGCTTCAACAGTCCATCTCCCGTGTCGGGACCCGCTGCCACCGGTGTCCCAGAGGCCTCTGCCCCTTGGATATCCACGGTCCTGTGTCCGTTCCATCCCAGAGGTGGTTGTTACCAACGGACCGGCTTGCTCGCCTCTGTCGTCACCGGGTGATCTTGGGATTCGCACGTAGATGTGTACTTCCAGTGATACTGATGTTCTCCAGGTACTGTGTTCGGATGTTCATGCACCTTTTCACTTTCCTCTTCGGGTGTTCCCCTTCTGGTGTGTGTGTGTTGACCTGTTGCGCACACCTCTTTACTCTTCTTCTCTTCTTTCTTCGTCATGGCGTCTTGCCACTCGAGACCTGTCTTCTCTTCCTTCCTTCGCGACGCGGTCCGGTCTTCTCTCATGTCTGTTCGCCCTAACCAGGCTTCTCCGTGTAGCGTGCACTCCACACGTTTCCCCCTGGTCTTGTCCAAACACTAGGACACTGCCTTCACTTCGCTCTGTGACTGGACCTGTCGTCGCGACCTTCTTGCGTTCGATTACTTCTGACTTCTAGTTCATATCGTTAGACTTCTCTTCTGTCACTTCTTGGTCCTCTTCGTGGACCTCTCCTGGGGTCCTCTTCATGGACCTCTCCTCGGTCGTTCTCTTCACAGACCTCTTGTCAGATCTCTTCCTTCTCTCGGACCTTATCTCAGGTCACGTCACTCTCTGACCTCTTGTAGGTCGGTGTCATCCTTGCGACCATCTGGTAGGTCAGCTTCTTCCTCTTTGCGACCATCTGGCAGGTCGGCTACTTCCTCCTTGTGACCAACTGGCTGGTCAGCTTCTTCCTCTTTGCGACCATCTGGCAGGTCGGCTACTTCCTCCTTGTGACCAACTGGCTGGTCAGCTTCTTCCTTGCGACCATCTGGCTGGCCGGCTTCTTCCTCCTTGCGACCAACTGGCTGGTCGGCTTCTTCCTTGCGACCATCTGGCTGGTCGGCTTCTTCCTTGCGACCGTCTGGCTGGTCGACTTCTTCCTTGCGACCATCTGGCTGGTCGGCTTCTTCCTCCTTGCGACCAACTGGCTGGTCGGCTTCTTCCTTGCGACCATCTGGCTGGTCGGCTTCTACCTCCTTGTGACCATCTGGCTTCTTCCTGCTTCTGGTGGTCCGCGCAGCCACTTCTTCTGTTGGCGTCCCTTCGCCACGGTGCGCGCCTACTACTCGCATCCTCCAGTTCCCTGCTGCCTGGATCTATCTCTTCAAACTTTGCCATCCAAGTGCGTTGCGCACTGATGTTTTCACTCCTGCGGCGAGCATCACCTGGCCAGTAGGCGTCGCCGCAACTTGCGCACCCTTGGCAGCCGGTCCTTTGAGTATTCCTTGCAGGCTCACCTGTAGAGGTCTGCCACCTCCGCGTGGGCAGTTGCACATGTCTCCACTCTGCTTTACGGTGTAGCAGCTTTCCCCTCGCTGCTGTGCATTCCACTTAGCCTCTTTTGCCCTCTTTCGTTTTCCTTTTCTTAAACAGCCTGGAGCTGCCTCTCTGTGTGCATCATCTTTGTGCCTCAGTCACTCTTTCTCTGTGTCCTTCAGACGGGTGCGCCCTGCACACAAACTGTCCTTCTGCGCACCTTTGTAGTGTCTCTATGCCCGTGGTATAGCTTCTATGACCGGGCAGTCTTCACTGATTTAGCCGGTGTAGTACCGCTTATCTGCCACACGATGGCAGTGTTGCATTATTTCTCGTGTCGTCCCAGGCTCGTTTCCTTACTCCGAGGCCTCGCGATGTCTTCGCTCTTCTCTTGGAGTAATGCCGGTGCTCGGATTCTCCTTCGACCTGGGCGGCTAACACGGCTCCCTCGACGGGTCACCCCCACCAAGGTAATTTCTTCCTTTGTTGGTGTCCAGCCTCTCACTTGGACAGCAGCAGTCTCCCTCATTAACGGGCTGCGCAGGAGAGTACAACAGGCATTGCCCATGTCTTGGGGCGGGCGCTACTCCCTCACTTGCCTCTTCTACATTTTCCTCCACCATGCGGCGGCCAGCCGCTCACTTTCAATTGTGTTCGCCCCTCACGGCAGGCCCTTTTACTTCACGGGCTGCACGGGGAGGCTGGAGCTGCCACTTGGAAGACCTACACTTCTTAGGCGTCAGGATCGGCCACTGCAGCTTCGGATGCGCTGCGAGTCTCGCCTCACCACCGCCTGCTTCTCGCGCTGCCACAAATGCCTCGAGCCATTACCTCCTCCGTCCTCTACCCGCCCGCAGCAGCCTTTCAGTTCACACGCTGCACGGGGTGGGGAGGGTTGGCGCTGCTGCCGGAGCCTGCTTGCTCCGTTCTGGGCAAAGTTAATTTTTCTCGCGGGGACGGGGGAAGTGGGTAGCTACGCCACTCTCCCTCCTCTTCGCAGTAGTCTCTTCTCTTTACCTCACCCCCACCGCAGCAGCCTCTCACTATTTACACGCTGCGTGGGGAGGGGTAGTAGCTGCCGCTGGGGATTGCGTAGCGTCGCTACGGGACACTGTCCACATTTAATGCGGGTAGGCTCCGCTTCAGTTGTGGCCTCGGCAGGTCAGTGGCAGATGCATGCCACGGCTCCTTGGCTTCCTTTCCACGCCCCGCAGTTGCTCACCTTTGGCCCGCTCCTCGGGCGTCACTCGGCCTCACGGCAGTCTGCGGCGGCGGCCGGCATCAGCTCAGTCCGGCCTCGCTCGCCGTGCGCTTCCACCTTCATCGTGCCGGAGGGCACACCACAGATCCTTCAGCGCGGGGTGGGCTCCCGCGAACCTCCTGTGCTGTTCAGAGGTCACTCTTCGCTTGCTACGGCAGTCTGCGGCTCTTCCGACGCGGGGTGGGCTCCCGCTCGGCTTCCTTCACGCCCGGGCTTTCTCCCGCCCCGTGGGCTATCGGGCGCGTCGGGCACCTCCTCCCAGGGGTGCATGCATACTAGGTGCGGGGTGGGCTCCCGATCACCTTCTCGAAGTCACTGTAGGCCCAGGGCTCTTCGCATGCCCCGCGGGCCGGTAGACGCGTCCTGCGCCTGCTCTCAGGGGCGTGCCCTCAACACGGGCAGTTCTCTCCCCCTTTTCCACCGCTGATGGGCTGCTGCACGCACGCACGGGCACAGCCCCCTCGTCGCCAATGTAGAGTTGGCGGGCGCTAGGCCCACATACTCGTAATAAGGAGATACAGACACAGTTGGTATGGGTGGATAACTGGCCCAGAGCACGTGCGCTCGGCCCCTTTTATTGTCAGGGTCACCTGACTGGTGACGCCTGTGGTGGGTGGGTGTTTAGTGTATGTACAGCATCGGGGAAACACTAGAATGTATCCAGCCGGATACTACAGGGAGCATCTATCTGACACCCTCCAAATCTCGTGCGGAGTCCCACAGGGATCTGCACTAAGCCCGACACTGTTTAACTTGTACATGCAACCACTGGCAGAGATAGTGCAAGAATTTGGACTTTCCATAGTATCATATGCTGATGACACCCAGCTGATACTATCAGTGACGGAAGGTCCCCAATCCATACACAACAATCTGGGACCATGCATGATGCAGGTAGCAGGTTGGATGAATAGGTGCAGCCTAAAGCTGAATGGGGGTAAAACAGAGCTCATGTTCCTGGGAACCAAGACAGTCCCAAGAAATATTATCAGTTGGCCTCCAGAATTGGGAGAACCCCCAGTCCCAAAGAACGCGATAAAAAACTTGGGAATCTGGCTAGACGAAAGTTTGTCCATGGAAACCCAAGCCAGGAAACTATCAGGTATATGCTTTGGATTATTGCGTATGCTTTGGAAAATCCTTCCTCTCATACCTGAACATACTCGCAGAACCGTGGTCCAGGCCTTAGTGGTGTCGCAGCTGGATTACGGCAACTCTCTGTATCTTGGCGCACCCAAATACGTCATAAACCGGCTGCAAGTGGTTCAGAACACCGCAGCAAGGATATTGCTTTGAATCCCAAGACAACATTCAGCTAGGGCAGCCCTGAAGACGTTACACTGGCTCCCGTCCAGGCCAGGATCAAGTTTAAGGCACTATGTATTGCCCATAGAGCTATGAATGACAAAGGCCCGGTCTTAATTAAAAAGCTTGTCACACACTATATCCCAGGCAGAAACCTAAGATCCTCAGCAGACCTACTTATGAAACAGACTAGGATAAAGAGAGCCAGGTGGGGAGGTAGATCCTTCTCGCACTTGGCCCCTAACCTATGGAACGCCCTGCCCATGGAACTGCGCCTGGTGACCAACGAATTGGCATTTAGGAAAAAACTTAAAACCTGGCTCTTCCCTTAACATCCCTGCTCCTTGACTGCCACTTTTCTCCTAGCACTGGGAAGCCCACGGGCAGACACGCGCTCTATAAATCCAAAAACATAAACATAAAGCCTAAGGTATGAGGCCATCCCAATGGCAGAATGTACGCTATGTAAATGCAACAAATATAAATGGATGTTATGCTGAAGGAATGATATGGCTTTCAAATCAATTTTCCAAGGCTACGTAAATGTGTGTGGTTTAATTTTTAGGTCGAGCTTCGACCTGTTGTATCTCTTCTGTGTGGTCTGGCAAACCCACTTGGTCCAGCGGGTTACTAGCAACGAGCATTCATACACAAAATACTCACTTGGGCCCATACATTCATACTACGCTAGCAATTTCCGCTGGTGGGTCAGTTGGTACTCTTCATCAAAATCCCTGCTACCAATTACTTTTCCGATTGAAGAGTAATGACTTACCAATGGACCCTTTGCTAATTGGGAAGTTTAAAATGAGTGACGTTCCATACAATTCATATTTTCTGAAATAATCACTGAGTCAGGAAGTTTTAAAATGTTTATCTAAAGATTTAGCAGAGTAAAATACAGAACCACATGATACTTAAATCGTATATCAAGGATGAAGCATAATAATCAATTATCGATCAATGACGGTTCCTCAGAAAGGAGAAGATAGAGACAGCAGCGCAACTAAGGTTTGCATTTATATTTACCTAAAAGTGCGAGAACCAAACCCCTTGGCCAAGGAGTTGGAAAGATAGGACCCTGGAAGGATGAAGAGCGAAGACCTCCTCCCGGATCAGGACAGGACCGGTGACCTCTCTATCAACGACGCCTGCGTCGTTCCCCTCTCTGGTACTTCGCTTTTCCTCGAATTCTCCCGTGTCTTCCTTCTAAGGTATTCCGCCGCCCCCACCTCAGGACCTCTCTGGACAGCGGTTCGGTCTGCAATCGATCAGCTTGTACGTCTGGAGCCTACGTCTCTGCCTTCATGTGTCTGTGCTAGCATCTCCTTTTCTCTCTGCATCTCCGGTCTAATTAACTAATTCTATATCTATTATACCCTTCTACGCCCATGTACCTCCCCTAAATGTTGCAGAATTATGGGCCCACTATTTCTGATTGGACGGGGACAGGGGGTTGATCCTCACACCATATTGATTTAATTCATTTTTCTTAAAGCCCATTGCGTGCGTCAGTAGGTGGCGTTGTTCGGCATTCGCAGACCTATAAAGGCACCACGTAGGTGCGCTTATGTCAGTTTTTCACAACCTTCCACGCCAGAAGGGCGGAGCCATGAAGAACACTGACCACTGGTGTGCAAAACTAGGACCCTGAAAGGTATCAGCCCTGTCCCTAGAAATCCGTTCGCAATGAGGGGAGGATGGATGGATTGCTAAGGAATCTGCGGCTAGATAGAGTCTCTACCAGATAAGGCGTTACCGAAAGTAAGTAACTTGTTAATCTGATAGAGACTTCTAACCACTGATTCAATACCTTAGAACGTATGACCAAGCAATACAATCCCCGGTGGGGGTCTGCGGACCAATTTCAAATAAGGAAGTCCTGCAGGACCGAACTGGCAAAGTGCCCATCCCTATGGACCAGGCTATCCAGACAGTCGTGTTTGGTGAACGTATTCAGGGAAGCCCACACTGCTGCCTGGCAGATGTCCAGGGCCAGAACGCCGTGGGCTAGACAAGTGGTCGCAGCATTAGCTCTGGTGAAATGAGCTCACAAGCCTTCAGAAGGCTGCTTCTTGGTCAGCGCACAGCAGATTTTAAAGCAGAGAAAGACCCATCTGGAGATGGTCCACTTCTGCACAGCTCGACACCTCTTCGCACCAACATACCCCACAAAGAGTTGGTCGTTCCACCTGGAAATCTTGTTTGCAGTCAAGGTATAAAAACAACGCTCTTTTTGGGTCCAGACGGTGGAGTCGCTTCTCTTGTTTAGAGGGGTGTGGAGGAGCGTAAAAATTAGGCAGTGTGATGGATTGGCCTAGGTGAAATGGAGTGACCACTTTCGGAATAAAGGAGGCCTTGTGCGAAGCACCAGTCTGTCAGGATAGACTGATAAGTAAGGCAGCGTGGATGACAAGGACTGTGCTCACTTACTCTACGGGAAGATGTAATAGCCACAAGGAAGGCTGTTTTAATCGTAAGAAGCCTGAGGGGACAATTATGAAGAAGCTCGAAAGGAGCACACATTAAGAATGTTAACACCAAATTAAGGTCCCACTGAGGCATGGTGAAGGAGGGAAGAGATGAACAAGACCTTTCAGAAACCTATGTACAATAGGGGATTTGAAAAGAGAGGGTTGGTCAAGCAGTCACAAAATAGCCAAAAGAGCAGACGGATAGCCCTTTGAGAGTGCCCAGAGCAGAGACCTGCTGGGCAAGGGAAAAAATGAATAGTAACACTTCAGATTGGGGGGCAGAAAGGCGATCAATGTCTTTTTCTGCACACCATGTCACAAACTTATAGGAGTGTACTGTCTTGGTTGAGGGACATCTGGCTGCCAAGATGACGTTGCATACTTCGGGAGGAAGGTCGAAAGCTGTCAGCTGGCGCAGCTCAATCTCCACGCAAGAAGGTGGAGGCTGGACAGTACCCTCCATGCTGCCGTGACAGAAGATCCTCCCGAAGAGGCAGCCTGATCGGAGGATCAATGGCCATGCTCAGTATCTCGGGATACCAGACTCTCCACGCCCAGTCTGAGCCACAAGGATGACTTGGGCCTAGTCGTACCTAATGTTCTTTAGAACTCTGTGCAGGAGTGGTATGAGTGGAAAGGCGTATAAGAGGCTGGTGCTCCACTCGAGACGAAAAGCATTGCTGAGCGAGAGCTGCCTTGGAGACTCCAACACACAAAATTACTGACATTGAATGTTCTCAGCGGAGGCGAACAGATCTAACCAAGGCTCTCCCCACTGTTGAAACAGACCATGCGCCACCTCTGGGTGGAGACCCCATTCGTGATCCACGAGGCATCGACGGCTGAGAGCCCGCCAGTTGTTGAACCACCAGGGATAAGCCTTGCTATTCCAGCCTTGTCCAGAGACCCCGGGCCTCCTGACAAGGGGTCCACAACCCCACCCCACCCCATTTGTTGCGGTACCACATGGCGGTGGTGTTGTCCGTGGACACCTCCATTAGCCTTCCCTTGATGTGGATTCGGATTCTGCCAGAGACCAGAGTCCTCTGATCTCCCCTCTCCCAGATGCCGCCCCATCCCAGGAGTAACGCATCTGGCACTAATGTGAGATGTGGTTGGGGAAGGGAGAGGAGTCTGCCCCTGACCTAATCGCGGTTCGTTAGCCATCACTACAGATCTTTCGCAGCTCCCTGCAAGATCTGGCCCCCAATGCTGTGCTCATTGAAACTTCAGGTCCCACTGGAGAGCCCACATATGATATCATGTATGAGTTACCAGTAGGATGCAGGAGGCCTTGAGTCCCAACAGCCTCATGGTCTACCTCACTGAAATCCAGGATAGAGTTTGAAACATCGGTATCGTAGCCTGAATATCCTGGACTCGCCGCTCGGGAGAATAAGCCCAAAACCGCACAGTGTCCAGAACACCTCTGATTAAAGGGAGCGTCTGAGAGAGAGTCAGGTGTGACTTCAGTATGTTGATAGTGAACCTCAGCGAGTGCAGGAGGTTTGCCGTAGTCTGGAGGTGGGAGACGACAGCCTGGGGCGAGCCTGCCTTTAACAGCAAGCCATCAAGATAAGGCAAGACTGGCACCCCTTATCTCCGCAGATGAGCTGCAACCTCCGCCATCACCTTGGTGAGCACCCGAGGGGCGCTGTATGTACAAAAGGGATGATGGGGAACTGAAAGTGCTCGTGGTCCACAGTGAGCCGAAAGTAATGCCCGTTGGGCAGGTAGGACAGGAAGGTGGAAATAGGCGTCCCGTAAGTCCAACGCTACCATCCAGTCTCCTGGGTCCAGGGCAGACAGAACTTGAGCTAACGTGAGAATTTTGAATTTCTCCTTCTTGAGGAAGTAGTTGAGAGCCCGTAGGTCTAGAATAGGACGATGGCCTCCGTCCTTTTGGGGACCAGAAAGGAGTGGGAATAGCAACCACAGAGCATCTGGTTTCGTTATTTCAAGCCACAGTTGGTATTCCAAAGAGTCAGCCCTTGCGGCGCGTAACTTAAAGTATGTTTTCATAAAGGCGCCTTGTTTTTCCAGGGTTTAGTTAAAAAGGTCAAACTCCGGCCGAATTTGTGCTGAGGAGGTGTGTTTTGGGAGGCAAATAACCCTTCTCTAGGTGCTCACTAACATTTTGTCCAGCAGATTGGAACCGTTTCCAAGCATGAGCTCTGATCCATAGGCTAGAGTGGGTAGCAGTTTAGCGCGAATCACTTTCATTAAGGGATGAAGGGAGGGACCAGAAAGATTTTTTGAAAGCTTTAAAAGCATGTGTAGTAAGATGGCTACTTTAGACTTTAAGGCCTCCTTGTGGGGGAGGAAAGTTCCACGATTATCCATGATCACTCCCAGGAATTTATATTCCGCAGAGATTTTAACTTGGAGGCCATTCAGGTTCCACTGGCCTGGTTTCTTTATCTTTCTGTCCATTATCATTAGCATTGTTTTCTCTGGATTGAAGGAAAGTTCATTGTGTTTCGTATAGTTGTACAGTTTGTCCAAAAGCCGTTGCAGCCCCACTCTGGTTTTGGATATTGAAAGGGCATCATATGCTTAAAAGAGGCAGCAGATTGATTTGCCTCCAAGCTTTGGAGCATATGCATTCACTTTGCCTAGGGCTATCAGGATATCCGCCAGAAATATATTGAAAAGCACGGGGCTAAGACACATCCTTGTTTTAAACCGGTCGAGGTTTGTATTTTTCGTGTCAAGGAGGCACTGTCTCCCAGTTTTAGTTGGAGCCTAGTATTTGAGTACAAGGTGATAATACTTTTCAGTAATGGAGGCGGGATTTTCCTTGCTGCTAGTTTCTGCCAGAGGATGTTTCGTGGAACTGAATCAAAGGCTGCTTTGAAATCCATGAAGCATAGATACAGGAAGGATTTAGAGTTAATTGTTTTTTCAGCCATTATTGCCGAAGCCAGAAGGTTTGCAGTAGTCCCCAACCCCTTTCTAAAACCTGTTTGATGGCGGAGGACAATACACTATTAATTTGCCTACAACTCGAGTTCTCCAGCAGACGACTTGCATAATATTTAGTCTCTTTATCCAGCAGGGAAATTTGTTGATAGTTTCCCAGGTCTGAAGCTTTTCCTCTTTTATATATCGGGCGGATTATCGTGCCTCTCCACGATTCTGGTATCTGTGCAGTAGAGATGCAGTGGTTGTATAAAGGTGTTAATAGGGTTGCCCCCAATATTCCGGATTGTCTTTAAAGAGCTGCTGTGGTAGGCCATTTGGCCCTGGGGCCCTGTCTCGTCTTCCCCTGTTGATTATGCCAACTGATAAAACTGGTAAACCCTGCAATTTCTGTGAATTAGGGGGCACGAGATTCTATACTTAGTGATTTTAAACATTCCATATCAGCAACAGTTTCAACTGCAGGGATTCCTGCATCCCATGTGTTCGGTGCAATGATTTTGGGTGTGCCATTGCACGAGTACATTGGCCATGATGATATAATCTTCCCATTGGTGCGCAGATGTGTTTGCGTGGTTTACCACAGGGTGTTCTTGTTACTTTTTATTTATAATCCCTCAGAATTGTTTTGCCTTTCTCGATTTACAGGCAAGGAAGAGTGTTGCCCAGTAGTTGTCATGGGCAGCACATCTGAGTGCCCATATTCCCTTTTAAAAGACTTCAGAGGGGCTGCAATTTTTGCCTTAGACCGGCCGCGGTTGGGTTGCTTTTGAAAGCTCTAAGCAGTTTATGCATTTCCTTTTACTGGACCTTATGGATGGAGGGATCTTGCAGCACATTCTTCTGCTTTGTGTAAGAACATGTGCTCTGCCTGAGTGCGATGGAAACTCCTGTATCAGGTTCTTGATTGCCAGTTCCCAAGCATTGGCCAGACTTTCCATGATCAGTCAGCTGCGCTCCTCAGAATCCTTTGCTGTAGCACATTTTCAAGTTAGTCTCTTTAAGCTGGTAGTTGGTGTTACAGAGCCAGAGTCTAGACTTTTCGCCAGTAAATGACTTTTATTGCTTAGCTGCAAGGTTTGCTGATTATGATCGCTTTCTAAGCAAACGTCTTACATGAAAGACTGCAAGTATCTTAACAGGGAGAGGCTTATGAAAGTTTAATCTATAATGGAGCATAATTTAGGAGCAGTGTGAGTCGGCACAGGGGGATGATCCTCTCTTGCTCGTCCATTCACTGATCTGAGACCGGCATGCACACATATGCCCAATATCTTCTCTCCAATAGGGTCAAGTTTTTTTAAATTGAGGATATCACTTGATGTGGGATATTACCTACGCCACCTTGTATCAATACCAATTCATCTCCATAGCTGTTGGAGAATCGATGCGAGTCACCTGTAAAGATCAAATGTGCCCCGACGTGCTTTTGGCTTGGGTCGGTTATTATTGACTCCAGTTTCAGTATAATCTCACGTTTTAGGTGGAGGCATTGGTGGTTGTAAATATACATTAATAGGAGTGGTGCCTTAAGGTCACATGCCAAATTTGCAACCAGTAATTCATGCAGTGCGATTTATTCTATATTAACATCCAAATCTGAGGAAATGTAAATAACTAGGCCACCTTTAGGTTTGTGTTTTGACTTCATTTATAATGCTGAGCATCGATATTCCAAATACCTGATCTGGGGAGTTTATGTTATACACTGCATGTTTCCTGCAGCATTATCCTGTTGAATTGCTGCCAGTACGCAACCACTTCTACTTCATCAACCAAGTTGCATGAACCTCTAACGATCCATGAGCATATCTTCAGACCAGTAGAGGAACTGGGCGTATGCGTGGCAGGCAGTCAATTTCCTGATCGATTAGCTAAGGCCATTGGCAGCCATTGCCAGTCTGTCTCCATGTTGCTGTTTTGACTCGGCCTATGTTGCCTCCTTAGTGTATCTTCCAGCCTTATTACTGTATTTTTGGGCTGGTTATTGCTGCCTATTGCGTTTCTCAGAATTGAGAAAGTCTCATTTGGGTGACCTCGATTGTGAATGACTGTCTTGGGTTCACTACAGAGCTGTACTAGGTACGCTTCAGTTGAATATCTTGTTAGCCTGATGCCCCAGTCCCTGAAATGATCCTTTTCTTGCTACATTAGTCTTGCGTGTTCAACCTTTGACCATGTTATTAAAGTCGGTTCCTTTGATTGTGTACCTCTAGGTGGGAGGAACGCAATGGATTGTATGACTGCACTGGTTAAATATGCCAGTGGCACATGGCTTCCGATTAGCTTCACTAAATTTCCCCTATTTAATATATTGTGGGGACCTCTAGATACATATTCTTATTTCTTGATTGGTGATCAGTGCCTGAGCTTTGGAGTGAAGCAACACCCAGGGATGGGTTGGGGCATTACCACTGAGATTAGGGGTTGTGCGTGCACGCCTGAACTCCTCAGCGGGTGATATCAGAATTCTCCGCAGACATTTGCAGTTGATCGCCTGGACATTGAGGGCTAATTGGTAAAGAGCTTTATGCAGGTGGGAATTTTGCAGATGGGTTTGAGTGTTGATTTTTCACTGTAAATTGTAGGTTCCCTATGACTTTCGAGATGCCGTCCCCTGATACTGTAATTTTCTGCAGGTGTTGATTTTCAGTTAAAAGTTGCTAGCTTTTCTTTTGTCTCAGAGTCTTTCAAGTCTTCTAGCTAGTTACGGGTATATTTGCTAATGAATGGTATAATGTTATCCTTCCCAGCCATGGAAGTAGTGTCGGCCTCAGACCTTGGCTGCGTATGAACAGTTGCAACATCCAGCCGCCCATTTGAGGAACCACTGTTTGTTAAGATGGGTGCAGTATTGATTGGCTGACGAATTTGTTTTAGTCTGGACCAGTGCCTCATGTGTTGAACAGGTTCCAATGACCGGGTAGGGCGCTTCGTGTCTGTTGAATAGCTTTGTCTGTTTTGCCTGAAAACTGGGATATGTCCTTGCATACTATGTTCTTATTTTCAAAGATTGGATATATTTTATTGGCTAATCTGTGATCTGTAGCAGTTGGTTGCCAAATAGTCCGTTTTTCCTTTGTGTTCTCGTTTTGTTCGTGGTTTCCTATGTGCGGCACTTGCCGTTTCAGGTGTGAGCTGCCTTTCTCCAGTGGGGCTGCTTTGTACGTCGAGCTCAGTGCTCACCACTTCATGAGTGGCTTTAGGAGTTCCTATTTCAAGAATTGTAGTGTTTGTGCTCTTTTTACTGATGGCTATGTACCCAAGATCTGATTGTGCATGTATTTCCGCTGTGCGTAACATCATACAAGTGCCCAGCACTGATTGAGATGCTTTCTGTGATTCAGTACTTTGGAGAACCTTTGGTGCGATCAGTGCATTGGGAGCCTTGGTGTACTCTTCCGCCGTGGTTATTTGCAAAATTGCTGTGCAGGTTGCAGTAGCACATGGCGGATGGGGAGAGGTGTATAGTTTTGTTTTTGTTGGCTCTTCCACGGACTTGCTTCTGTATCTACTACCGCACAGTGTTGAGGTCATGGTTTGCTTCTTTAGGTCTGTAACAATTGATGCTAAGAGAGTTTATTAAGAATTGGTGAAAATGCACACTTTCCAAACTCTGGATACACTGGGTTAACTTTTGCTGGGGGCGACCACTGGGCCCACACGATAAGGGTGTTAACCGTGTCAAGTTTGTTGTCCATCCCCGACACACACACTGCCAGGGTATTTAACAAGCATTTGCAACGCAATAGGTCTCGCATTTGCGAGAGTTTTAGCTATTGGCATTGTAAATGACAATGCCTTCTATTCATGTGTTAGTTTTTAAAACATAAATAAAAGGCATTTGTTATTTGCAATGCCAATAGCTTAAACTCTCGCACATGCGAGACCTATTGCAGTGCAAATGCTTTTTTTCTATGGGCCATACAAACAGTGTGACATTTACAGTGCGGCCCGGCAATGATCACATGCATTTTACGTAACAGTCCTTATTGTAATAGACTTCACTGCTTGCGATTTTTTTTCTTTTCTAGCGCACTTTGTTTAAATAATTTTAAGGAGCTTCATATGTAGATTATTTTATATTTGGTTGCACTTAAATGCATTAACTGGCACTATTTTGCCCCGAAAATTAATGAATTTTTTGTAATTATTTTATGGTATTAGAAGAAATGGTTTTAATTAACTGTAATAAACATGAACAATGTGTGAGGGAAGCAAAGGTTGAACGAGGCGGACCTTAGGCCCATCATGTGTGTATTGGAATCTTACAATATATAGCTGCACTGTCAAAACCAATACCTAAAAAGCCACAAACCTCACTTGCAGGAAGGGGATAGTGAGAGGCAGTTAGAAATAACAAGAGAGGGGTATCAGACATGGGCGTGCTTGGCCAGTGCACCCACTGACGCCTTGAACTAGGAGGACCGGAGTGGGCACTGAGGTGACATGTGAATGCCTCAGAATAACCACTGCCCACCCGGGTAATCGTGCTCTATGACCCTTAACTTTCAAACTACGTCCAAACTATGACGGAAGAAAGGTGCCGGGTGCGGCCGGCAGCCCTGAGGACTTGTGTCATCCATCCTTGGAGGTCACGACTGCAGTATTGTTCTGTAACAATCCAGGCACTGGGGCCACATGAGGGATGACTGGGATAGTCCATCCAGGCAGGGAGCGGTCTTCTGCCCTCCTTCAAGTTCGTGTTTTCTCCTCTCCAAGGGACGAAAGAGGAAAGGGAGTCAGAAAGAGTCGTGGAGAGGTGGGCCAGGGAGCACAGGGGGAGCAGTAAGAAATGTGGGCTGAGCGACGGTAGAGGAGGCAAGCAAGAAGAGCTGTGGCGAGAGGGATGAGGGGAGAGTGGAAGCAGGGAAAGCTGTGGCGGGAGGGGCGAGAGGAGAGCGGAAGCAGGGAGAGCTGTGGAGAGAGGGGCGAGAGGAGAGCGGAAGCAGGGAGAGCTGTGGAGAGAGGTACGAGGGGAGAGCGGAAGCAGGGAGAGCTGTGGAGAGAGGGACGAGGGGAGAGCGGATGCAGGGAGAGCTGTGGAGAGAGAGGGGCGAGAGGAGAGAGGAAGCAGGGAGAGCTGTGGAGAGAGGGGCGAGAGGAGCGCGGAAGCAGGGAGAGCTGTGGAGAGAGGGGCAAGAGGAGAGAGGGGCAAGAGGAGAGCGGGAGTAGGGAGAGCTGTGGAGAGAGGGACGAGGGGAGAGCGGAAGCAGGGAAAGCTGTGGAAAGAGGGGCGAGAGGAGAGCGGAAGCAGGGAGAGCTGTGGAGATGGGCGAGAGGAGAGCGGAAGCAGGCAGAGCTGTGGAGATGGGCGAGAGGAGAGTGGAAGCAGGCAGAGCTGTGGAGATGGGCGAGAGGAGAGTGGAAGCAGGGAGAGCTGTGGAGAGGGGCGAGAGGAGAGTGGAAGCAGGGAGAGCTGTGGAGAGGGGCGAGAGGAGAGTGGAAGCAGGGAGAGCTGTGGAGAGACGGGTGAGAGTAGAGTGGAAGCAGGAAGAGCTGTGGAGAGAGGAACAAAGGAGGAGATGCCGAGCAGGAACTCCTGTAGAGTGGGACCATAGCAGCGAGGGAGAGCTGAGAAGGTGGAGAAGAGTGGGATGATAAAGGTCAGGGAGAGCAGGAAGAGCTGTGGACAGAGGGACTAGCATCAGAACCACTGGAATTGTGCAAATCTGCGGTTTTGGTGTTTCCCACATAATTATGGATGTGCCGCATTTGCACCAAATTCCATCATCTACAGCATAATCAGCAGATTTTAATAAAAAAATTGTTTTTAGCTGAAGTGGATGGAAAGTTGCTAAAAACGCAGTGACTGGTGTTGCGCAGCGGATGGCCGTTCGCAAAGGCTGACCGGCAGCATTCTATTGCTTAGTGCTGTATTTGGGTGCCATACTGATAATAATGAGGTGAAACATCATGTGTAAAACTGACAAACCAATGAAGTGATACCATCCTCCCAAAAAGCTACCTACACACACATATAACGTTATTATCCAAACGCCAAGTTTGCATCTGCAGCAAGGGGCTGGCGACGTTTACACCCAAACTGAAGGGCTTTTAGGCGCTTAGGAGCATTCAGGGTAAGGTTTGGTGTCAGAATAGGAGCTTTGGGGTCTTTCCATGCTGGCCACTGAGGTGCTCGGGTAGGGTCAGGAGGCTGATTGGAGAGCTTAGATTCCATGCCCATTCCGTTATTGACCTCTCAGCTTTGACCATCAGCAGGTGCCCCGACTTTTCTCACAATGGTGCCAACGATGGTGGTTCTCTGGGGGCTAGGGGGACAGTTCAAATGAGAAAGTGGAAGCTTGTAAGAGGCAGTGGCGGTGGGGGCTGCTGAAGGTGACAGTAATGTCCACAGGCGGAAACTAATTTGAGAAAAGCAAAGGGGAACACATTGTTAGTGGAGCATGACTGTTGTGCTAATATTAGTGAATCCGTGACACACTGCCGCTGTTCATGTAGCGCTTAAGTGCCTCTTTCCCAGAGTTTGTGACTCAACAGACCTCTGCTCCAGTGCCCGGGTCACACAGGCTGTGTCTCTGTAGTTGTACCGTGTCGCAGTGTCCCTCAGTCATTTTCCACGACTCTACAGTGCGTGTTCATCCC
This sequence comes from Calotriton arnoldi, assembly GCA_963921515.1. Lineage (NCBI taxonomy): Eukaryota > Metazoa > Chordata > Amphibia > Caudata > Salamandridae > Calotriton > Calotriton arnoldi. Next base: position 873,976 of record CAWUFW010000477.1, on the reverse strand, counting down.
GTGACCTTTGCTATGTTATAACCAATTCTATAGCGCCTTCTACAATTAGGTTATGGCACTGAAGCGCTTTTTCGTCTGGCTAACATTTTGATACGCTTTTGAGATTTCCTTCACTTGGCTGTATATACCAGTCGGGTTGTGTTTGCTTTGTAAAATGTCTAGGTTAGTCATTTTTGTGTCGTTAGTGTGAAACGAGCTTACTCCTGCTCCATGTGACGTGCACTGGGTTGGCGATGGCTTTGCTGTTTGTGGCTGGGCCGGGCTGTCTGGTTTTTGTAGCCCGGGGTGTGCCGCTCCCGTCCCACACACCACTGGTAGACATGTTTGTGGCAGTGATGCGGCGTTGCGTGAGGTGGGTGTGGCCGGTGGGCTGCTTGCACCACATTATGCATCCCCTCGGCAGGCACTGGTGCCCCCTGCTTGCCAGCTGCCTGGGTGACGAGTAGCTGGTGCCAGCGAGGGCTCTCGAGTTTCATCACAGGTCGAGGAGGTGTTTGGGGTTTTGTCCTGCTGTGTGCTCTTGTAACGCGCTGTGCATGTTTTCGTGGGTATGGCTGTTATCAGCACTGTCCTACTTCCCAAGTATGTGGCCTGTCTGTGCTGTATTGGACGTGTGTGCAGTGCTGTGCCTGATGCGTGCCCTTGAGGTTATGTGTGTGGTGTGCAGTAGGCAATGCATACATGCTACTGTGTTGGGCATGTGTGCGATTAGCATGACCATTCATGTAGTGCTCGCCACAAACTACATTTTCTGTAGCCGATTTTTTAATACGTGTATTTATCACCCACTCAATGGCATTCATTTTAAAACTCTGAGAAGGATGAAAGGCTGCGCTGGCCTCGTGTTATCGGAACCTTTGAGCTGGATGTCACACACACACTGCCCCGCAGCAGATGCTCAACTCACTGAGCTGCATCGCTGTAAGCACTGTGCAGAAGAGAGAGGCTCTTCGAGCCAACTTTTATGTAGTATCACAAAATCAATAGTCGAAAATATAAACACACATCTTTTTATAAGTACACTGGGCCTCAAACTGCCCCAATGTTTACAGCTAAAAGAGCGGACTCACTCACAGAGGGAGTTACAATCCGTTCAAGATCAGAGAGTTTGGTGAAGGGCGGAATCCAAGATTAATGTCTCGAGTTCTCGTCTCAGGGGCTTAAACAGTAGAGCGTGCCTCCCCCTCAGCATTTTATCCAGTTCAAATCACCACATTTCATCAAAGCGCTAGTAGTAACAAGGCGGAAGAGACGCCGTGCGCGAGCACAAGAGACGCCGTGCGCGACCTAAATATCCAGTCCGGCTGGGCGAGCTGGAAAGGAGACAGGGAGGGGACCAAAAAGCCTCTCTACAAATGAAATGCGAGCATTTTACATAAAGTATGACGCGCGCAAATGAAAAGTGGAGGCGGAGCTTCCACCCCGCTTCCGAAACAAACCCGACGACAATAGATCTCGCAGAGCGAACAGCGCATGCGCTGAAACGCTAGGCGAGACCTAAAAAGGACTACCTGGACTTTTCTGAGTGAAATTTTAATGATTGGACAATGGAGTGCAGTGTAGTCAGCAATGGTGATCAACAATCATTGGTCGTGCAGTTGGTAGATTTGCGGGAGGTGTTCGTCATGCTACGTGTGCCCAAAGGGTAAAGGGTTGCATTACGTCCATCACGATCAGCTTTTGCGGGTTGCTTTGCTTTCAATCTTGCGTGGGGCACCTTTTGCACCCTTGGACTGCTTCGCTGCCCATGTTTATCCTTTTGGGTTTTCCTGTGGGTTTTCTTGTGGGCTTCATTAGGATTATTTACCTTATCAGGGACGATGTTGGTGCGAATAGTGGCCACTGGCCCCAAGAAGCTGAGGATTGAGAGAGCCTGACTGTTTCCTACAGTGTTCTGAATTCGATGGTGTTGGATTCCCGCACTGGCAGGATTAGCTTGTGGGCGGGTTTCGCCGCTCCCTACTGTTTTCCGACCCCTTATGGAGTTACCCAATGGGCCTTGAGTTTCTTTAACATTTTCTGTGGGTTTCCAACATGGCCTGGTCCTGGCTCTTAATCCCACTCTTAATCTGATACCATATCTCCAACAATAATACATGGTGGGCGCAGCAGGCCATTGTAACAGAGCTGACATTTTCCTTATGGGGTTACACTCTGCCCTGATTTATCTGGTGTCTTCTTCTAGGTTGCAGAAGTGGGGCTGAAGGAGAGCCAAGGGCATCAAGCAACAAGGAAGCAGGAAGGCAGCAGGTGCAATGTGATCGTGCCGCTGGCACCTACACTAACCACACCACGGCTGCTAGGATCACCACACCCGGGGAGCATAGGGAACACTGGCACCTAGATTGACCACACCAGGGCTGCAAGGATCACCACACCTGGGGAGCACAGGGAACGCAAGTGGCGGCACCTCTGAACTATCGGGATAGGCAGCAGGTGAGAAGAAAGCAAGTGTCTAAATTGGAATAATCCCGGAGCAGAGGGCAGGGATCAGCAGTGGAGGGCGCCTAGACGTGGTGGTGGGTACGCAGGCTCACAAAGCAGGCACAAGCCGCACGAGCCTATTGCCGGGCGCTTCTGTGCGACGTGGGGTGCCCGCAGCCTATTGCGAATACCGCCACACTGCCGCACTGCTGTCTGGTTGGGCTTAGCCGAAGCTGGAAGTGCCCTCCTGCCTTCCCCTTTCCTCTCGGTTGTTTTCCTCCTCCTCTGGCGAGGAGGACAGCGGGAGCAGAGCTGTCCGACCGCCGGTCTGCCTACAAAGTCAGCAGCAGTGAACCACGCCCTGCCCCTCGCACGCTCAGGGTTTCTGGATCCTGTGTTCAAAGAGGCTGTGAATCTGGTATACTCTGAAATAGCAGTAATCACATAAAACAAGCATTGACAAAGCCAAAAGGTTTCACTTATGCGAGAGCTATTGGCTTTGCCAAAATGTTTTAGCCATGTTTTACACCAGCTTTGCTGCTGTTCAGAATGGTTAAAAATTAGTGGCATCGAATACTGTGTTATGAAATGGAGTGTTGAGGAGTGTCGTGTGGTGGCATAGAGTGGAGTGGAGTGCCGTAGAGTGGAGTAGAGTGGAGTAGAATGTCGGTAGTGGCGTAGAGTGTTGTGGCGTAGAGTGTTGTGGCGTAGAGTGTTGTGGCGTAGAGTGTTGTGGCGTAGAGTGTTGTGGCGTAGAGTGTTGTGGCGTGTTGCAGAGTGGCGTGTTGCAGAGTGGCGTGTTGCAGAGTGGCGTGTTGCAGGGTGGCGTGTTGCAGGGTGGCGTGTTGCAGGGTGGCGTGTTGCAGGGTGGCGTGTTGCAGGGTGGCGTGTTGCAGAGTGGCGTGTTGCAGAGTGGCGTGTTGCAGAGTGGCGTGTTGCAGAGTGGCGTGTTGCAGAGTGGCGTGTTGCAGAGTGGCGTGTTGCAGAGTGGCGTGTTGCAGAGTGGCGTGTTGCAGAGTGGCGTGTTGCAGAGTGGCGTGTCCTAGGGTGATTAGAGTGGAGTGTCCTAGGGTGATTAGTGTGTCGTGGAGTGGATTCGAGTGTTTTGTTGTAGAGTGGAGTGTCGTGGCGTGGAGTGGAGTGGAGTGGCGTAGAGTGGAGTGGCGTACAGTGGAGTAGAATGCCATAGAGTGGAGTGGCATAGAGTGGCGTCAAGTGTCCTACAGTGGAGTTGGAGTGGTGTAGAGTGGAGTAGCGTGGAGTGGAGTAGCGTGGCGTGGAGTAGCGTGGCGTGGAGTAGCGTGGCGTGGAGTAGCGTGGCGTGGAGTAGCGTGGCGTGGAGTAGCGTGGCGTGGAGTAGCGTGGCGTGGAGTAGCGTGGAGTGGAGTAGCGTGGAGTGGAGTAGAGTGGAGTAGCGTGGAGTGGAGTAGCGTGGAGTGGAGTAGCGTGGAGAGGCATAATGTCAGAGTGGAGTGGCGTAGAATGGAGTGGCATAGAGAGTAGAGGCGTATTGTGTAGTAGAGTGTCATAGGTTGGAATGGAGTAGAGTGTCAGACTGGAGTGTTGTAGACTGGAGTGTACTAGAGTGGAGTACCGTATAGTGTTGTAGAGTGTCGCAGAGTAGAATGTCGAAGAGTGGTGTGGAGTGGCGTAGAATGGAGTGGCGTGGAGTGGGGTGGCGTGGAGTGGGGTGGCGTGGAGTGGGGTGGAGTGGCGTAGAGTGGATTGTTGTGAAGAGGCGTAGAATGTCGTGAAGTAGAGTGTCAGAGTGGTGTGCCATAGAGAGTCGAAGAGTGAAGTGGCGTAGAGAGTCGTAGAGTGGAGTCGTAGAGTGTAGTGCCGTTACAGTGGAGTGCCGTTACAGTGGAGGGCCGTTACAGTGGAGGGCCGTTACAGTGGAGGGCCGTTACAGTGGAGGGCCGTTACAGTGGAGGGCCGTTACAGTGGAGGGCCGTTACAGTGGAGGGCCGTTAGTGGAGGGCCGTTACAGTGGAGGGCCGTTACAGTGGAGGGCCGTTACAGTGGAGGGCCGTTACAGTGGAGGGCCGTTACAGTGGAGGGCCGTTACAGTGGAGGGCCGTTACAGTGGAGGGCCGTTACAGTGGAGGGCCGTTACAGTGGAGGGCCGTTACAGTGGAGGGGAACGTAGTGGAGTGTCACAGAGTGGAGTAGAGTGTCGTAGTGTGGAGTGGAATAGAACGGGATAGCATAGAGTGAAGTGTGAGAGTGAAGTGGTGCAAAGTGGAGTAGAGTGGAATGGCAGAGAGTGGATCAGAGTGTCGTGGAATACAGTGGATTAGAGTGGAATGAAGTAGAGTTGAGCGGCGTAGAGTGTTGTTGAGTGGAATGAAGTTGAGTTGAGCGGCGTAGAGTGTTGTTGAGTGGAATGAAGTAGAGTTGAGCGGCGTAGAGTGTTGTTGAGTGGAATGAAGTAGAGTTGAGCGGCGTAGAGTGTTGTTGAGTGGAATGAAGTAGAGTTGAGCGGCGTAGAATGTTGTTGAGTGGAATGAAGTAGAGTTGTGCGGCGTAGAGTGTTGTTGAGTGGAATGAAGTAGAGTTGAGCGGCGTAGAGTGTTGTTGAGTGGAGTGTCGTAGAGTGAAGTAGCGTAGAGTGGCATGCAATAGAGTGGCGTAGAGTGGAGTAGAATGTCATAGAGTGGAGTGTCAGAGGAGTTGCGTGGAGTGGTGTAAAGTGATCCAGAGTGTCAGAGTGGAGCGTCAGAGTGGAGTGGCATAGAGTGGAGTGGCATAGAGTGGAGTGGCATAGAGTGGAGTGGCATAGAGTGGAGTGGCATAGAGTGGAGTGGCATAGAGTGGACTGGCATAGAGTGGACTGGCATAGAGTGGACTGGCGCAGAATGTAGTAAAGTGTCGTAGAGTGAAGTAGAGAGGTGTGGAGTGGCATAGAGTGAATTAAAGTGGTGTAGAGTGGAGTGGCGTACAGTGGAGTAGAGTGAAGTGGTGTAGAGTGGAGTAGTGTGTCATAGAGTGGAGTGTCAAGAGGAGTTGCGTGGAGTGGTGTAAAGTGATCCAGAGTGTCAGAGTGGAGCGTCAGAGTGGAGTGTCAGAGTGGAGTGGCATAGAGTGGAGTGGCATAGAGTGGAGTGGCATAGAGTGGACTGGCGCAGAATGGAGTAAAGTGTCGTAGAGTGAAGTAGAGAGGTGTGGAGTGGCATAGAGTGAATTAAAGTGGTGTAGAGTGGAGTATGGTGGAGTGGCGTACAGTGGAGTAGAGTGAAGTGGTGTAGAGTGGAGTAGTGTGTCATAGAATGGAGTAGCACAAAGTGGAGTGGCATAGAGCAGAGAAGAGTGGCGTGGAGTGGAGGGGCCTAGGTGGAATAGAGTGGTGTAGAGTGGTATACCGTAGAGTGAAGTATCATTGAGTGAAGTAGAGAGGAGTGACAAAGAGTGGAGTAGAGTGGCGTGGAGTGTCGTAGAGTAGAGTGGTGTAAAATTGAGTAGAGTGGAGTGTTGTGGCGTACAGTATTATAGAGTGGAGTGTCGTAGAGTGGAGTGTCAGAGTGTCGTAGACTGAGTTGCATAGAATGGAGTATAGTATCGTAGAGTGGAAGGTTGTAGAGTGGCATAGAGTGGAGTAGAGTAGTAGAGTGGCGTAGGGTGAAGTGGCGTTGAGTGAATTAGAGTGTCATGGAGTGGAGAGTAATAGAGTGGCACAGAGTACAGTGTCCTAAAGTTGAGCAACATAGAGTGGCGGAGTTAGAGTGCCGGGGAGTGGCTTAGAGTGAAGTGTGCAAGGTGTGGTAGCGCACTGCCACTACAGACAACTCATTTTCAATTGAAATTACCTTCACAATTGCATAGACATACAGTTTTACTGATAAACCTATACAGCACACAAACAATGTGTGGAAATGGGCATCACCTAGTGTATTGATTTGTTTTGATCGTATTAATCTATTAGTTTTCACCATACTTCAGAATTACAAAGAAATTTGCCAAATTTGTGCTTTCCTAATTCTGATATATTCTGAAATATTTGTACAGTTAATTTACTGGCATTTAAATTTTGTTGTGTGCTGCAAAAAATAACATCCTACTGCCTTTTCCAACATGACTGTCACATAAATCCTCTCACTTTGCAGTCACAGAAAGAAAACTAAACACCAACTTCCCCTAGAAGACAGAGTCTAACATTTGACCTCTGTCTTTGAACGCACAGCAAAGGTAACAAGATAAAACCAAAATTTAAAGGCCTGTTTATTGCTCATTCGCTTCTGAACTCCAGCATGGTTATTTTAGGGGTGCTTCAGCATCCCCCACTCCCCTACTTACAGCGCCTATTGCATGTGTGTGAAATTGAGGAAGAGGATTGTTTAGGGTAGGCTATTAGTAAAGAGCACTGACCAAAATAAACAAGCTTGTAGCCAGAACATTGTTCCTCACAGGCAAATGAGATTAGTATCAAAGATAAGTAGAATCAGTCAAGCAGAGAGCCATCGACAGACCTGGCCCACCAATTGGCTGTAGCCAGAACCTAAACAAGACAAATCTTATTGGAGGAGGCCCGGCAGTGATGGAGTGCAATGACCCAATGGGTATACGAGCACGGGGATATATGCCTGGGAAGCTCCTATACTGGCTGGCCACCAGAGATGGGACACCCAGAGTTGTTCCTCGGATCGAGGACGCGGAGGGTCATCTTAAGGTCCGCACTTCTGACAAAGTAATCCGCAAACGCTTGCACTATCAAGTCAAGAAAAGCTTTATTTCGACTGCTTTTTTAACAATCATAAAAGCACATACAAAATATATCGTGTTAGGCAGTAAGTTACACAAAATAAATACAGTGATCAGATGGCGACAATAAAACAGATTAAAAACAGAGAGAATAAATAACACTGCAGTGACATAAAGTATCTAAAAAGGGGATGAATGCCTCTATGAATTAGAACTAATCTTCAGTGATACTCTTCCTTAAACAGAGCACCTTCTTCAAAAACATGGCTACCCTCCACGCTATGTGCTCATTCTCCAAAAACTGAAGTTTAATAAAAGCAGGGCGACAATGCCTCAACCCCGTTGTTTTAAAATTGGAATTATCCACACTTTCCTCGACTCTATATAAAATTTACAAAATAAGACTAAATGAATGGTAGATTGATCGGAGCGTTTGTCACATGGACATAATTGTAATGTCCGTGACCAATCATTCGTTTGTGGGAAGGTCAGGAGTCTATGAACAGTGCCCAATCTAAATCTAGTTAAAAGCAGTCTATCAAAACCACCCGGTAGAAAAGTTAAATATGGTTCCAAACTTCTCGTAGTTAATATTAACTGATGTTGGTTAACACTGGGCTTTAAAATTTCCCCAGACACTCTTATTGTATCTAATAACAGGAGACCCTCTTTTTTTTAATGCTTTCCTGGAGATCCCCTGCATTGACTCAGGGTTCGTAAAATATTCTGGGTGACCAAGGTCCTTCAAAAATCACGTACGAACCTTACCCAGGGGATTTTCAAGGACCCTTCCAGTTGGAGGCTATCCTGCAAGATCTCCCTATTTAGCTTAGTCTGTTCTTTCGACCAGATCCTATGCCACAGCAGTATGGGCTCCAATTTTTATGAGGTCGGAGATAAACGGGAGGCCCAGTTCCTCATGACAAACATAAGAAGATGTACTTGGTGGAACCGATAGAATGTACCTTAGGAAGGAGTTTTCCACCAGTTGTAGCGGGGAAGTGTTGGCAAAACCCCAAACCCCCGCCCCATACATTGCAGTTGAGATGCACTTGGCTCTGTAAATTTGAATAAGCTCAACTGGCGGTTTTCTACCTAGTTTCGTTGAAAAGGATATAAGGGCAGCTGTTGTCCTTATGAATGCCAGCCTTTTGGTAGATATAGTGTGGGCCCAAGAATCATTATGGCTAAATAAGACACCAATGTATGTAAAACTCTTCGTTGGAGCTAATTTCTGGCTGTCTACGAACATGTCTCGTGACCTCTGACTCCCTGTGCCACATTTCATAACAAAGGTCTTTGATATATTGATTCTGAGACCATGGCCCTTCATATAGTTAGTGAAACTATTTAGGACCTTTTGGAGGCCGATTTGAGTTCGGGCCATTAAGACCGCATCGTCCGCATATAGGAGAGCGGGAATAGGTCGGCCACCGGCTTGAGGGAAGTCTTGTCCGCCCCTAAGTAAAGCATCTTCCAGTCCATTAATATAAAGGTTAAAAGAAAGGGGGCCAGGACGCAGCCTTGCCTGACCCCCTCCTAATGGAGAATGCAGCTGTACGCTCCCCATGCAGACTAAAACGCACGCTGGCTGAGGCACCAGTATAAAGCCGCCTAAGGAAAAGGATATTTGCGTCAGCCCCCACGGCCTCGAGGACCTCCCACAGTTTGTCATGTATTACAGAATCGAAGGCCGCGGTTAGGTCCACAAATGGCAGGAACAATCTTCCCTTTTTCGCTCTTATGTATTTCCCCATCAGAATAGACAGATTTAGGCTTTGTTCGATTGTTCCCAGCCCTTCCCGAAAGCCATACTGTATATCAGATAAAACCCGTCTTTACTCAGCCCAATCTTGCAAGCGTTCCAGAATCACACGCCCTGCCACTTTTACCATAGAGTTGAGTAAAGAAATTGGCCTGTAACAGCCGGGATCGTGTCGGTCCCCTTTTTTGAAGATTGGGACTATGATAGACTCAACCCAAGTCTTAGGTAATGGAGCTTGGGAACTAGCGTTAATAACCTGAGTTATAATGGGCCCCCAGAGGGTAGTATTCGACTTGAACAGGTCTACTGGAACACCATCTGGACCGGGGACCTTTCCGCCCATGCTAAGTGCAAGCGCTCTGCTCACTTCCTCCACAGTGACCTGGAGGTGCATGTTATCATTAGGTTCTAATATTGTATCACTAGATGGCCTCTCAGGGTTTTCTTGTCCATTGTATACCTTGGAGAAGTGCTCAATCCAAGAAACCTCAGTTATTGCAGTTTCTAATGAGGGACCGTCACTAGGAAGTAGGAACGGGGTCTTCACAGCTCTCCAGAACGCAGCGCTATCTTTCTGTTGCGCCGCACTGTGGAGTGCTTCCCAAGCATCATTACGCATAGCACTCTTTCTTTCTTTGATAGCCTGTCTATAAGCCAATCTAGCCTGCCTAACGTCATTAGGACTTCGGGGCTGCTTATGAAGCACACGCTTTAAATTAGAATATGCTTGCGTGCACTTCGTGCTAAACCATCCCGGCTCTTTGTTTCTATTATGATGCTGAACAGTTAGTAAATTCCTAACCTCTTCTGAGATTTCCAGAAAAGACGCTAGGATACTATCATGGGTGGCTGATTCACTTAAACAAGTGTCAAACGCGGTTTTACTAGTCAATATCAATTCTTTTGTCACCATGACAGGATCCACCTTCGACCACCGTAGAGTGAAACCATTTATTTTATCAATTTTTATCTCTCCGGTGTCATGTGTTGCGTTGGCGACCCTTTTCGGTCCATATGATGGAATATTAATCGTTAAGCATAGAGGAAAGTGATCGCTCAAAGAGTTATCGCCCACCTTAACCCCTTGCGTGCGGCGCGAATTTTCGCACTGTGCGGGGATTCTAAAGAGTGGGCGGGATTCGGACGGCCAGGGGCCGTCCTGCGCACACGCCCACCGTGACGCGTGACGGCTCCCGGCCGTCATGAGCATGCAAGGGGTTAAAAGAATGCAGCCTAAATGCATGGTTACAAGAGACCAACATATAATCTATAGTTGATGCTAGGCCTCTTCCATTAAAAGTATAAGGCATATCGATAGGCATATCCAATAATTTGTTTGCAAAGCCCAGTTCCGTACTAAAAAGCAACTCATTAAACAGCTCCCCCAACATTGAATGACAGAAGTGGGTATTGGACAGACCATCTTCACTGATGAAACCACAAATTCTGCTATCCTCAAAGGAACACAGAGCACAATTAAAATCGCTTACAAAAATTAACATTGTATCTTTTGAACCAGTATTACAGATAACATTTAGATCATCACCTAGTGTTTTTTAACACCTTGCCAAGTTCAGCCGGTGGGATGTTATTGTAGAAATTAACCAGTACAATACAGTGTGTTATGCTTAAAGACAATTTGACTATCTGGTAATAACTGTCGGACAGGTATGGTTCAATTTTATCAACTACCAACTTGTTGGAGATGTATGTGCAGAGCCCGCCCTTTGGCCTTCCCCCTAGGCCCTTCACTGCCTGCGTGTGGAGTGTTTTAAATCCATTTATATGAGATGCCTTTATGGACCAGGTTTCCTGCAGGCAGAGTATCTCGTGGTTCACAATATAGTCGCACCATTCTTGATTTTGTAACTTTGTGCGCAACCCTGAAATGTTCCAGGAGATAATATTCCAAGCGAGATACTCCGAATTATTCAGGGAGGTAGAGGGGGCAAGTTTAGAAATATTGAGGTTATCAGCGCAAGGTGGTACAGGTGATTGGGTTAAATGCTCACAGGGTCTAATGGAGGGAGCCTCGCTCAGTTTACTAGCATCCCGCTCTGTGCCCTCCTTCACTCCAATGCTTGGAATTGTACCGCCCACTGTTTCTGGAGAGTCTATTCCTGCGCCCTGCTCCAATGGACTGTCCGTACTGCACCCAACAGGCCCGCTATCATAAATTAAGTACTGGTACTTGGAAGCCAGTCAGTCAATGTCTTCTAAAGAGTTGAAGACATCAAAATGATTACTGACTGGGACTGCATACCTGGTCTGTCTTGGTCCGCAAGGATTCTCTATCTCTGGGAAATACGATGGAAGACTATAAGGTTTATAAAAGAAACCCAGTGGTAAGATGCTAATCCCAATAGCTCTAATGGGCCAGTTACCTACCCTGTCCAATATAGTTTGAACCATACCTGGTGACCTAAATGATAATACAATGGAATCGCCAGGTAAAGACTTGGTAGAACTTCCCACCCAACCAATACGCCGTACCATCTTAAATTCTGTGAATAGCTCATTAGAGAGTCCTGTCTTTGCTCTTAAAAAATGTAAGGACTTGTTTCTCAATGTTGACCAGTGTTCTACAGCGCCGAACGGCAAGGGAGGGACATTAGCCAAGACAACAGTATAAGGTATTGCGTCAGGGGGAAGATGTAGCTTCCTTGGGCCCCTGGTCAGGTCTTGTCGTCTAGGGCTACTTATCGACTGTCCTCCATCTCTAGGCATGTGGGTCTCCCTACCGGGATCAGGCCCCTTTGGTTCATCTTGCCCACAGAGCCTTCCATGTTTCGAATTGGAGCATTCCACTTGGTTTAATGAAGTGGACACAGGTCCTCTCCCCGGCAGCCGTGTCGAGGCCAAGTTATTAGTATCATTAGATTAGTGCAGTGCCCGTTGTAATGAGATGCTCCCATTTGCAGGGTTACCTTCCAATTGAATAGGAGGTGGGTCTCCAATGCTGTTAGAGGGGACAGTCCTCGTTCTGCATTGACAGGAACTAGACGAAGCCACGGGAGGACTGTTTACTAGTTGTTCTATGTTAACTAGCCTCTCCTCCAACTGGGTTAGCTTTTGCATCAACGGACTCAGAAGACCTGACACAGTCATATTTAATTTATCCCAGAAGTCCTCCTGCTCCTGGGTTGGGGCCGAACTTAATAATGCCATATCCTTCGGGGTGACAGTAAGTCCTTGGGTAGGCTCTCTTCCAACGGGTTTTTGTTTCCGTCCCAGCACCTTTGACGGGGGGTTGGTTTGTTTATTAGAGCCCTGACCCCCTCCTCTTCTTTAGTGGTGGGGCAAGGCTGCTCCCTTGACAGGCTTTGACTTTCTGACCCCTTGTGGTTATATTTGACTTTGGCATAGTAATACTTGCCTCGGGAACCTCCGGGACTTCAATAAGTTCATTAAGTTCCAGAACAGTTATCGGAGGATGCGGCATATTAGTAACATGAGAGTTATCCACCAAGTCAATGTTTTCCGCGGGGCAGTCGTTGGCAGTCGAGTTGGAGGGTGGTGAGGCTCTAATGACCGTCTACGCTCGGTAAGCGCTATTTCATGGATCTATGCCGACTCAGCCCTTAATAAGAAGGCATCTAGAGTTCCTACCACACCCTGCCCTGATAGCGACTTACGCTTACTCATAGTTTAATGCAGATTTGATTTGACCCCGGTATGACGGTTAATTGCTGTTAGATAGTTAATTGCAATGACCACGTACCTTGTTCAAGCCACCCAATACATATGGTCTGTATCGCGATTTGTCAATAATATGGCCCTGCCCAGCCTCCTTCGGGCTCTGACGGGCCCGCCCTTGGCCCGGGCGCAGCCACGCGCATCCCGCGCTGCGGGAGCCCTGTCGTCCTTTTCAACGCCCCCTGGTGCTGTCCGGTGGCGTGGGCGGCGTGCGCGCCGCTAGGGCTGCTGGAGCGTGTAGTTCCCTGGACCGGGAATGGCCGCAAGTATCTCCGGTGGTGGTACGGCAAGTGACTCTGGTGGCAGTGGCGGCAAGAACAGTTCAGGCAAGTAACAGGTGCTTGCACTAATAAAAGCTATGACCGCACACCACAGCCTCCGCGAAAGGTTGTGAATCCACTGCTGGCAGAACGTCTGCTGCCTCGGTTCCCCCCTCACTATACACTGTGACCTTGACCAGCCAATTATAGCCAATAAAATAGATGCAGCACTTTTCGGTAGGGTCCCAGGTAAAACATCCGGACCCAACGACTTCCCAATCGAGTACTATCGAACAATTTGCAGTTCGCTAAGTCCCCACCTGCTGGACCTGTACGCAGATGCAGTCAAAAGGGGTGCCTTTCCATCAGAACTTGATACAGCCAAGATCATTGTTGTCCCTAAAACAGGACACTCTCTGGACAGCTGCACCTCATATAGGCCCATGTCCCTAATTAACTCTGAGATTAAGATATTCGCTATGATCCTAGCCAACAAGCTCAGACAAGACCCTGTCCTTCTTGATTCATCCTGACCAATGTGGCTTTATGCCGGCCCGCAGCACCTGGCACTGCCTTCGTAGAGTCGAATTGGCCCTTTCCCAAGCGCACTGCCTCCAACATCCCTCTGCTCTACTCCTAATAAACTTTGAGAAGGCATTCAACACGATTGATTGGTTCTTCTTGAACAGCGTCCTAGAACGAGCCAGGCTAGGAACGCACTTTCGTAAACTTACCAAGTTTCTGTACTCCCAACCGTCAGCACAAGTCCAAATAAATGATTCGCTCTCTACCCCCTTTCCCATACGCAGAGGCACCGCCAAGTTTTCCCACTCTCCCCGCTCCTCTTTGCGCTGGCCATTGAGTCTCTTGCATGGCTCATATGATGTGACGCCCAAATCCAAGGGCGGTCTAGGAGGATGGACCCGAGGAGAGAATTGCGTTATACGTGGACGATATTCTGCTTTTTTCTGTCCAATCCCAAGGCCTTGGGCTTCCATTGCTTAGAGCTACTTAACATCTATGAAGAGGCCTCCAGCCTTTGGGTGAATAAAACAATATCTCTGCTAGACCCGGTCAGAGGTGACTGGAGTTTCTGCTCTTGGCAGTTCGAAATTCCAGTAAATCGCCTGGGGATACATATTTCTTTGCTCCCAGAGTTAACATGGAGTCTTAACTTGACACCCCTCGTGACCAAAATAAAAAAGATCTTTAGAAATGGGCGTGCCTGCCACTCCACATTTTAAGACAGGTTGCCCTCTTCAAGATGCTGATACTGCCTCACTTCCTGTACATGTTCCAAAACTTCCCTCACCCAATAACCAATCAATGGTTTAAAACCCTCAATTCCGCAATTCGCTCTTACCTATGGGTGAGTGGCCACCATCGAATGCTTTGCTAACTGCCACCAGTCTACGTACGATGGAGGAATGGGGATGGCAATGATTGGCTCAACGGGGGTGGGAGAACTGGCCCTGCTGGGACAGAACAAGATTATCAGATTTTTGTACAGAGCACCTATCCCACTCCCCGCTCTCTTGCAGGGATCACTCATGTGGTCCTCCTGTGCTGGAGGACTGCACTCCATCTCACGGGGTGGGACCGTAGACTGACACAGATGGTCCTCCTATGGCAAGGGAAGTGGCTGCACCACACTGCAAGACTGGAGGGATTCACAAAATGGGATAAGATAGGAAACATCCATCTTCGGGCCGTCTGTTCTGGTAACATACAGACATTCCACCAAATACAAGAACAGTACCACCTCTCCATTACTCGTTTTTACACACACTTAAAGCTAACATCCCCCCTGACACCGAAATTCCTAAATTCAGTCCCCTTGAAGTCATGCTACTAATGGGGAAGCTCGCTCGAGGTGCCATTTCCTAGATACACTGTATCTTGGTCATTAATACCCCAAACTGATTTGCCACTCTAAAACAGCTTTGGGAGACATAAGTTGGTGAATTGGATGACGCACAATGTAGAGAGGCTAGGATGGCACCCCATGAACTTTCTATTTCAACACACCTCAGATTGACCCAGCTTAATTATCTCCTACATGACCCCCCCTGTGGCTCCAACGTGCCAGGAAGGTTTCCCAAGCCACTTGCTTCTGATGTTCCACATCTAATGCAGATGTTTTCCACGTTGCCTGGTCTTGTCCTGTGATGACTCAATACTGGTGAAGAATTGAACAAGAGCTCTCATCAGTGCTTCTCTCTCCATGAGTAGCACTGCTGGGGTTGCTAGAAGAACTTGGTGACCCAAGGGCGGAGCACACATTCATTGGGGTCGCCACACTGGTTGCCAAGCACGACATTGCCCGTAACTGGATATCCCCACATCCTCCCTCAATTGCTGAATGGCGGGCGTGGGTGGACTGGTGTGCTCAACAAGATCAACCTATCTATGCGGCTAGGGGTTGCTCACAAAAAACACAGCAAGATATGCGAGGAAGATCATGGTATCGCTCTGACTATTGATTATTGTGTGTCTATGAAATGTGGTAATGTCTGGGATTTCGTTGGCCTGCATATTTTGTATATGTGCTTGAAATACAATAAAACTTGTTTACAATTTTAAAAACGCTGTGCAATGAAAAGGTGGCAGAAAGCGTCCTGCTATCACATCAGGCTCTAAACAAAGGCAACACTA
Organism: Calotriton arnoldi; assembly: GCA_963921515.1. Lineage (NCBI taxonomy): Eukaryota > Metazoa > Chordata > Amphibia > Caudata > Salamandridae > Calotriton > Calotriton arnoldi. The sequence goes on along the minus strand of CAWUFW010000477.1, from coordinate 858,478 downwards.
AATTAATAATTAAGTACACACAAAAACACTGGCACTGATGGGAACTACCTTTTCTGAGGAAGCATTCCTTGTGAAAGAGCAAAATACACTCACTCAAAGTGAAGTTAGCCAATGGCGGAAGTATGACCCACTAGCCCCTTGCTGTATGCTGTAGTGGGTGTAAACAAAATGTGAAGGACACAACAACAGACCAGTGGGCAAAGGTAGCTCACTGAAAGCCCTTTTAAATAAGTATAAAATACATATCATTTTTGGAAAATGAAAAGGTCTTGGCTAATGCCAGGCCTAAAAAGGAGTAAACATTCAGCATTTTGCAGTGAAACACCCATTCTTCTCCAAAGCAGCCCAGCACTTTGCGGTTGGAGCACCTCAAAAATCACATGCAGCACATTCTGAGGAACTCATAACACTGGTATCTTTCACAAGTAAACATACTGGGTGGGCGGTGTTCTACAGGCCAAGTTGTTATGGAACTATAAAATCAGGTACACTATGTCTTTTACACTATATGTAATGTACTTGCCGGGCTTCGCCCATTTTGTTCCTTTAAAAACGAATAGATTTGGTGTGAAAAAACATATACTGGGTGGACAATAAATGAGGAAATCTGGAGGAAGTTGGCATGACGATACTGCAACAAGGACACACTGCACCACTTTGGAAAGGAATATGCTTACATTATTCATCCTTTCTTCATGACTTTTGGTTTAAACCACACACCATTTCGGTAGCTCAACTCTTTAACTGATGTAATGGGCCTGGTTAAAAAAATGAGACTACTGTCTCTGATGTACAAGAGTCGTATTCTGTATTCTCTATCTTTTGTGCATGAAGAATTATGGAGATCATGTTCTAGATGCTCATGAACAACTGTTTACGTATAGAGCAAAATAGGCCCAATTTGTTCTCTAATTTGCTAGAGGCACATTCTGTGACATGGGCATGATTGGCAAACTATGCTCCAGCTCAGACCTCATAGATAGGATTTACAAATGTCCAGGTTTATGCTATGCGTTAGGATCAGTGGAACACTTGCCCCAAAGTATGTTATCGTTTCGAGACATTTTAGCTTTGATTCCCGGAAAGCTGGAAGCACGCCGAGATCACCGCCTTACTCAAGAAACCCAAGGCAGACCCCAAGGACCTCAAGAACTTCCGACCCATCTCTCTGCTCCCGTTCCCCGCGAAGGTCACCGAGAAAATCGTCAACAAACAACTGACCCGCTACCTCGAGGAGAACAACATCCTGGACCCTTCCCAGTCCGGCTTCCGCAGCAACCACAGCACCGAAACCGCCCTCATCGCCGCCACCGATGACATCAGGACCCTGCTAGACAACGGAGAAACAGCAGCCCTCATCCTCCTGGACCTATCAGCCGCCTTCGACACGGTCTGCCACCACACACTACGAACACGCCTTCACGACGCCGGGATCCAAGAGAAGGCCCTGGACTGGACCACATCCTTCCTTTCCGGCAGAACACAAAGCGTCCGCCTCGCCCCCTTCCGATCCAAGGCCACCAAGATCATCTGCGGCGTACCCCAAGGCTCCTCCCTCAGCCCAACGCTGTTCAACATCTACATGGCACCCCTCGCCGCCCGACAGCACAACCTCAACATCATCTCCTACGCTGACGACACCCAGCTGATCCTCTCCCTCACCAAAGACCCTCACACCGCCAAAGCCCACCTCCACGAAGGAATGAAGGCCGTCGCCGAATGGATGAGGACCAGCCGCCTGAAGCTGAACTCGGACAAGACGGAGGTCCTCATCCTTGGTTCCAACCCTTCAGCCTGGGACGACTCCTGGTGGCCAACATCACTGGGAACAGCCCCACCACCCACCGACCACGTACGCAACCTAGGGGTCATCCTCGACCCCACCCTCTCCATGACTAAGCAGGTCAACGCCGTTTCCTCATCCTGCTTCAACATCCTCCGAATGCTCCGCAGGATCTTCAAGTGGATCCCCACCGAAACAAGAAAAACAGTCACCCAGGCCCTCGTCACCAGCAGGCTGGACTACGGAAACGCCCTCTACGCAGGAACGACGGCTAAGCTCCTGAGACGGCTGCAACGCATCCAGAACGCCTCTGCACGTCTTATCCTCGACATCCCCCGACGCAGCCACATCACACCCCACCTGAGAGACCTGCACTGGCTCCCTGTCAACAAGAGGATAACCTTCAAGCTCCTCACCCACGCACACAAAGCACTCCACAACACCGGACCAGCCTACCTCAACAGACGACTCAGCTTCTACACCCCCACCCGCCAGCTCCGCTCGACCAGCCTCGCCCTCGCCACAGTCCCCCGCATCCGGAAAACGACCGCCGGCGGCAGATCCTTCTCCCACCTCGCCGCCAAGACCTGGAACACCCTCCCCACCAACCTCCGACAGACCCAAGACCTACTGGCCTTCAGAAGACTCCTCAAGACCTGGCTCTTCGATCAGTAGCAGCACCACCCCCCTCTTCCCCCAGCGCCTTGAGACCCTCGCGGGTATGTAGTGCGCTTTATAAGTGACATGATTGATTGATTGATTGATTGATTCAAGGGAAAAACTGCCTCATTTGTCCTGGTCTCCAGAAATGTTCACTTATCCCAAGGCTAAGCTTGAAGAAAAGGCTGCAATCATTTTACTAAAAAATACCTTTACTAATATAATTAGGTATTAAGAAATAACCTTCTTTGCAGCTTTAATAATTCGGCATCTCTAAAAACGACTTATGGTATGCTTGTCCCCTTTACCAAATAAAGCACCGTGCCTGCTGCAGTCTTCAAGGTCTGTTTACAATTAGAATGACACCACTGTTTACATTATTCATTCATTAGAAATTGACTTGTTGGTACTTTCATCCCATACAATTACTTTAATGGCTTGTAAGATGCCAAATACTCGCGCTAGGTCCACGCATGAGCAACTCATCCATTCAATGGTTTCCTTTGCATGCTGGGAATTGTAGTCACGATTTTAAAGAGATCGCCGATTGAAAGTCTACCAAAGAAAATAAATTGGGCTGGATGATTAATTCCCGCACGGAACCTGGAATTTTGCATTGTCACACGCACTAAAACTAACAAACGGAACAAGTAAGAAGTAAAACGGCACGAGACCTTCGACCGGTTACTACAATGCACTGTTAACTCACTCTACCTTTTTCTCACTGTTGTACCTCTGCTGTGACCCAGAGAACGCCCTGAGACCGTGCCTGCTTATGGTCTTTGTGAAAAAGGTCCTTAACGGTAGCAGCATCGTCTTTTCGGTGTGTAAGAACACACAGCCTATGTCCACAGGGTCTGCGCCCTCTAACACGTGCAGTACACTAGGTGGTGCGAAGGGTACAGTGGACTGTCATTTAGGAGGCGAGGAGGTGAACATGTAAGATTGCACGTAATTGGTCACTAACGCTAGATTTTGGTTGGGCACAGTGTATTGAGTTCCTATTGGATAACGTCATTGTCAGTGTAATCCCGCCCAGTTCATGAATGGAAACGGAAGAAGCGAACTATGATATATTCATGTAGCAGACAGCTACCATTCTAACCGCCCCCTCTGAAATTGTATGCCTTTTTTACACCGCTTTTACGCCGCATTTTGTCTGCACGTTCGGAAGCTAGCGATTTGCGGGTGGCAGTATTACTCTTTTGTATCTGTTACAACTCTCTGGGTGGATTGACTGAATGTGTGCCGTTAATATAAAAGGGACTGTATGAAGAGTTCCAAGAGTTGGTTGGGGGGGGGACGACATTCCTCAAAGCACAATATTGGAGGACAACATTGTAATTGTATTTTTATAGCAGTTACTGCCCTGACGAGGCTTTGAAACGCTTTTCGGCGGAGCCCAAAGTGGATCAGTGATGGGTTAGTATAGGGGAAATATGAGTTGTTAATTGGAGCGGTGGATATGGGAGTCTGTTAGTTGCATTGAATAGTAAAAAGGAGGGCTAGAGGAGGAAAGAGTGTAGAAATTGTTATTTGGGACATCATAGTGTAACATTTCAATTTTAGAAACTTAGTAAATTAGCACTAATGAAGTTTTGTTCTTGGTTTTATCAATAATCACCTAGCAAGCCTGCAGAAGATCAAATCCGGATCTCCACAAGATCCGATTCCACCAGACATCTTGCTACAGGGAGGTAAAAAAACTAAGTCTACCACTGCAGCACTCATATCACTCTCCCTCACACAAGGGGTGATCCCCAAAACATGGAAACATGCTATAATACGGCCATTGCTGAAAAAAACCCAGTTAGATCCAGCAGAGCCAGGAAACTACCGACCAATTTCACTTCTGCCACTACTAGGCAAAATAGCTGAAAAACATGTGAATCAAACCCTGTCCCAATACCTAGAAGACAATCGGTTGTTGCATACCACCCAAATGGGATTCCGACCCCAACATAGCACGGAGTCAGCCAGGAATTGAAGGGAATTCTAGACCAGGGGTGTACAGCAGCTATCCTGCTCTTAGATCTCAGCGCCGCATTTGATACGGTGGATCACAGTACAATGATCCGTAAGCTAAAGGAAGCGGGTACCACAGGCCCTGCGCTAAAGTGGTTGACCTCATTCTTAGAAGACAGGTCTTTCCAACTATTGGAAGGGGAGTGTAGAGTTGGCGGGCGCTAGGCCCACATACTCGTAATAAGGAGATACAGACACAGTTGGTATGGGTGGATAACTGGCCCAGAGCACGTGCGCTCGGCTCCTTTTATTGTCAGGGTCACCTGACTGGTGACGCCTGTGGTGGGTGGGTGTTCAGTGTATGTACAGCATCGGGGAAACACTAGAATATATCCAGCCGGATACTACATCCCTCCCAAACTTTAATAAAGTTCAAAACAATGAAGTCCAGACCTGTGGGAGAGAATATACTTTGAAAACAAACATAACAATAATAACGACTTCCACGTAGTCTCTTTCTCTGCTGGTCATCCGCCAACGAAGGTATCCTTGCAGCTAGGGCCACTAGTTCTCCTTGGCACGATGACGGGTTGCCCTGTGGATGTAGTCTTCCTTGGACTCACAGCGTGGAAGTGTGCTCTACAGCCTCTCTCTTCCTGTTCCACATACAGTGAAAGTGCAGATGATGGTGGATCAGTTCTGTGTTGTTTTTCACTGTACAGTCCTAGGTGAAGTATGTTCTCCATCTGGTGATTCACTATCTCCAATGGGATATGCAGTTGCAGGACGTCCCTCTCACGGATGCCCCTCTCTCGTGGGTGTCCCCTCTCACCGGACGACCCGGAGTCACTTTGCTGCCAGGCTTCCACTGGACCGGTGGACTCCCGCCTTGTCGCTCCAACCACGTTGGAGGAATCGCTACGGGTCCTTTCTCCGTGTCCCAAGCTCCACCTGAAAAGGGTGTTGTTGGCACGTGCTCCTTTGCGTGCTACCTTTGTCCTCCCGGGATTTCCAGACCGAGCTTCAACAGTCCATCTCCCGTGTCGGGACCCGCTGCCACCGGTGTCCCAGAGGCCTCTGCCCCTTGGATATCCACGGTCCTGTGTCCGTTCCATCCCAGAGGTGGTTGTTACCAACGGACCGGCTTGCTCGCCTCTGTCGTCACCGGGTGATCTTGGGATTCGCACGTAGATGTGTACTTCCAGTGATACTGATGTTCTCCAGGTACTGTGTTCGGATGTTCATGCACCTTTTCACTTTCCTCTTCGGGTGTTCCCCTTCTGGTGTGTGTGTTGACCTGTTGCGCACACCTCTTTACTCTTCTTCTCTTCTTTCTTCGTCATGGCGTCTTGCCACTCGAGACCTGTCTTCTCTTCCTTCCTTCGCGACGCGGTCCGGTCTTCTCTCATGTCTGTTCGCCCTAACCAGGCTTCTCCGTGTAGCGTGCACTCCACACGTTTCCCCCTGGTCTTGTCCAAACACTAGGACACTGCCTTCACTTCGCTCTGTGACTGGACCTGTCGTCGTGACCTTCTTGCGTTCGATTACTTCTGACTTCTAGTTCATATCGTTAGACTTCTCTTCTGTCACTTCTTGGTCCTCTTCGTGGACCTCTCCTGGGGTCCTCTTCATGGACCTCTCCCCGGTCGTTCTCTTCACAGACCTCTTGTCAGATCTCTTCCTTCTCTCGGACCTTATCTCAGGTCACGTCACTCTCTGACCTCTTGTAGGTCAGTGTCATCCTTGCGACCATCTGGTAGGTCAGCTTCTTCCTCTTTGCGACCATCTGGCAGGTCGGCTACTTCCTCCTTGTGACCAACTGGCTGGTCAGCTTCTTCCTCTTTGCGACCATCTGGCAGGTCGGCTACTTCCTCCTTGTGACCAACTGGCTGGTCAGCTTCTTCCTTGCGACCATCTGGCTGGCCGGCTTCTTCCTCCTTGCGACCAACTGGCTGGTCGGCTTCTTCCTTGCGACCATCTGGCTGGTCGGCTTCTTCCTTGCGACCGTCTGGCTGGTCGACTTCTTCCTTGCGACCATCTGGCTGGTCGGCTTCTTCCTCCTTGCGACCAACTGGCTGGTCGGCTTCTTCCTTGCGACCATCTGGCTTGTCGGCTTCTACCTCCTTGTGACCATCTGGCTTCTTCCTGCTTCTGGTGGTCCGCGCAGCCACTTCTTCTGTTGGCGTCCCTTCGCCACGGTGCGCGCCTGCTACTCGCATCCTCCAGTTCCCTGCTGCCTGGATCTATCTCTTCAAACTTTGCCATCCAAGTGCGTTGCGCACTGATGTTTTCACTCCTGCGGCGAGCATCACCTGGCCAGTAGGCGTCGCCGCAACTTGCGCACCCTTGGCAGCCGGTCCTTTTGAGTATTCCTTGCAGGCTCACCTGTAGAGGTCTGCCACCTCCGCGTGGGCAGTTGCACATGTCTCCACTCTGCTTTACGGTGTAGCAGCTTTCCCCTCGCTGCTGTGCATTCCACTTAGCCTCTTTTTGCCCTCTTTCGTTTTCCTTTTCTTAAACAGCCTGGAGCTGCCTCTCTGTGTGCATCATCTTTGTGCCTCAGTCACTCTTTCTCTGTGTCCTTCAGACGGGTGCGCCCTGCACACAAACTGTCCTTCTGCGCACCTTTGTAGTGTCTCTATGCCCGTGGTATAGCTTCTATGACCGGGCAGTCTTCACTGATTTAGCCGGTGTAGTACCGCTTATCTGCCACACGATGGCAGTGTTGCATTATTTCTCGTGTCGTCCCAGGCTCGTTTCCTTACTCCGAGGCCTCGCGATGTCTTCGCTCTTCTCTTGGAGTAATGCCGGTGCTCGGATTCTCCTTCGACCTGGGCGGCTAACACGGCTCCCTCGACGGGTCACCCCCACCAAGGTAATTTCTTCCTTTGTTGGTGTCCAGCCTCTCACTTGGACAGCAGCAGTCTCCCTCATTAACGGGCTGCGCAGGAGAGTACAACAGGCATTGCCCATGTCTTGGGGCGGGCGCTACTCCCTCACTTGCCTCTTCTACATTTTCCTCCACCATGCGGCGGCCAGCCGCTCACTTTCAATTGTGTTCGCCCCTCACGGCAGGCCCTTTTACTTCACGGGCTGCACGGGGAGGCTGGAGCTGCCACTTGGAAGACCTACACTTCTTAGGCGTCAGGATCGGCCACTGCAGCTTCGGATGCGCTGCGAGTCTCGCCTCACCACCGCCTGCTTCTCGCGCTGCCACAAATGCCTCGAGCCATTACCTCCTCCGTCCTCTACCCGCCCGCAGCAGCCTTTCAGTTCACACGCTGCACGGGGTGGGGAGGGTTGGCGCTGCTGCCGGAGCCTGCTTGCTCCGTTCTGGGCAAAGTTAATTTTTCTCGCGGGGACGGGGGAAGTGGGTAGCTACGCCACTCTCCCTCCTCTTCGCAGTAGTCTCTTCTCTTTACCTCACCCCCACCGCAGCAGCCTCTCACTATTTACACGCTGCGTGGGGAGGGGTAGTAGCTGCCGCTGGGGATTGCGTAGCGTCGCTACGGGACACTGTCCACATTTAATGCGGGTAGGCTCCGCTTCAGTTGTGGCCTCGGCAGGTCAGTGGCAGATGCATGCCACGGCTCCTTGGCTTCCTTTCCACGCCCCGCAGTTGCTCACCTTTGGCCCGCTCCTCGGGCGTCACTCGGCCTCACGGCAGTCTGCGGCGGCGGCCGGCATCAGCTCAGTCCGGCCTCGCTCGCCGTGCGCTTCCACCTTCATCGTGCCGGAGGGCACACCACAGATCCTTCAGCGCGGGGTGGGCTCCCGCGAACCTCCTGTGCTGTTCAGGGGTCACTCTTCGCTTGCTACGGCAGTCTGCGGCTCTTCCGACGCGGGGTGGGCTCCCGCTCGGCTTCCTTCACGCCCGGGCTTTCTCCCGCCCCGTGGGCTATCGGGCGCGTCGGGCACCTCCTCCCAGGGGTGCATGCATACTAGGTGCGGGGTGGGCTCCCGATCACCTTCTCGAAGTCACTGTAGGCCCAGGGCTCTTCGCATGCCCCGCGGGCCGGTAGACGCGTCCTGCGCCTGCTCTCAGGGGCGTGCCCTCAACACGGGCAGTTCTCTCCCCCTTTTCCACCGCTGATGGGCTGCTGCACGCACGCACGGGCACAGCCCCCTCGTCGCCAATGTAGAGTTGGCAGGCGCTAGGCCCACATACTCGTAATAAGGAGATACAGACACAGTTGGTATGGGTGGATAACTGGCCCAGAGCACGTGCGCTCGGCCCCTTTTATTGTCAGGGTCACCTGACTGGTGACGCCTGTGGTGGGTGGGTGTTTAGTGTATGTACAGCATCGGGGAAACACTAGAATGTATCCAGCCGGATACTACAGGGAGCATCTATCTGACACCCTCCAAATCTCGTGCGGAGTCCCACAGGGATCTGCACTAAGCCCGACACTGTTTAACTTGTACATGCAACCACTGGCAGAGATAGTGCAAGAATTTGGACTTTCCATAGTATCATATGCTGATGACACCCAGCTGATACTATCAGTGACGGAAGGTCCCCAATCCATACACAACAATCTGGGACCATGCATGATACAGGTAGCAGGTTGGATGAATAGGTGCAGCCTAAAGCTGAATGGGGGTAAAACAGAGCTCATGTTCCTGGGAACCAAGACAGTCCCAAGAAATATTATCAGTTGGCCTCCAGAATTGGGAGAACCCCCAGTCCCAAAGAACGCGATACAAAACTTGGGAATCTGGCTAGACGAAAGTTTGTCCATGGAAACCCAAGCCAGGAAACTATCAGGTATATGCTTTGGATTATTGCGTATGCTTCGGAAAATCCTTCCTCTCATACCTGAACATACTCGCAGAACCCTGGTCCAGGCCTTAGTGGTGTCGCAGCTGGATTACGGCAACTCTCTGTATCTTGGCGCACCCAAATACGTCATAAACCGGCTGCAAGTGGTTCAGAACACCGCAGCAAGGATATTGCTTTGAATCCCAAGACAACATTCAGCTAGGGCAGCCCTGAAGACGTTACACTGGCTCCCGTCCAGGCCAGGATCAAGTTTAAGGCACTATGTATTGCCCATAGAGCTATGAATGACAAAGGCCCGGTCTTAATTAAAAAGCTTGTCACACACTATATCCCAGGCAGAAACCTAAGATCCTCAGCAGACCTACTTATGAAACAGACTAGGATAAAGAGAGCCAGGTGGGGAGGTAGATCCTTCTCGCACTTGGCCCCTAACCTATGGAACGCCCTGCCCATGGAACTGCGCCTGGTGACCAACGAATTGGCATTTAGGAAAAAACTTAAAACCTGGCTCTTCCCTTAACATCCCTGCTCCTTGACTGCCACTTTTCTCCTAGCACTGGGAAGCCCACGGGCAGACACGCGCTCTATAAATCCAAAAACATAAACATAAAGCCTAAGGTATGAGGCCATCCCAATGGCAGAATGTACGCTATATAAATGCAACAAATATAAATGGATGTTATGCTGAAGGAATGATGTGGCTTTCAAATCAATTTTCCAAGGCTACGTAAATGTGTGTGGTTTAATTTTTAGGTCGAGCTTTGACCTGTTGTATCTCTTCTGTGTGGTCTGGCAAACCCACTTGGTCCAGCGGGTTACTAGCAACGAGCATTCATACACAAAATACTCACTTGGGCCCATACATTCATACTACGCTAGCAATTTCCGCTGGTGGGTCAGTTGGTACTCTTCATCAAAATCCCTGCTACCAATTACTTTTCCGATTGAAGAGTAATGACTTACCAATGGACCCTTTGCTAATTGGGAAGTTTAAAATGAGTGACGTTCCATACAATTCATAATTTTCTGAAATAATCACTGAGTCAGGAAGTTTTAAAATGTTTATCTAAAGATTTAGCAGAGTAAAATACAGAACCACATGATACTTAAATCGTATATCAAGGATGAAGCATAATAATCAATTATCGATCAATGACGGTTCCTCAGGAAAGGAGAAGATAGAGACAGCAGCGCAACTAAGGTTTGCATTTATATTTACCTAAAAGTGCGAGAACCAAACCCCTTGGCCAAGGAGTTGGAAAGATAGGACCCTGGAAGGATGAAGAGCAAAGACCTCCTCCCGGATCAGGACAGGACCGGTGACCTCTCTATCAACGACGCCTGCGTCGTTCCCCTCTCTGGTACTTCGCTTCTCCTCGAATTCTCCCGTGTCTTCCTTCTAATGGTACTCCGCCGCCCCCACCTCAGGACCTCTCTGGACAGCGGTTCGGTCTGCAATCGATCAGCTTGTACGTCTGGAGCCTACGTCTCTGCCTTCATGTGTCTGTGCTAGCATCTCCTTTTCTCTCTGCATCTCCTGTCTAATTAACTAATTCTATATCTATTATACCCTTCTACGCCCATGTACCTCCCCTAAATGTTGCAGAATTATGGGCCCACTATTTCTGATTGGACGGGGACAGGGGGTTGATCCTCACACCATATTGATTTAATTCATTTTTCTTAAAGCCCATTGTTTAAAATACCGCCCATCACATTTAATACATTTGCTTTATTTCCCACCTGTCTCATGACAAAGTTTATACATTCTTCATGTACGTTGTTGCATATTGGTAGGGACATTCATGGGTACAGCAATATTGGCCATCAGGTCACGGCCTAGGACGACGTCCAGGTTGACTTCATCCTTTTCTTTCTGGGCAGCCATTCAGGGAGCATGCGCAGAACCATTGTCACACGAGTTTTCAGTTCACCAACCCCAGGCCCAATTTTACGAACTAATAAAAGTCAAAGAAGAAAATATTAAAATCACAAATAAAATGTTTCACTGTATACCCACTCTTTCTACTCTATTCCCATTTATTTATAAACTCTATCCCGCATTAGTAGCGTTAGAATACCACAGTTTAATTACAACTCAAGAGCAAGCTGTAGCACATGAAAACATGAAGCAGCCATTTTAATGCACACTGCGCAGAAGCAAGAGTTTCCCACCAAGCAAAGAAAGACGTCACACCACGTGATATGGTTGAGACATGCGCAGTAAAGTTCCCGCGTTTTAGCGGCCATTTTAGAATAGACAAGCGTTACTTGTTAGTTAAAACACATAAGCAAGCTTCCTTGCTACTTATATTTGTGTGTGCAGTTATTAGTATGAACAATACAAGTTTAATACATTAATACTTATGAGAAGATTGCATCCGAGCAAGTCTCATTTGTGAGTCCTTGCTCCATCAATCCCCTCTCTGATGGCGTTTCCGAGCCATCAATTACTACCCACAACCAGATGCCAACTTTTAGCATAATATAGTTTCACTTTCATTTTTACACTTTCTATTTTTCACATCTCCTTTCAGTTTCTTGTATAATTCACTTCTTAAATCTTCAAGTTCGATTTCGTCAAACTTTCGCTTCTTTCCTTTTCCTGTCACATTATACGATTCATTCTTTCTACAACATTTGCACCATATTATTATTGACAGTACTATTATTGCTATCCCTGCTAAGGGTACTAATATTTGACCTATAAGTCCTTTCCCTATATTAGCAAACCAGGTACCATTTGACCAAATACTATTGGTCAATCTTTCCCATACACTATCAACTTCCAGTGGTTTTAGTTCCTTCTCAAGTTTAGTTATATTCTGTATATACGTTCCATTTTCTGCACTTTTATCAGGTATGTAAGTGCAACAGTGTTTCGTCTTCAATAATTTACAGACTCCACCCTCTTTTGCCAATATAATATCAAGAGCAAGTCGGTTTTGCATAACCATAGACCTAATCGCAACCATCTCCGCATTAATCATTAGAAATCCTCCAGCAGTATCCGTTGATAAACGATCAACCACTGTAGATAATTTACATATTTTCCTTGAGTTCAGAATTATTCCCACTGAAGGTATCAATGCACCAAATATATCACCTACAATTTCTGAAAAACTAGCTCTTTTTCTACGTGTTAATTCACTAGTATTTTCATTGCTGCCAGTGTTTCTTTTTACGTGGTATATTTTTGGAAATACTATTCCAAAATAACAACTTCCATACCACCGTGCAGGAAGCCTAAAGTAAGCCTTATTCCCACACACATAATAGATTCCAGGAAAAACTGAATCTATTCCTCCTTTGAGTCCCCAACCTCCAAGAATTAAGAAATTGTGTTCACATTCACTGGTACCGATGAAAACATTGTTATACTCCGTCTTTAACCTATGTAGACAAATTTTCCCTGTTTTTACAAAATCTAGAGCCATAGCAGCTTGAGCCTTGCCAGGTGTGTAACTACCTTCTTTCTCAGCCCAAGGTGGCAAATGAGCCTTATGCTCAGAAGCTTTCTTTTGAAAATCTTGTCTTCTATTCTCCACTAAATTCAAAAATATCTTTTCTTCTTCATGTAATGAACATGTTAAATTGCGTCTATGTGCGTGTGTTATGTCTATTGATTTCATTGTTAAGAAAAATTCTCCCATAAACTGTGCATCTTTACTACTAAGCACTGGATTCATATTCTTTCGAATCGGAACCTCAGAAAATATCACATCTATATTTGAATAATAATACTGAAGTCGCCCTGTTCTATAAAATAAACTAGTCAGTACACTACATGATATGCCATAGGTTAATGGCAAGTGATGATACGTTAACCCTTCTGCTACTGATTCAGGTAGTTTCATACAGACATAACAATTACTAACTTCCATGGTATCTACATATTGAAACAATAATTTTGTGAAAACATTCAAACTAGTGTCATTATCTGTTACTTCATGATGAAATTCTGGTTCATCTTCTGCCTTTAGTTCTACTCTATTACTTTTCAAGTTATCTGTCCTTTCCTTTGTTTTGTTGTTAATCTTTTTATCTATTATCATAAGGTAAGGAATTGCTACGATCACAACTAACCATACTATAAGCATCACTACCAGATTGCATATGCATATACCACAGCATCTTTTACAACCTTTCTGCTTTGGTCTCCCAGTAACTCTATCGTCAGGCATTTTTGACAAGGAAGATTGCTCTTCTTATCGTACTCTTCAAGTCTCTTTACGTTCTCAATGTGGTTCTATTTCTTTTTCATAAGTCAGTTCTGCACTGGTTCCTTCGTCACCACTTTCACTTGACTCTGAGCTCTCGTAATCTTCAAGGATGATATAAGTCCAATCAGGACCTTTAAATTTGTTATTCACAAGTTTCAGTCTTTTGCTTCTTCGTTTTTCACTTTTATTTTCTTGTCCCGTTTGGCTTGTCACTTCATTTACTTGTTCTGGATCTTCACTTCTGGTTGTTATGTGGTATTTTACTCTTTTAATGACACTAGGCCAATGATCACCTTTTCTTGTTTTCTCTGTTTGCACTGTCTCTTTATTTCCTTCTTCAGAAATTCTTTTATTTTCAGGTTGTGTTACAATTTGATGTTCTTCAATTTCTGTTTCTTCTACTATTTGTTCTTTTTCAGGTCTGATTTGTTTTTCTTCAGCTGCTCCACTGTGAGTCTCTAGTAACTGATCTTGTTCTTGATTTACGTTTTCATGCTCGAGATTCTCGAGATCTTCTTCTTCTGTGTACTTTTCTTGATCTAACTGGTTCTGATCAGGGCTTATTGCACTTTGTACTTCTGCAGCCTGACCGCGTTCTTCTAAACCTGTCTGTCCCTGCTCAAAATCTGTTGGTTCTTTTTTAATTTGAGCCCAGTTTCCTCTCCCTATCTGTTCCTGCTCAGGTTCTCTTATTATCTCTTCTTCTTCTTCCTGAGCTGCTTCTTCTTCACCTATCTGATCTTCTTCAATTTCTTCTAAATTTGCTTGACTTCTTGTTCTGTGGTAAACTTCAGGAATTTCCACCACCAGTATCCAGTCCTGACTTGTGCTCGGTTGTTCTTCTTCAGCTTCCTTCGAATCTTGTTCCTGAGATTCTTCAGCTGGGCAACCTTCAGCTTCCTCAGCAATCGATACTGTCTGAGTATTTTCTTCTTCAGGATCTGGTACTCTTTTGGTGTGGCTTACATGAATCCAATTAGGAAATGCTGCACACTTCACTGCTGTGTTTTTAACCAGTATGACCTGACAAGGTTCGCCCCATCTAGGTGATAGACACGTTTCTCTGGTGTGATTCTTCACTACCACCCAGTCTCCGGGACTCAGATCATGTTCTTGTTCAGGCTGCCTGGAAACTGCGTCTTCTCCAACCTGGTGAGAGACAGAACGCACTAGGTCAGCCAATACTTTGCAATAATCCAGAACGATATCATCAGATATATTCAGCAGTTTATTTGTGGGAACATGTGCTTGTCTCATTGCTCTTCCCATCATTATCTCGTGCGGACTCAATCCGGTGTTTCTATCAGGAATGCTTCTGAGTCCCATTAAAACAAGAGGCAATGCATCTGGCCAATCTAATGATGTTGATGCACACATTTTTCCCAGTCTCGATTTTATCGTGCCATTCATTTGTTCAACCACTCCAGAAGCCTCTGGACGATATGCACAGTGCAATTTTTGCTCAATTTGGAATGCTTCACAGATTATCTTAATCACTTCACTGTTAAAATGCTTTCCTCTATCTGATTCCAAAGTTACTGGAAAACCAAATCTAGGAATGAGTTCACGTAGCAACAACTTTGCGACTGTAATACTGTCATTCCTCCTGGTAGGGTAAGCCTCCACCCACTTTGAAAACAGACACACTATGACAAGTACATATTTCAGCCCTCTACATGGTGGTAACTGAATGAAATCTAGTTGCAATCTCATAAATGGACCCTCCGCCTTTCCGATTTTTCCAAACCCAATTATTGTTTTTCTTCCTGGATTATGCATTTGGCATGTTAAACATCTCTGGCAAAGACTCTCTGCTACCGCCCTAAACCTTGGATTGTACCAATTTTGTCTGAAGAGCCTAATCATTGCATCTCTCCCTACGTGTGTGTCTCCATGATACATCCTGGCCATTTGTGAAAGCAGACAGTCAGGCATGACTGGTCTGCCATCGGCACAAATCCATACATCATCGTCTGCCCTTTGAGAACATCCCATTTTAATCCATGTACTTCTTTCACTCTCAGCAGTATCATCTTGCAATCGTTTTACATCATTCCATGTTTCAGGAGGTGCATACAGCATAAGTTGGCAGCTGATTCCCATTCTTTCCACCCTTTTATTTACTGACAATCTGTTTTTGGCACAATGTTGAGCCACAAGATCTGCGTATCTGTTGCCGACTACCACCCAGTCATCTCCTGACTGGTGTGCGGCACATTTCACCACAGCCAATTCTTTTGGTGATTGTATTGCCTCCAATAGTTCCTTTACAAACTGTCCATTTTTAATGGGGGATCCTGAAGAAGTCATGAAATTCCTCTGCATCCACAGTTGGCCAAAATCATGCACAACCCTGTAACCATATTGGCTATCTGTAAATATAGTTACTTTTTGATTCCTCCCAATTTTGCATGCCTTTATCAATGGAATCAATTCAGCTATTTGTGCAGATTTGACTCCCGGTAAATAGGATGCTTCGACTATTCCAGTTAGTTCACATACTGCATATGCTGCAGTTAGTTTTCCATCTTCATGCCTTTGGCACGAATTATCAACAAACAGCTCCCTGTCTGGCTTCCTGAGCGGTAGTTCCTGAATATCAGGACGTGGTTTCGTGCACAACTCTGTGACTTGTAAACAATCATGTTCCTCTTCGTCATCTTTAACTTCTTCATGATATGGGGCTGGTAGTAAGGTAGCTGGATCTACTATTGTGCACCTTACAATGGTCACATTTTCAGCACCCAGTATTATTCTTTCATATTTAGTCAGCCGACTAGGAGTAAGATGCTGAGTTCGGGTTCTTGTCAACAAAATCACAACCGCATGTGGAACAAACACTTTTACAGGGTGTCCCATTACAATTGACTCACTTTGTTCAATGCTCAAACAGGTAGCCGCCACTGCTTTTAAGCAGCCTGGCAACGCGGCTGCCACTGGGTCCAATGTAGCAGAAAAATATGCTATAGGACGTCTGTCTAAACCATGTCTCTGGGTTAAGACTGAAAGTGCACAATTTTCTCTTTCATGGCAGAATAATGCGAATTTTCTTTTATAATCAGGCATGCCTAGGGCAGGTGCTGCACATAAAGCATTTCTTAATTTTACAAAAGCTCCTACGCTCTCATCATCCCACTCAACTGGGTCCTTTGCCTTCTTTTTCGTCATTTGAATTAAGGGCTTTGCTAACAGTGAAAATCCTAGTATCCATTGTCGACAATACCCTACTATTCCAAGGAACATTCTCACTTCTCGTTGAGAGACAGGCATTTGCATTTTCTTTATTAATTTTATTCTTTCAGCTGTTATTCTCCTTTTGCCCCTCTCAATCTGGTGTCCTAGATACTTAACTGCTGATGTACAGAACTGCAATTTTTCAGGTGAAACTTTATGCCCTTCTTCAGCTAAATGATTTAATAATGCAATGGTGTCAACAACACAGTCCTCTCTGGTGTTAGATGCCACTAGTAAGTCGTCTATATACTGCACTAAGACTGAGCTTCCTGGCATCACTAGTTTCTCTAGGCACTTTTTCAATATTTGATTGAAGATGGAAGGACTTTCCGTGTACCCCTGAGGAACACGATTCCATACATAGACCTTGTTCTCAAATTTAAATGAAAATAGATACTGGCTATCTGGATGCAAGGGTATCGAAAAGAATGCTTGGCATAAATCAATCACAGTAAACCATCCTGCACTCCAAGGAATCTGGTATAGAATCACTGCAGGATTTGGCACTATAGGACAACAGGGTTCCACAATCTTATTTATTTTGCGTAGGTCTTGAACAATCCTATATTTTCCACTAGGTTTCTTCAGACCCATGATTGGTGAGTTACAAGGGCTACTCATTACTTCTTTTAGTATTCCCTGATTTACCATTCTGTTTATTTCTTCAATGACTCCTGCTTTTACTTCTGCACTCATTTTGTACTGTCTGGTGTTTGGGAAAATCGCACCTTCTTTTACAGTAATCTTAACTGGGTCTATTTTGGCCATAAGTCCTACTTCCTTCCCCGTGAAATCCCATACCATGGAATTCACTGTAGTTTTCAGTTCTTCTGGTAACTCGTCTTTTGTTATCAAAGAAAACATCTCGTCTACTTCTGTACCTTGCTTTGCAATCATAAATTTATATACATGGTCTTCATCTGGGGTCTGAACTGCCACACCATCCGGCGTGCAGAAAATTGTGCAGTTCATTTTACATAACAAATCTCGGCCCAATAAATTTACTGGACTGGAATCACACACTACAAATTGATGCATTTCTCTAAAGTTTCCGATTTTTACTTCCATTGGTTCGGTAAGAGGTGTTCTAATCTTCTGATTAGCCACCCCCACAACTTGGATAGCTTCTCCAGAGAGAGGAAGGTCTGGGATGTCTGCTGTTCTTACAGTAGACCTGGTAGCACCAGTGTCCAAAAGGAAAGTAATATCATTACCTTTCACATTCCCTTCAACATATGGACCTGACTGATCTACCGGTAAGGATGCACCAAGTACGCACTCCTTCTCCCCCTCTCCTAGGCACCGTCATTGGCTATAGGTACAAAAGTCGTCCTGCAAAAGAAATTGTGAGGTTACATAATCATTCTTACCACTTCCTCCTTGATATCCGACGTCTGTACCGTGCTTTGCTCTGCTTACATTACCCTGTATAGGTGCAGGTGGCAACTGACTCTGAGGATTTACACCCTGCTGTGAGTCATTCTGCGTCTGTGGATTTAAATTTTGATTTGGGCCATTATTATTCCGAATCTTTTTACATTCATCCTTCCAATGCCCCAATTTTCCGCACCCGTGACAAGGAAACTTCTTTTTAGCCTCTTCTCTGCTCATTAGTCCTCTCACTTTTCCTCCATTCCCAGTTTCACCATTCGTTCCAGAATCTTTTCGATGATTATCACTCGGATTATCCAAGTTAATTCCCTGTTTCTCAGCCATTTTTACCTGAGCCCACATCACTTTCTCTTGCAATTTCTTGTGCCTATCCTCAATGTCATCTCCACAATATTTTGCATATTTCAAGATTTCATCTATTGGCTTCCCTTGCCAACATAACATATGCTGCTTAATCATCTGACAAATCTCTGGCTTCAGACCGTAAACAAATCGGTAAACAAACTGACTCATGTTTTTATCTCCAATGTCCTCAAATCCACTATACTGCTTAAATACCTGCAATAAACGCTCATAGTAGGCGTGTACCGATTCACTGGCTTCTTGGGTAGTTCTGTCTATTTTCACCCAGTCTGTTTCTTTTGGTGGTATTTTCCCTTTCAGGTAAGTTATCACCTGCTGATACTTTTTCATGACATCGCTTGACGGGGCACCTGTCTTTGGATCTCTAGGATACTCTTCACTGGGCCAATCAACTGTGATTTTGCAATCTGTCCACAAATCGGCAGGTACCACTATGTCGAACAAACCATCCAAGTCTTTCAACAATACCTTTGACACCTTCACAAACCTCTCAACCTGCTTGTACCATTCAATTGGCTTTTCCCTCAACTTTGGAAAATCATTCGTAAATGACAAAATATCCTGTCTGCTCCATGGGACATGTACATATCCCCCTCCTGGAACTTCTCGCATCGGGTACATTTGATCTCCTTTCCCTGTTTCCTTCATTAAATATTCAGAAGTTGTTCTACTGTATCGGGCCTCTTCCTTTTTCTTTGTCCATCTAACCTTCCATTTATCTAGTTCTCCCCATTTCTGCAAGACTGTCATTAATTCCTTTACTTGTAATTTTCTTCCAGAGGCATTCATGTTTTCCAAATCCTTATCTGAAAAATCTGCTCTATAGGGTTTTTGTAATACTTTTGACTTCCCTATTTCAAATCCCATCTGTTGAGCTAAATCCGATAATTTCTCATGAAATATTTTTACATTTCTTGTGATGCTTCTGCATACGAACAATAATTCTTCTTCATCGTAGGTATTTAGGCGATCTACCCCTACATTTCCTGCTATCATTTCTTCTAACTCAACTTTTAATTTATAAATGTCCATGATCTTTGGGGGTGAACTCTGTTTGTCTGATCCTTGTGCCCACCTTTCTAAGTCTTCTGGTGTAACTACTGTGGCACTTTTCGTTCCTGATGAAGTTATTATGTTTACAT
Organism: Calotriton arnoldi; assembly: GCA_963921515.1. Taxonomy (NCBI): domain Eukaryota; kingdom Metazoa; phylum Chordata; class Amphibia; order Caudata; family Salamandridae; genus Calotriton; species Calotriton arnoldi. The sequence goes on along the minus strand of CAWUFW010000477.1, from coordinate 838,933 downwards.
CTTTGGAGCAACCGAGTGTTCCTCTTCTGGGAGTACTATTTACAGAATCTCGAATGGGCAAGTCCATTAATGAAATCATAGACTCGCAATCACTAAAGTGATCCTCAACCATTACTACTGCTTCAGGTTTAGGAACATTCACAGGTGTGGGCATAACTAGAGGTTAGGGATAAGTTACTTTGTCACCATATAAGGGAACCACTGGACCAATTGTTACAGGTATGGTCAATGAATCAGGATGAATACTCAATTGTGTTACTTTCTGAATTAATTCTGCTCTGTTTTTATCTATCGCTTCCTTTTCTTTATCGTGAAGTACTCTACCAACTGGTGAATCATGCAATACTTGTGGTACCAAAGGTGTTCTTAACAAGGGTGCACTTGGGGTGAATCCACTTGTCCCTTCCTGATATGGTGGCGGATTCTTTAATATATCTTCCATAAATTCGTCTTCGGAATCTCCAAATCTAGTCAAGTGTTTTGTCTTTTCTGTGCATTTACTCCCTAATGCTTCTTCTGCCATTAATATCGGATACAGACCCTCTGTAAGCATTGCTCTTCTCCACTGTTTCATCTGACCGTCCCTCGACTCATTTTGGTACCTAGGGAAAAATCCCTGATAACCCCTATTACTTCTGGATCGATCACGTTCAAATGCCTCAGTTTCCCACTCTTCTAAGGCTTCGTATTGAGTTAATCTAGGTCTGGGTTCTAGGTCATTCATTCTTAATCTCAAATTTTGAAGAATTCTCCCATTGAAAGTACCATTCTCGGGAAAAGCTAATATTCCATAATTTTTGGTATATTCCATCCAATTTTCTATCCATACGCAAGTATGATAACCCCTCTCCATCATCATGAATGAAGCGGGCGTTTTAGCTGGTGGAATGATAATTCCTTCTCTAGTTTTGATTGGTTTATCCTTTTTAAAATAATTCTTAATCTTTTGTAAGACTGACATTTTCCTCTTCTCTCCGTACATAATGGGTAAGTCTCGATGTATGAAATTATATTCGGCAAAGCCTAGGAATCTCCTATCCGGACGAACTCCTATTAAAGTCGGATCACGTTTTAACATACAATCTCCACTGTCCACTAGGATTTCAGCTTCTTTGGTAACTACCAATCAGATTCCGGCTAACTTTTGTCTCTGAACCAATCCTAGTGCGGCCTTTTTTGTGACGTTTATCTGCCAACCCCTCCTTTACAATCTGCGCTTCTTTGTCCCTCGCTGTTTCGACCAATCCCAGCGCGGTACCTGTGACGTCAGTACTACTCCTGACTACTGACCCCTCCTTTACAAGAGTCTTTCTACGCCCGCGGTTTCAACCAATTCCAGCGCGGCGTTTTGTGACGTCAGCTTCCTCTCCAGTAGCTGACCCTACCTTTACAAAATCGTACGCAAAACTTTATTTTCTCTACGCCTTTTATTAAAATTCAGTAACAACATAAAACATTCGCTATCGTGCCAGTTTCTCTAAAATTGAAAAGGATAGTTTCTCTCACACTTAGTAAAACCCTTCCGTTTACTATACATACACTACGAGTAAAACCCTTCCGTCTACTCTTCACACAAGCTTCAGAAATACCTGTTACTTCTTCAATGTTACCCTTTCTAGGTGATATAACATCACATTTTTACTAGCATATTCCTTTACTTTTACTTACACGCATAGAGTCCCTAACAAGTACTGATAGCCCTACTTAACTTTTCAGTACTATTTCTGCCTGACAGATAACCTCACTGCAGTATGGCTTCCACTTACCATCCGCTGTTCAATTTTCCCCCGGGAATTCTGGACAACAAAAAACAAACTTTAAAGCACACGGATGTTAATTCATAAAAACTAAAATTCTCATTACCCAATTAACAAAGTGCAACCATCCTCTGATAACCAGAAAATTGATCCAGCGGGTTACTAGCAACGAGCATTCATGCACAAAATACTCATTTGGGCCCATACATTCATACTACGCTAGCAATTTCCGCTGGTGGGTCAGTTGGTACTCTTTATCAAAATCCCTGCTACCAATTACTTTTCCGATTGAAGAGTAATGACTTACCAATGGACCCTTTGCTAATTGGGAAGTTTAAAATGAGTGACGTTCCATACAATTCATATTTTCTGAAATAATCACTGAGTCAGGAAGTTTTAAAATGTTTATCTAAAGATTTAGCAGAGTAAAATACAGAACCACATGATACTTAAATCGTATATCAAGGATGAAGCATAATAATCAATTATCGATCAATGACGGTTCCTCAGAAAGGAGAAGATAGAGACAGCAGCGCAACTAAGGTTTGCATTTATATTTACCTAAAAGTGCGAGAACCAAACCCCTTGGCCAAGGAGTTGGAAAGATAGGACCCTGGAAGGATGAAGAGCAAAGACCTCCTCCCGGATCAGGACAGGACCGGTGACCTCTCTATCAACGACGCCTGCGTCGTTCCCCTCTCTGGTACTTCACTTTTCCTCGAATTCTCCCGTGTCTTCCTTCTAAGGTATTCCGCCGCCCCCACCTCAGGACCTCTCTGGACAGCGGTTCGGTCTGCAATCGATCAGCTTGTACGTCTGGAGCCTACGTCTCTGCCTTCATGTGTCTGTGCTAGCATCTCCTTTTCTCTCTGCATCTCCTGTCTAATTAACTAATTCTATATCTATTATACCCTTGTACGCCCATGTACCTCCCCTAAATGTTGCAGAATTATGGGCCCACTATTTCTGATTGGACGGGGACAGGGGGTTGATCCTCACACCATATTGATTTAATTCATTTTTCTTAAAGCCCATTGTTTAAAATACTGCCCATCACATTTAATACATTTGCTTTATTTCCCACCCGTCTCATGACAAAGTTTATACATTCTTCATGTACATTGTTGCATATTGGTAGGGACATTCATGGGTACAGCAATATTGGCCATCAGGTCACGGCCTTGGACGACGTCCATGTTCACTTCATCCTTTTCTTTCTGGGCAGCCATTCAGGGAGCATGCGCAGAACCATTGTCACACGAGTTTTCAGTTCACCAACCCCAGACCCAATTTTACGAACTAATAAAAGTCAAAGAAGAAAATATTAAAATCACAAATAAAATGTTTCACTGTATACCCACTCTTTCTACTCTATTCCCATTTATTTATAAACTCTATCCCGCATTAGTAGCGTTAGAATACCACAGTTTAATTACAACTCAAGAGCAAGCTGTAGCACATGAAAACATGAAGCAGTCATTTTAATGCACACTGCGCAGAAGCAAGAGATTCCCACCAAGCAAAGAAAGACGTCACACCACGTGATATGGTTGAGACATGCGCAGTAAAGTTCCCGCGTTTTAGCGGCCATTTTAGAATAGACAAGCGTTACTTGTTAGTTAAAACACATAAGCAAGCTTCCTTGCTACTTATATTTGTGTGTGCAGTTATTAGTATGAACAATACAAGTTTAATACATTAATACTTATGAGAAGATTGCATCCGAGCAAGTCTCATTTGTGAGTCCTGCTCCATCACACTGATTGCCATTGGGTGTTATTTTTGGCATTCAGAAACAATGGCTTGTTACTGGTGCATAAGTGTAAATGTCCCTCCTTTGTCTTCTCAGCTCCCTCCCCGGCGATTTCACTAAGAGAACATTTTAGTTGGCCATCACACTGTACAACGTGTGATGGCCCCTCCTCCTTGCTCTTAGTTTGACTACCCCTGCCCCACACACACGGAGGAATGCTGACAGGACATTCCGAGCCCTTAAAACAAACTTACATACAGCGCCACCTTTGTAAAATACACAAACCGAGGTAAAATAAGAATAGCAACAAAAAAGGCATACTTGTTGCAAAAATTCTATATTCAATGTGGAGACATTCAAAACGGTTTTTATGTTTTTTTTTATAATTGTTTACACCTTTTTTAGAGCGATTCATCTTTAGCACCAAAGTTGTTAATCTGCGTTCAAACTTACTTTTGTGATCAATGTCTTTCACCACTTCTGGCACAACGAGATGGCTGCCTCAAGTTCGTATGACCCAAGCCCATCTCTAATGCTCAGGTTAGTCCGTTGTCTATCTCTAAGGTCACTGCATAATATTGCTACAGCTCCTTGAGCCGGCATTCCTCGTGTGTGAGATAGCTTGCTTGTTACCGACTGCACTCCCGAGATGTTTTTCATGAGGTGTTAATAGGGGAAACTCAAAGGTTATCAGAGGGACCTCCAATCTGATTTAACCTGTTTTAGCAGCAAATAAGAATTGGCAGGTTCATCCACTCTGCTAATTCTCTGCCTTTTTGACGTATTAATGTTAGCGAAAGACATTCTGAATTCATTTAATCTTTATCTTTTTCACTTTGGCTTAGCTGCACACCCGCAACCGTTCATGCAATCTCATTGTCCTGTTTGTTTTGCAGTTTCATATAGCGCGAACTCTACCCGAAGGTATTGGAGCGCTTTACATGGGCACCAGTTACGTCACATTCTTGATATACGAATAACCTTGCACTTGTGTCTCGCTCTGTGTTTATTTCTTTTGGACTTTGAGTGCCTCTGTCACATGATTCCTACTACTTTTCTTCAAGGTGAACATACTTGAGCCTCACTTGTGTCTAAAACTGGAATTATATTGGTAGATTATCTTTTGATGGCCACCTATTTTTATCCTTCTATATAAACGGCTTACACAACTATGTCCAATACGTTATGAAAGATCCCTATATTAATGTGTGTATTAATAATAACTAAACTTGTAAGCTGTTTATCTTTCCCAAAAAATACCAACTTTACTTGGGCTTATACCACATTATCGTGGTCAAAATATAGATGTACACGTAGGTTGTAACGACAATATTACTCAGAAACAATGTCACAACGGAGTTAATAATACATCTACACTTACCGTGACAATATTTCGGAGGTCAGCGTGTGTGAGATAGTCACATGTAGGTGAGTGGAGGCAGAAGTATGAAGAGAAATGGGGAACAAGAAAAAGAGAAAGAAGCCAAGGTAAGTACAACGTTTTGTGGTGCTTTATTCCCCTGCTTGTAAGCAGCATAACTTCACTCTCCGCGTTCTTCCACCGCAAGATCACCGACATACATAACAGCTTCGACGCACAAACCACGCACCCTACCGCCGAACCAACGCCCGCCACCACCACCCTCTGCAACTGGACCCCGATCAGCACCGAAGACACCACCCGCACGATGAACTCCATCCACTCCGGATCACCAACCGACCCCTGCCCACACCACGTCTTCAACAAAGCCGACGCCACCATCGCACCCCATCTCCGGGACATCATCAACTCCTCCTTCCACACCGCCACCTTCCCGGAGAGCTGGAAGCACGCCGAGCTTACCGCCCTCCTGAAGAAACCAACGGCGGACCCCACCGACCTCAAGAACTACCGTCCCATCTCGCTCCTTCCGTTTCCGGCCAAAGTCATCGAGAAGACCGTCAACAGACAGCTTGCCGCCTTCCTCGAGACGAATGGATCCCTCGACCCCTCGCAGTCCGGGTTTCGGGCCAACCACAGCACCGAGACCGCCCTTATCGCAGCCACCGACGACATCAGAACCCTAACCGACAACGGGAAACAGCTGCCCTCATCCTCTTGGACCTCTCCGCGGCGTTCGACACCGTCTGCCACCGCACCCTAGTGAAGCGCCTCAGCAACATCGGAATCCGAGAGAAAGCACTGGAATGGATCATCTCGTTCCTCGCCGGAAGAACCCAGAGAGTCCGCCTCCCCCCTTTCATATCCGAAGCCACCGAAGTCATCTGCGGCGTTCCACAGGGATCTTCGCTCAGCCCAACCCTCTTCAACGTCTACATGAGCCCCCTCGCAGCCATCGCACGCCAACACAACCTCAACATCATCTCCTACGCCGACGACACCCAGCTGATCCTCTCCCTCACCAACGACCCCACCACCGCCAGAGCCAACCTACACGACGGGATGAGAGACGTCGCCGACTGGATGAGGAACAGCCGCCTTAAACTGAACTCAGACAAGACGGAAGTCCTCATCCTGGGCTCATCACCCTCCGCCTGGGACGACTCCTGGTGGCCCCCGGCCCTGGGCACCGCGCCCAAGCCAACGGACCACGCACGCAACCTGGGCTTCATCCTGGACTCCTCCCTGTCGATGACCAGACAAGTCAACGCCGTCTCATCTTCATGCTTCAACACCCTGCGCATGCTCCGCAAGATCTTCAGATGGATCCCCACTGAAACCAGGAAGACCGTCACCCAGGCACTCGTCACCAGCCGACTGGACTATGGGAACACCCTCTACGCCGGAACCACAGCCAAACTTCAAAAAGACTCCAGCGCATCCAGAACGCCTCCGCACGACTCATCCTGGACATCCCCCGACACAGCCACATCACCGGACACCTGAAAGACCTGCACTGGCTCCCCGTCAGCAAGAGAATCACGTTCAGACTCCTCACCCACGCACACAAGGCCCTCCACGACCTGGGCCCAAAGTACCTCAACGACCGCATGACCTTCTACACGCCCACACGCCAGCTACGATCAACCAACCACGCCCTCGCCACCGTACCACGCATCCGCAGAACCACCGCCGGAGGAAGATCCTTCTCCTACCTGGCAGCCAAGACCTGGAACTCCCTCCCCACTCACCTTCGGCGAACCCAGGACCATCTCTCCTTCAGGAAGCAGCTCAAGACCTGGCTGTTCGAGCAGTAACTTACCCCCTCCCCCAGCGCCTTGAGACCCTCCCGGGTGAGTAGCGCGCTCTATAAATGCCGTGATTGATTGATTGACTTGTTAAATTGGTTGCGAGAAATGGCATAACGTAGATTGATAGTTGGCCTAATAAATGCAAGAATGTTCATATTGTCTTATGGAGAGATTGGAGATACTTGTAAATTAATCACAAAGAACAGGTATTTGTGAGCAATGTAATCAGACGTGGTGCTCAGGACTGCAATCATTTGTGGAAAGGTAATGCCTATATTGTGTTTGTTGATTGCTTAATTTCCAGATAAATGCATTCATTATAAATTGACAATATTGGCTTAACTGACACACACCTCCAATGGTGCTCTTTGGTGCTGCAAACATAAAGCCATGACAGGCAAATCATATGGAGTTTGATGGTTGGAATTCAAGAAAATTGAAGGCAGAACGTTTAAAGTGCTCATGCTAGCTTCATGTTAAGTTCAGTAAAACGCATCCTACTATTATGCAAAGTGTTAGAACTGGGGGTCTCTAGTTGGCAGAGGTAGGTACCTTTGTCCAAATAGGGACCCTTGTTTCTAGTCAGGGTAAGGGGGATACACTACTAAAATAACCCCTGCTCACCCCCTTGGTAGCTTGGCACGAGCAGGCAGGCTTATCTCAGAGGCAGTGTGTAAAGCATTTGTGAACACATACAGTAACCCAGTGACAACACTACAGATGGACACCACACAGGTTGTATTATAAAAATAAGTATTTTTATATAGACTTAACACAAGACCCAAAACGACAAAAATCCACAATACACTATTAAAAATATAACTGTCAATGGTAGAAAATAGTTCAGTTCAATAAAGATGGTAAATGCGACACTCTATGTTCAATGTACCTTTGGATGCGTAACGCGATACAAACAAAAGAGTTGCAGGGAAGGTGATGCGTCGGTTCCTTACACGCAAGAACAGTGATGCGTCGGTTCCTTGCTCCGGGGGAGGTGATGCGCCGGTTCCCTACTGCTGCGTAGGGGACGGTGATGCGTCAGTTCCTTACCGGAGAGGAGGTGATGCGTCGGTTCTTCACTGCGCGGGGAGATGATGCGTCGGTTTCTTACTGCGCTTCTGTGGCGATGCACCCCGCAGCGCCTCGATGCGATGACGACCCGGTGCAATGAAACAAAATGGCGTCTTCTTCTTAATGCGACAACGAAGAGGGCGATGCGTGCACGCCCGACGGCCGTGCGGCGATTCGGTGAATCTTATGAGCCGCGACACGCCCTGCGACACGCTTCTCCGATGATGCGACGGCGTCTGATGCAACGGCGACTCTCTTCTCCGGTGATGCGAGGCGCTTCGGTGATGCGATGGCGACAGCAGCAGCGGCGGCACGCTTTCTCGGCGATGCGACGACAGCGGCTGCGGCGGCGACCCGCTTCTTCCTCGTGAGTCGCGCTTCCAGCTCCCAGCGACACGCAGTCTCTCAGAAGGCCCAACACCACAGTAGGCACTTCAAATTCCCAGCAAGGGAATTCAGGGGAGCTGGTTGGTGAAGTCTTGTATCCCTGAGACTTCAGCAGGAGGCAAGCTCAATCTTCAAGCCCTTGGAGATGTTCTGCAAGATGATGAAAGTAATCACAAAGTTCCTTTCTCCTTTCTTTGGCAATCAGGCAACCACTGCAGGCCAATCCCTCAAACAGCACACAGCATAGGGATAGTCTCCTCCTTCAGTTTCTCTGGTTCCTCTCCTCAGCAAAGGTTCTTCTTGTTTCCCATAAGTGATCTAAAATCTTGGGGTCTGGGTCCCAATATTTATACTAGCAAATATTTTGTCCTCTGAAGGCAGAGGGTCCTGTAGCTAGTCCAAACCAGTTCTGGGTGCATTCTGCCAGTGCACACCTTCTTCCTTTGTCAATGTGGGCCAGGGACATCAGACGCACCACAGGAGGTGGAGCCAGCATTGTGGAAGGCAGTCACAGTCCTATTCAGGCCCAGGTGCTACTCCTCCCACCACTCTACATGCAGATAGGTCTATTCAGCCCTGTGCTGACTCACCATGTCTCCTGGAGTCCCCCAGCCCCTGTCACTCACAAAACCAGACATACAATACACAAGCTAGCAGAGGCAGCTGGATGGTTAGGCAAGAAAATACCTACTTTCTAAAAGTGGTATTTTCAAACACAGAATGTTAAAACCAACTTCACTAAAAGATGTATTTTATCATTCTGAGTTCAGGCATACTAAATTCGTTTTACCATGTTCCCTGTGTCAGTTAGGATTATAAGGTGTTATAATCAAACTGCCCATTCTGGCCTATGGGGACAGGTAGCCTTGCAATAGTGAAAAACGAAATTGGCTGTAATTCACTATCAGGACATGCCACACACATCAGGGCATGTCCTACCTTTTACATACAATGCACCCTGCCCGCAGGCCTGCTTTAGGGGTGACTAATATGCAGAAAAGGGAAGGTTTGGGGACTGGTAAGTGGGTGCACTTACCAAGTCAACATGGCTGTACCAGACTGCACACAGGCTCTGCAATGGCAGGCCTGAGACACATTTTACAAGCTGCTCCTGTGGGTGGCACAACCACTGCTGCAAGCCCACCAGCAGCATTTGATTCACAGGCCCTGGGCACAACCAGTGCACTGTACTAGGGTCTGACAGTGAATCAAATAGGCCAAACATGGAGTCACTAATCCATACATCAATTTATAACAGAGAGCATATGCACTTTAGCACTGATCAGCAGTGGTAAAGTGCCCAGAGTCATCAAACCAACAAAAACAGGTCAGAAAAATTACAGGAGGAAGGCAAAAAGTTCAGGGATGACCCTGCAAAAAGGGCGAAGTCCAACACAACCCCCTTCCAGCCAAAATGCAGGGTAGACCAATCACTACCTTGATGGGCTTCCCTGCTTTGGGCGATAGAACCTGGACCCTCGCCCGCAACAGCAGGGGCATATTCCAGTTCTACGCCAATCTGAACCTATTTGGATCCCTCTGTCCATACTCTCAGGGCCCACCAAGCTAACCCATGGGGAACCCTTCTCCTCACCTGTGGACACCATCTGTGCAGCACCTAACCTTAGCTTGCTCACAGGTGTGTCCCAGCAGACAGACAGCAAGCCACATTGTCCACTGACAGTGGTCAGTGATGAGACCCAGGCATATGCCTCTCAGGGCTCTCAAACCTCTGTGGCGTCAGAGAGCGGGGGGCAGTAGCCCCAGGTGCTTGGCACCCTTTGTCCCCTCTCCCTCCTGTCAGGTCAGGTATGACATCCTGACACTGACCCACCAGCCCCGGGCCTGTACTTGGCGGCTGGACAGGAGACTGGGTTGGGCTTTCCCACACCCAGTCCTCCTCCTCCTCGGGGCTCTGCACCCTCCCACTTGCAGTGGTACCCCCGTCCAGAATTGTCAGGGTGCCTGTGGCAGGTGTCCTGCACAATTCGCCCACCAGTTCAGGGGTTCTACCCTGCAACTGGGCTTCCAGGTCAGGGGGGGCACCCCGAACCTGGCCCTCCAACCTAGGGTCTAAACCCTCCAGTAGAACCGGGGTCAGAGGCGAGGACTCCCTCCCTCTGCACCCCCTTCCAGAGTGCTGTACTCTCCCACCTGGAGTGGTACCCCTAGAAGACCAACCGGGCAGGACACTGTTTACAGTCGTCCCTCTCTCCAGGTCAGAAAACACCTGAACCTGGCTTCCCAACCCAGGGACCACCCCCTGCGGTTGAATACTTCCCCGGCGCACCAGGACTTCATGGGGAGCACATATGCCGCCCCCCCGAGCGTGACACACAACTCATGTGTCGTGTGACAGTCTGCCTGGCGCAGATCTCCCGACCCCTGTCCATCTGACAGTGCGTGACGATCCCCCAGGACAGAAGTGGTGTCACCATGGTCATTCACTGGTGACTCAGCCCTTCTGGCTGGCCCCTGACCCACTGGTTCTTCCACTGGGGACTCTTTCCCCCTCTCACCCCTCAATTTGGACTTCTTCACCCTCCACTTAGGAGTGGCACTGCCAGACACCAGAACTGATGGAGGCCTGCTTACAGGCACTCCCAATTCACCAGACACTAGGGGATCCCCCTCAACGGGCCGACTAGGCTCCCCACCTGGTGTTCCCTTAAAGAACCATCCAGGCCCTGAGATTGGGTGTCGGGCACCTGGGGACACGCAGCCCCACACTCACTCCATCTCCGCTGAGACAGGACGTGAGCCCCTACACCCCTCCCACCACACCGGGATCTAGCTGGGCTACTCTGAACCACTTCCACCACTCTGGGTTGGAAGATACCTGAGCCACTCCCCTTAGGGTCACTCCCCAATGCCTCTTCAGACCCTCTGGAATCCACCAAAAGGTCTGCCTCCCTGGTGAGCTCCCTGGGGTCAGAGAACTCACTCTCCAACAGGTGTTGGCGTAGCTCTGGAAAACAGGGACTTACAATATGCTCTTCCACAATTGGATCACACAGCCCCCTACAAGGGTTAACCAAACTATCCTTCACCTCACCATCCAGTGCCTCGCACACGTACTCCACACCACTCTCCTGAGATTGGCAAGACAGTATCTGACTGTCTCTGTCACTCAACCCACACTCTTCTGGGCGGTCTTCACACTCACACACCAGGACTTCAACCATGGTGGAACCCCTCTCCCTATACCTCTCATCTAGAGTCAGTAGAGTGTCCCTCCCACCACTAGGACTATGAACCCCTGCGTCAGTTTCCCAATTCACCTCAGGGACACTGCGCACCACTGGAGCTACCTCATATCCTTGAACCTCCTGGTGTATATTAACCCCCTCCTTCAAGTCAGGCGCCACATCTCTGGGTGTGTGTACTACTCCCTCAGCACTAGATAACATAATTTTGCTGCCACCATCTGAGCTGGACTCCACCTCCAACTCAGCCAAGCTCACTTCCTGAGCTACACACATTTCTTTTTGCTGGGCTGAGACACTCATGGCCTCAAGCCTCTCGAGCTCCAAATCAAGCTCCCTCATTCTCAACTCATGCTCTAACTGCATCCTCTTTTCCTCTAGGGCCAATTTCTTATTCTCTAATTCTAACTGCCCGCCCATTTTGAGCTTGGCTAGCTCCATCTCATGCATCCTGCTTCTCTCCCTGTCCTCCAGCTCTCCTGGGGACAGGCCCTTGGAAGAAACACTGCTACCTGCTGGGGAAGGTGCTTTCCTCCCCCCTGGACCCAATGGCCCATCTAGCTGCCCCTCTGCATTTTCAGCCCCCTCCTCATGCTCTTCCACATGCTCAGGGGTACTTCTTGCTTCCACCCAGGGCCTCAGTGCCTTTTGGTACTCATCCTTCTTGGTGAGACCTGTAGTAGCAACTTGCAATTTCCTGCAGAAGTACTTTAGCAGTTTCACATTGTAACTTTCCAGCTTTTCTTCTTCAAAATCTAAATCCACAGATGCGATGGATGCTGTCTTGCTCATGGTGACTAACCTTGGCAGTTCTTGGCAAAAAATAGAAATCCCAGGAAAAACAATCTACCAAAAATGTATGTGGTTGCGTTTGGCCTGCACTCACTAGTAGTGTACACCAATTACTGTATATGAGTCACAAATGCAAGTCCAGAATCCTCACCGCTGACCTCCAATGTTAGAACTGGGGGTGTCTAGTTGGCAGAGGTAGGTACCTTTGTCCAAATAGGGACCCTTGCTTCTAGTCAGGGTAAGGGGGATACACTACTAAAATAACCCCTGCTCACCCCCTTGGTAGCTTGGCACGAGCAGGCAGACTTATCTCAGAAGCAGTGTGTAAAGCATTTGTGAACAGATACAGTAACCCAGTGACAACACTACAGATGGACACCACACAGGTTGTATTATAAAAGTAAGTATTTTTATATAGACTTAACACAAGACCCAAAACGACAAAAATCCACAATACACTATTAAAAACATGACTGTCAATGGTAGAAAATAGTTCAGTTCAATAAAGATGGTAAACGCGACACTCTATGTTCAATGTACCTTTGGATGCGTAACGCGATACAAACAAAAGAGTTGCAGGGAAGGTGATGCGACTGTTCCTTACACGCAAGAACGGTGATGCATCGGTTCCTTACTGCTGCGTAGGGGACGTTGATGCGTCGGTTCCTTACTGGAGAGGAGGTGATGCGTCGGTTCTTCACTGCGCGGGGAGATGATGCGTCGGTTTCTAACTGCGCTTCTGTGGCGATGCACCCCGCAGCGCCTCGATGCGATGACGACCCGGTGCAATGAAACAAAATGGCGTCGTCTTCTTGATGCGACAACGAAGAGGGCGATGCGTGCACGCCCGACGGCCGTGCGGCGACTCGGTGAATGTTCTGAGCCGCGACAGGCCCTGCTACACGCTTCTCCGATGATGCGACGGCGTCTGATGCGACGGCAACTCTCTTCTCCGGTGATGCGAGGCGCTTCAGTGATACGATGGCGACAGCGGCAGCGGCAGCACGCTTTCTCGGCGATGCGACGACAGCGGCTGCGGCGGCGACACGCTTCTTCCTCGTGAGTCGCGCTTCCAGCTCCCAGCGACACGCAGTCTCTCAGAAGGCCCAACACCACAGTAGGCACTTCAAATTCCCAGCAAGGGAATTCAGGGGAGCTGGTTGGTGAAGTCTTGTATCCCTGAGACTTCAGCAGGAGGCAAGCTCAATCTTCAAGCCCTTGGAGATGTTCTGCAAGATGATGAAAGTAATCACAAAGTTCCTTTCTCCTTTCTTTGGCAATCAGGCAACCACTACAGGCCAATTCCTCAAACAGCACACAGCATAGGGATAGTCTCCTCCTTCAGTTTCTCTGGTTCCTCTCCTCAGCAAAGGTTCTTCTTGTTTCCCAGAAGTGATCTAAAATCTTGGGGTCTGGGTCCCAATATTTATACTAGCAAATCTTTTGTCCTCTGAAAGCAGAGGGTCCTGTATCTAGCCCAAACCAGTTCTGGGTGCATTCTGCCAGTGCACACCTTCTTCCTTTGTCAATGTGGGCCAGGGACATCAGACGCACCACAGGAGGTGGAGCCAGCATTGTGGAAGGCAGGCACAGTCCTATTCAGGCCCAGGTGCTACTCCCCCCACCACTCTACATGCAGTTAGGTCTATTCAGCCCTGTGCTGACTCACCCTGTCTCCTGGAGTCCCCCAGCCCCTGTCACTCACAAAACCAGACATACAATACACAAGCTAGCAAAGGCAGGCTGGATGGTTAGGCAAGAAAATACCTACTTTCTAAAAGTGGTATTTTCAAACACAGAATGTTAAAACTAACTTCACTAAAAGATGTATTTTATCATTCTGAGTTCAGGCATACTAAATTCTTTTTTCTACCATGTTCCCTGGGTCAGTTAGGATTATAAGGTGTTATAATCAAACTGCCCATTCTGGCCTATGGGGACAGGTACCCTTGCAATAGTGAAAAACGAAATTGGCTTTAATTCACTATCAGGACATGCCACACACATCAGGGCATGTCCTACCTTTTACATACAATGCACCCTGCCCGCAGGCCTGCTTTAGGGGTGACTAATATGCAGAAAAGGGAAGGTTTGGGGACTGGTAAGTGGGTGCACTTACTAAGTCGACATGGCAGTATCAGACTGCACACAGGCTCTGCAATGGCAGGCCTGAGACACACTTTACAAGCTGCTCCTGTGGGTGGCACAACCAGTGCTGCAAGCCCACCAGCAGCATTTGATTCACAGGCCCTGGGCACAACCTGACAGTGAATCAAATAGGCCAAACATGGAGTCACTAATCCATACATCAATTTATAACAGAGAGCATATGCACTTTAGCACTGATCAGCAGTGGTAAAGTGCCCAGAGTCATCAAACCAACAAAAACAGGTCAGAAAAAGTACAGGAGGAAGGCAAAAAGTTCAGGGATGACCCTGCAAAAAGGGCCAAGTCCAACACAAAGCATACATGTACTTCCATGTTATTTGAAAAGTGTTGCATGGAAATCATGGTCACAAACGTAGTTAGTAACTGACAAATTGACGATCGGCCAAGAATACTAGAACTTGAACTCCAGCGTAACAATAAACATTCATATCATGAAGCTGATGTTGTCATTTCTCTTTTCTCCTAACACAGATGGAAATGTTTTCAAGGTCGTAAACTTTAACATTGATTTCATGTTGATTGTGCATTGCTAGTGTGGCATCTTGCATTGTGTCTCATAAGATATGAGTTGATTTGTACCAGGGCAAGGCTTGTCAGTTGTAGTGAGATATAAAATGATTTCCTCTCAAAAGTGTCTTTACAGAGCTCCCATTTGCAACACTTTAGAGAGCTTATTACTGGCGGTGAAACGTTGCTGTGAGCCTAGTGACTTTGCTTTGGGGTCGAATACTCTAGGACACCAATTATTATAACATTTAGAAAATGTGCCTGTAGAATGTGTCCAGCTTTCATTGTTTTATACATTTTTATTTGCTATGGAATCTTTTTCTACCTTGTACTATCTTTAACACCTCTCTCTCTCTCTCTCTCTCTCTGACACACTCCTCACTCTACTTTTTTGTGCCTCACACTGCTCTTCCCCTCACTCTCCTTCCTTGTGCCTCACTCTGCTCTTCTCCTCCTCACTCTCCTTCCTTGTGCCTCACGCTGCTCTTCTCCTCACTCTCCGTCCTTGTGTCTCACGCTGCTTTCTCCTCACTCTCCGTCCTTGTGCCTCACGCTGCTCTTCTCCTCACTCTCCGTCCTTGTGTCTCACGCTGCTCTTCTCCTCACTCTCCGTCCTTGTGCCTCACGCTGCTCTTCTCCTCACTCTCCATACTTGTGGCTCACGCTGCTCTTCTCCTTACTCTCCATCCTTGTGGCTCACGCTGCTCTTCTCCTGACTCTCCGTTCTTGTGCCTCATTGTGTTTTTCTCCTCACTCTCCTTTCACATGCCTCATGCTGTTCTTCTCCTCACTCTCCCTCCTTGTGCCTCATGCTGCTCTTCCCCTCGCTCTCCTTCCTTGTGCCTCATGCTGTTCTTCTCCTCGCTCTCCTTCCTTGTGCCTCACGCTGCTCTTCTCCTCACTCTCCTTACTTGTGCCTCATGCTGTTCTTCTCCTCCCTCTCCTTCCTTGTGCCTCATGCTGTTCTTCTCCTCGCTCTCCTTCCTTGTGCCTCACACTGCTCTTCTCCTCGCTCTCCTTACTTGTGCCTCATGCTGTTCTTCTCCTCCCTCTCCTTCCTTGTGCCTCATGCTGCTCTCCTCCCTCTCCTTCCTTGTGCCTCATGCTGCTCTTCTCCCTCTCCCTCCTTGTGCCTCATGCTGCTCTTCTCTCTCTCCCTCCTTGTGCCTCATGCTGCTCTTCCCCTCGCTCTCCTTCCTTGTGCCTCATGCTGTTCTTCTCCTCCCTTGTGCCTCATGCTGTTCTTCTCCTCCCTCTCCTTCCTTGTGCCTCACGCTGCTCTTTTTCTCTCTCCCTCCTTGTGTCTCACGCTGATCTTCTCCTCCTCACTCTCCTTCCTTGTGCCGCACGCTGCTCTTCTCCTCCTCACTCTCCGTCCTTGTGCCTCCTGCTGTTCTTCTCCTCACTCTCCTTCCTTGTGCCTCATGCTGCTCTTCTTGCTCTCCTTCCTTGTGCCTCACGCTGCTCTTCTCCTCTTCACTCTCCTTCCTTGTGACTCACGCTGTGCTTTATCTTTAAGTATGGCGGCTGCGCCTTTCTTTTATTTTGCATGGCACAGCCCACCTCTTTTTTTATTAATTTTGAAAAAACCTTAACATATTTTCACTCAATGCTGCTCCCATTTATCTACTTATGTTTCCATTGGCATTGAGTAAGGCAGCAACAGGCCCGAGCACCTGCTCAGTCTCTGCACCCGCGCAACACCATCTCAGCAGCAATTCAGCACCAACGCAGCACCAATTCAGCATCAGCGCAGCACCATTTCAGCATCAGCACAGCATCACCTCAGTACAACACCAACTCAGCATCACTTAGCACCACCTGAGTACCAGTGCGGCAGCACCACCACCTCAGCATCACTCAGCACCACCTCAGCATCACCTCATTATCACTCAGCATCACCTCAGTATCACTCAGCATCACCTGAGCGCCACCACAGCACCACCTCAGCACAGCACCATCTCAGCATCAGCACAGCACCACCTCGTCATCAGTGCACCACCAGTGCAGCCCCACCTCAGCACCAGCGCAGTCCCACCTAAGCAGCAATTCAGCTCCAACGCAGCACCATTTCAGCATCAGTGCAGCATCACCTCTGCATCACCTCAGCACGGCACCAACTATGCATCACTCAGCACCACCTAAGCACCAGTGCAGCACCACCTCCTCAGCATGACTCAGCACCACCTCAGCTTCACCTCCGCACCAGCACACCACCACCTCAGTATCACTCAGCAACACCTCAGTCTGCCCTTGGAATCTGGCATCTGTTGATTCTCCCCTAGTGTCTGCCTGCTGCTCGTATTGTAATTCAGGTACTATTTCCCAACCTCGACTCTCCTATTGTCTTCTTGGTTATATATAACGTAACAAAAATGCTTATGACACTTTTTTATTATAACTTTTCAACATGCTGCACAGTAGCCACAATGCTCTACAACATAGCTTAAAGACATTGGCAAAGCCAATTGCCCTGGCTACACACTTATAAGGTCCCAAAGGCGAGACCTATTGGCTATGCCATTGCTTGTTAATACTGCAAAAGAAATTATATTTTAACACAAAAATAGTGGCACTTAAATACTGCAACTGTTAGTGAACGAAACCTAAGTTACCGCCAGCCTTTCTGTATTTATACTTTATTTATTTTTAAAGTTTTATATAGCGCTAGCTAGACCCGTAGGTATCAGAGCGCTTTACATACACACTGCAAAAAAACAAAGGAAATTGCATTACATAGTAGGAAGGCAGTAAGGAAGCAAAAACAGAGATAAAAAAAATACAACATGAAAAATAGATAAACAGTGCGGCGGAGGGAGAGAAAACAAACGAAGGTGGTTAACACAGTCCGGTCGCCACTATCCTTGAATGTCAAGAGAGAGAGGAGTCAACTCGGATAATGAAGTCTAGGTTAGTTGACGTTGGTCAGGAAAGTATTTGTTAACGAGATGGAGTTTCAGGTCCCTTTTGAAACAGGAGAAGGAGGGGTTGCATCTGAGGACTCTAGGGAGAGCGTTCCATATCCTGGGAGCGTTGCCAGAAAACGATCGGTATTGGGTGGTTTTCTTTTTCAGTTTCGGAGGGCTAAGAAGGAGTGAGTTAGAACTTCTCAGCGTTCTGGATTGACCTGCTCTTACCAGTTTGTTGTTCAGGTAGTTGGGGGCCGGAGAGTGAAGGGTTTTGTGTGTGATGCAGGCCAGCTTGTAAATACACCTCCCTTCCATGGGAAGCCAGTTGAGGGAGTTGAGAGCTGGAGTGATGTGTTCAAATCTTTTCACTCCAGATATGAGTCGAGCGGCCATGTTCAGCACTGCCCTTAGTGGGGCTCGGTGAGCTTTTGGCGTCCCTGTTAGGATGGCGTTCCCATAGTCGATTTTAGAGAGAACTAGGGATTGAACTACTGTCTTGAGGTCATCCTGGGGAAGAAAAGGTTTCAATTTCTTGAGGTGTTTTAGTGAGAAAAGAGCACCTTTTGCAGAGTTTTTGATGTGGGCCTCCATTGATAAGTTCTTGTCAAGGGTGATGCCTAGAGACTTAACTGAGTCGGATAGGACGAGGGGGCAGTTTAGGGCAACCAGATTCTTGAGCCACTCTTGGATTGGTCGATGGTTGCTTTTTGGAGAGAATAGGATTAGTTCCGTTTTATCTGGGTTGAGCTTTAAGTGGTTAGCGTTGAACCAAGTTTGGATCTCGGTTAGAGTGACATTGAGGTGTCGGATGTCGTTGGGAGACTTGATTTTGAAATAGATTTGGTGTCATCAGCGTAGAGGTGGTAGTTCACTCCCGCTTTTTTCAAGATGATTGTGAGGGGCTCCATGAAGAGATTGAAGAGGGACGGGGAGAGGATCGAGCCTTGCGGGACCCCAAGTGTGACTTTTGTTGGCTTCGAGAGACAGAAGTTGATTTTAATTTGTTGCGAGCGGTGTTGAAGGAAGGAGGTGAACCATTTTAGTACTGTGCCATTAATGCCGGAGCGCTTCGACAAGGTCTCCAGAAGAGCTGGATGATTTACAGTGTCGAATGCCGCAGATAGTTCAATAAGGATGAGAAGGCAGGCATCACCTTCATCTAAAGCCTTGTGAATATCGTCAGCGATGTTGAGCATAGCTGTTTCAGTGCTACAGCCTTTCCTGAATCCTGATTGAAAGGTGTCGAGGATGTTGAACTCATCAATGCGTTTGTTGAGTTGGTGGAGAACGCATTTCTCCAATGTTTTCGCAAGGAACGGGAGGTTGGAGATAGGTCTGAGGTTGTTAAGATCATTAGGGTCGGCCCCTGGTTTCTTGAGAATGGGTGTGATTTGTCCTAGTTGAAGGGAGTCTGGGACACAGCCTGAGATGAGAGAGGCGTTGATGATTTTTGTCCAGAAAGGGGAAATGGTGTGATTGAGTTCTTTTATAATTGTGGATGGGAGGGGGTCCATAGTGTGGGAGGAAGGTTTTAGGGTAGAAATTATCCTGAAGACCTCGTTTTCCGACATTAGCTCAAAGTCGGACCAATGTGCATTGTTTTTTAGCTGGAGGCAGACCTGATTGTCCTTGGTAAGAACTCTTTCTGATTGGTCAAGGGTGGTTAAAGGGGGGCAGGTTAAGAGGGAAGGAGTGTTTGCGGTTTGGAGGAAGGATTGATCAATTTTTGAGACTTTATTAGAGAAGAAGGTGGCAATTTCTTCACATCGCTCTTTGGAGGCTTTGATTTCGTTATGGGGAGTGCAGTTTGTTTGGCTTTTGACAATGTTGAAGAGTTCTCTCGGTCTGTTTTTCACCAGATCTAGTTGGTTGCGGAAGAAAGACGCCTCTTCACTGAAAATGTGTTTTTTGTATGCCTGCCGAGCAGATCTAAGTTGCGCTTGGTGCAAGGTCGAGGGGTCTAGTCTCCAAGACCTTTCCGTTTGTCTGAGTTGACGCCTTTCGTTATTCAGATCCACATTGAACCAGGGTTTAGATTTGGTTCGCCCCATTTGTTTGAGTTTGAGTGGAGCTACTTGGTCTAAAACCTCTGTCATTTTTGAGTTAAAGTGTGTAGTGAGGTCATCGGCCGTCCATGATGAGGGTTGGAGTTGTAGATGGGCATGAATCCTGGATTCAAGTTCGGGTAAAGGGACTTCTTTGATGTTTCTGGTCCAGTGCTTAGGTTTGTCATCACGAATAGGTTGGTGTCTGACAAGTGCATCAATCTTGAACAGAATGAGGTGGTGGTCTGACCAGTCAATGGGAGAAATCGCTCTCAGAGAGACCAGTTCATTGTTGGTAATGATCGCATCCAGTGTTGCACCTTTGATGTGAGTTGGTTCATTGCAGAGTTGTTTGAGATTGTATATTTCAAGTAGGTTGGATAGGTTCTGGACAGTGGAGTCTTCTGGGTCATTCCAGTGGATGTTGAGGTCACCCAGGAACACGTCTTTTGTGTCTGTCATGGAGAAACGTGTTATTAGGTCTGTTAGTTCTTCGGGGAAAAGGGTACGATCTCCAGGAGGATGGTAGATGGTGTGGAATTTGATGGGAGAGGTGCCCTTGGAAGTGAGTTCGACACCCAGGTATTCAAACGATAGGTATTCTGCAGGTTTAAGTTTGGTAATCTGTATTCCTGCTTTGTGAATGATGGCTAGTCCCCCCCCAGTTTTGATTGGCCTGTCTTGTCTGATGATGTTGTACCCTGGAGGGGTGAGAATGTCAAGGATGGGGGTGGAGTGGACATTGAGCCAGGATTCTGTGAGGAAAGCGATGTCAATTTCTTCAGCGAGTAGAGCTTCAGCAAGGTCTGTGGCGTGTTGTACTGCTGATCTGCAGTTTAGGAGCATGCAAGAGAGAGGGCGGGGAGCCTTGATGGTGGGGGGAGCTAGGTGGATAGAGGAGTATTGAGCAGGAGGTCTAGGCGAGTGGACAGTTTTAGGGATTCTGTTAGTGCCAACAATAACAGGGATGGGGAAAGGGGCTGACTTCTGGCTCAGTGCGAGGTAAGAGTCGTTGATCACATCAGGTTTCAGTACCGAAAGGGGGTGGCGATCCCGGTTGGGTCGAAGTGCCTGACTCGTTGACGGACTGGAGGGTCGGGGGGTGCTCTGTGGGGCCATGGGAGAGGCATTGAGGGGGGTATGAGCAAATCTACCCGGGGAGAGGGAGCACGGTGGCTTGGTCCTGTTGAGAAGGTCTTGTAAGTATAGGAGATCGGCAGCAAGGGAGTTAATTTTCTGCTCCATTCTGTTCAGTTGCTGTGTTATTGAGCTGAAAAAGTTTAAGGTTTTTGGCAGCAGTCGAGAATGACTTGGGTCTATGGAGGGAGAGTGAACAGGGGTCAGGAATTGGACGGAATCAGTGGGATTAGGAGAGGGGAGAGGTTGGACGCGGGGAGCCGGATTAGTAATGCTCCCATTCAAGGAGTTCAGAGGAGGAGCAGAGGGTCTACTGTCCAAGTGAGGAGGGAGAGAAATTCTAGGTAGGAAGTCAGAGTTCCGGGGAATGTCAATGAGATTAGCGGTGGAGGCAGGTTGTGTATGTGGGTGTGCAACGGCGGACGGGGAGAGGGCAGTGATAATAGGGGGGAAAGTGTCTGCTGGATTGGTGAAGACGTTGGGCATGGGGAAGTCACGGGGGTTGTCAGTGAGGTAAGCGGTGGAGACAGGTTGTGCCTGTGGATGAGGGATATCGGAAGGGGAGTGTGCAGTGGTGGTAGGGGGGAGAGTGACCGCTGGATTGGAGATGACGTTGGACAAGGGGGAAGTAAGGGTCGGGGGAAAAGGGTCTGTGTTGGAGGAAAGGGTAGTTTGAGAGGGAGGGTTCAGATTATCAGAGGTCGAGAGGGGAGTGCCTGTGGGGATTTCAGTCGTGGGAGGGCTGAGGGTGAAGTCCGAGCTGACAAGATCGAGATCAGCTTTGTGGTGTTTGTTAATTGTGATTTTGTTGTTCCTGGTGTGATCAGTTGATGTAATAATGGTGGGTGTTTGGCGGCGGAGAGTAATGATGGGGGTAGTGTGATTGTAGTGAGTGATGGTGGATGTCCATGAGTTGAAGAGAGGTTCATCAGGGCAGGGAGCTTGGATCAGTTCCACGTTATTAGTAAGGGTGGTGGGGGATAGGGGAGATAGGGTTTGGTGGCTCAGTTGAGTTAACGAGGAAAGAAGTGTGGGGAAGTGGCGGTCAAAAGTGGTGAGGTGCGGGTCGGTGGCCTGTATGAGAATGGTTCCAGTTCTGTAGATGGAAATGGTGAGTTCCCCTTTGAAGGTCGGAGAGATAGTGGTGGATGTTTGCAAGAGTTCACCCATGCTACTCTATCATGGGTGTATGACGGATCCTTGCACTGCTGTCCGTATTGTATTTGTCTTGCACTGTTACTACCTGTGCAATGCTTTGAGATCATATGATACCTCTCGTGGCTGGTTCCGCTTCTGGCGGGCATTTCTCCTTCTCCACGGACTGCCTCGCCCTGATTAACGCTATTTCATAGGTTTTTTGGGGGTTTGTTTCCGCAGGGGGTCCTATGCTTTTGACTATGTCTGTGACTTTGGTTTGTGCTCAGCCCCGCTATTTGTCTGTTGCACTTATATGCTCTTCTATTTCCTTTTGCGTTGGTATATTTTATTGCTCCTCTATCTTTTCTAGTATCTTGCTTCTCACTGTTGTTGTTTTTTACCTGCAACTCTGTTTGTACCTCGATCATCTGTAAAGCGCTCTGATACCCGCTTGAGTCACGTCCGCACTATATAAAACTTTATATAAATAAATTTAAAAAATAAATAGAGAGAAAAAAAGACGAGGTAAAAGAGAAATACAGGCAAAATAAAGGAAAAAAGAAAAAAATATGAGGAAAAAAGGTAAAAAAAAGTGAGTGAGATGCTTTGCTGTGCTGCTTGGGATGGATTTGTGTTAGGAAGCTTGCGCTGCTGCTTCGGAAACCAGTGTGCGAGGATACTGCTGCTCCTGATGTGCGTTACAGCATGGAGGTATGTGTTTAATGGATGCCTAATCCGAGTGTAAGGATCTTGCACCGATGCTACCTGTGCTGTACGTCCTGTGTGTGTGTGAGAGGAATGCCTCATCTATCCATAAGGGAATCTTGCACCGATGCTACCATGCTGTACGTGTCAAAAATGTGAGGGAAGCTTGCACTGCTGATGTTGTGCTGTACGCCGTGTGTGTGTAAGATGGATGCCTCATCTATCTATATGGGAATCTTATACCGATGTTACCAGTGGTGTACGTCGTAGGTCTATATGTGTGATGAATGCCTTATCTGTCTATAAGGGAATCTTGCTCCAATGCTACCTGTGCTGTACTTCTCAAAGATGTAAGGGAAGCTTGCACTGCTCCCAACTGCGCTGTATGTCCGGGGTGTGTGAGATGATTGCCTAACCTATCCATAAGAGAATCTTGCACGGATGCTAAGTGAGCTGTCCTTGCCATAAGGGATAGAAGCCTGTCCTGCCCCCTGTGCACCCCAGGTCCCCTCAAATTCCAATGAAGACTCCCAGGCACACGGAGGACCCACGCACATAAGCGGGTGCAGTACCTTCCTGCCCTTGAAGTCCCCTCAGGGGTGCGCCTGGTGTAACATCAGCTGAACATGCTGTAAGTAGAGGAGTTCCAGTTACCATGACACCAGACTCACTGGCTCCCTTCAGTTTCTCGTAGGATGTTGAAGGGATCGAAGATAGTTATCAACCATCGTTGGTACTGCAAACTAATAGCAAACAAACTCCTGGGAAGTCGATCCCACAAAGCACCGATGGACCAGACACCTCCAACCCCAAACACAAGCTGTTCAACCCTCCCTTAAACCCAGGGCCCGAGTAGGAAGCAGGCTAAGTAGTAGTAAGCTCTTGCAGCAATGACCTAACAGGAGCAGCTTATATTTCAGTTTGACTTTGCAAGAGGTAAAAGAGAGATCTTGCCTTACCTCAATGGGTAGATGGTTCCATGTTTTAGGGGAGAAGCAGGACAAGAAGCGAAATAAGGCCAGAAGTCTTGTTGCAGAGTTTAGTTAATATGTGAATATTATTGGTAGCTGGAGAGGCCTCTCATTGATATAAGCTTCTTTCTTAGGCAGTGAGATGTACAGAGTTTCAGTGCAGTTTTGATATAAACTGACCTGAATGTACATTGTGCTTGAAGAGTGAGGCATTTAAGCATGATTAATACATCTAAGCTCATTCGAGCTGCAGCACTGATGACTGCTTTTAATACGGCTGCTTGGATGTCAGAAAGACCGTCAGCATGGAAAATCCTTATTCCACTTCTGATCTAATTAAAGCTTCGACAGTTTGTACTCCATCAGTTGAAATAGCATTCTTTAAAATAAATGTAAGTTTTAGTTTGAGGTGAGACCCCCGTTGCACATGGCGTTTATGTCAGCATCTAACTTGTGACTGTCTACGATGAAGCCAAATGATTTGGAATGGTAGATCATTGCAAAGCAAAGACCAGCTCCCTAGAGGTTTGCCTGCCAGTTCCTAGTCAATGCCCCTGTTTGGGCCAGAGCCACTACATTTAAGTGACAGGGAAGGACCAAACTATGCAGTAGGGTTGCCCAAACCATGCAGCACAAGGCAAATCACGCGGCATGATGCAACATATTTTGTGATATTACTTCACTATTGTGTTATTGTTACAGGTTAACAATGTCTGGGCAAAAGTTTCACCTCATCAGTACTATTCCAACACCCAAATACAGCAATAAGCAACTGAAACTTGACCAGTCAATCTTTCCAAAGGACCTTCCCCTGCAGGGCAAAATGTATTGTCACGTTTTAGTAACTCCTGATTCATTTGAACTAGAAACATTTATTTTGTTTTAATCTGCAAATTATGCAAGAGGTGATGGATTATGTGGCAACTGCAGAAAATCAATAATTATGCAGGAAACCCAACAGGCCGCAAAATAGCACAGCTCCAGTGGTCATGGTTAAAGAGTCTTGAGTGATTCCAGAAGGAGTCTTCATGAGTTGACAGAAACAGTGACCCAAATACCCAAAGCAGAGTGCGAATAAGAACACCCAAGTAATGGGGCAGCATGCCCACACCCCAAGCAATGCCCAAGCTAAATCCCTCCAACCTTCCTCTCCCAACAATGGCCCAACCAGCAACTACTGAAACAACAGATCCACCAGTAAACTAGAATCATGGTCTCAAAAATAGGAAGAACCCTCCATAAATAAAGAAGCAAGACAACCTATCACAGTGGTAGAGATGCTTCCCAGCAATATCCCGCAGAGACCACTCAAGCAGACCCATACAGCCAAAGGCGCAGACGAAGACAGCCCACTGACTTCAATGAAGTGTACATTTACTATATTACCTCTACACACACTATGATACCAGGGTAAGTTACTTTGCTTCTAATGTTTAACTTTTGATGGACCCCTCCATGTTTGCTTTACTTCCTCCTAATAACATCTGAAACCTAAACATGTTAGAAATGGCGGTCTATAGTTGGTACAGGTTTGCACCTTTGTCCAAGTAGGGACCCTTCACCCTAGTCAGGGTAAGGGAGTTACACTCCTAAAATAACCCCTTCTCACCCCCTTGGTAGCTTGGCACGAGAGGTCAGGCTTATCTCAGAAGCAGTGTGTAAAGCATTTGCACATAACCAACAGTAGGACAGTGAAAGCACCACAAAAGGACACCACAGCAGTTTAGAAAAATATCCAATATTTTTATATATCCAAGGCAAGACCAAAACGATAAAAATCCACCATGAAGTACTTTAAAATATATACTATTCAAGATATCCTTAAAATTGCAGAAATACCTCAAAAACACAGTTCGTATGAGTCGGTAGCTCCGTCCGGGACTACCTTGATGCTGAAACCAACAGAGTCTAATAGTTCCAGCCGACCACGTCGGTATGGGCCAGCGAAAGCGTGGACAGACTCGGTAACAGGACCTTCTCGTTGTAGCGGGCACGTTGGTGCGAGCTGGTTGTGGCAACCGGTGCGCTTGCGTTGCAAAATGGAAGCGGTGCAGGGTGCGGTGCCCTTTCGATTCGGTACAGGCAGCGGCTCGGTGACGATCGTCCAGACGGCGTCGGTGAGACCAAGGCTTACGGTGCAGGGTGAGGCGGTGCTCAATGAGGTGCTGGCAGGTTGCGGTGCAAGCGGCAGAACCGGTTAGCGGGAGCTGGCGTTGGTCGGCCGAGACTGCTGTGTGGGACAAGGCGGTGCGTCGTGAAACTTATGAGCGGTGCCCCCCAGCCACGATGCGGTCACAGGTGTCGAAGTCAGCAGCAGCGACGGCGTCGGTGAGACTAGGATGGCGAAGTGAAGCTAGGCGGTGCAGACTGCGGTGCCCACAGGTCATGGTGCAAGCAGCGGCTCGGTGGAGGCAGCGTCGGTCGTCATCGTCGGTGAGACCAGGGTTGCGGTGCGAGATGTGGACGGTGCCTTCTGGGGTGCCATCATGGCACAGAGCCAGCGACGGAGTCGGTGACGGAGTCGGTTGCGTTTCTCTTCTCTGTGGCAACTGAAACAGCAGTTCCAGAAGGGGTACCCTGAGGTTGGTGAAGTCGTTGCAGTCCCTGAGACCTCAGAACAGGAGGCAAGCTCTACTCCAAGCCCTTGGAGATACTCAGCACACGTAAAGAAAGTTCAGTCCAGTCCTTTCACTGCCCAAGATAGAAGCAGCAACTGCAGGCCACCCCAACAAAGCAACAACACAGCAAAGGGGCAGTTCTCCTCCTGGCAGCCCCTTTAGCTCTTCTTGACAGGTTCCTTGATTCCAGAGAGTTCCAAAATGTTGGGGTCTGGGCCCCAATATTTATACTCAAAATCCGTTTGTTCTCTCAGGCAGAGAGTGTCTGTGCTTTGTCCAAACCAGTTCTGTCCTCTCTGGCCCAGCTTCCTGGCAGGAGGTGGAGACAACATTGTGGAAGGCAGACCAGGCCCATTCAGGTGAAAGGAAATCTCCTCCCCCTACGCTAAATGCAGCCCAGGTCTATTCAGCCCAGCCCTGACTCATCCAAACTCTGGAGCCACTTCACATCCCCAGCCCCTGTCACTCCAAAGCCAGACAGTCAATACACATCCTGGCAGAGGCACACTGGATGGCTAAGCAAGAAAATACCTACTTTCTAAAAGTGGTATTTTCAAACACAGAATGTAAAAATGTAAAAGATGCATTTTAACATTCTGAGTTCAGGCATACTAAACTTTATTTTTCTACCTTGTTCCCAGGGGTAGTTATAAGATGTTATAAGCAAACTCCCCATTCTATCCTATGGGAACAGGTAGCCTTGCGCTTGTGAAAAACGGAATTGGCAGTATTTCACTATCAGGGCATGCCACACACATCAGGGCATGTCCCATCTTTCACATACACTGCACCCTGCCCACAGGGTTACTTTGGGCCTACCTTAAGGGTGACTCGCATGTAAGAAAAGGGAAGGTTAGGGCCTGGCAAGTGGGTCCACTTGCCAAGTCGACATGGCAGTACCAGACTGCACACAGACTCTGCAATGGCAGGCCTGAGTTTCAGTTGCAGGCTTCTCATGTGGGTGGCACAATTAGTGCTGCAGGCCCACTAGCAGCATTTGATTTACAGGCCCTAGGCACACACAGTGCACTGTACTAAGGACTGACTAGTAAATCAAATATGCCAATCATGGAATCACCAATTCAAAACAACAATTTACACAGAGAGCATATGCACTTTAGCACTGAATAGCAGTGGTAAAGTGCCCAGAGTTCTAAAACCAACAAAGGCAGGTCAGGAAAAAATAGGAGGAAGAAGCAAAAAGTTTGGGGATAACCCTGCAAAAAGGGCCATTTCCAACAATGGTCTCAAAAATAGGATGAACACTCCATAAATAAAGAAGCAAGACAACCTATCACAGTGGTAGAGATGCTTCCCAGCAATATCCCGCAGAGACCACTCAAGCAGACCCATACAGCCACAGGCACAGACGAGGACAGCCCACTGACTTCAATGAAGTGTACATTTACTATATTACCTCTACACACACTATGATACCAGGGTAAGTTACTTTGCTTCTGGTGGTTAACTTTTGATGGGCCCCTCCATGTTTGCTTGACTTCCTCCTTATAACATCTGAAACCTAAACAATCGTCACCAAACTCACAAAAATAAAAAAAATTCAGCCAAGGGTGTGTGGGCACAATGTTACCAAATCAGAGCTACTCGTGGATCGCTGACTGTTTGGATTTCAGTCACAACTCCTAATCTGCCCTAGCATAGGCAAATTGTGAGATTTCCTGATAGGCTGCAGCTTGGACTTGAGTGTGAAGATCTGGCTTGTCGACATTTCTCCTGATTTTATGGCAAGACCCTAAGTTTAACATGCAACAATCTTTATTGCAATTAAGACAGAGTGATGAGAGGCAATACAAAAAGTGCAGAATTGAGTCGACAAAACAAAAATAATTCTTTCTCAAATCCTATTGGTTGTGCGTTGCAATTCTTTTATTCTTTGTATTCTTTGTACAAATGCATACAGCGAACACGTTTCACCCCAAACAGGGCTTCTTCAGGGCAAAGGAAAACGATAGGCACAATTCAAATTTTCACACAGCACAAAGCCAGTGGCGAGTTGTATTCTATAATTTCTCTTCTCTCAACCAGATGCACGCCACTTCCAATTAACTGGCATCCAAAAAAGAATGGTAGGCACAATTCCGATTTCCACAGATCAAGAGGCCAGTGGCGAGTTGTTTCATTAGTGTCCCTTCTCCAACAAATAGGTGCCACTTCCAATTATTCAAATAGTATCCCTTACTCAAACGGAACAAGTCTGCTCCATACATGGGATACGTTTTGGACTCGGATGGACTTGCCCATTTGAACTTGAATGATGCATTTGCATCTAGTTACCTGCGGTTGACCCATGTTATTAACGTAAAGGATGCCATAAAATTGGAAGTGGTACGTCCTTTTTGAGTAAGGGATACTATTTGAATAACTGGAAGTGGCACCTCAGAACCCCTAAAACATAGCCTTCTTTTTTGCTGCTACTCCTGCAGATAAGTACTGTGTTAAGGTTGTGAGGATATATATAAAGAAAATAGATTGTTTTCTCTTGTTTGGTTAGATGAGATTTCACTGTTTAAAATAAACCGAAATACTTTTTTTGTGTATGAATGGAAATGTGATTTAGCAAAAGATTATTATTTTACATGTAAATCTGATTCAAAAGGCTTTTATCGCTGTGTCATTTCGAAAGGTTATTTATTTTAAAGCGGCGAAAATAGGTTGTTTTCCGGGCGAGTATTTCACTTATTTAGGAATTAACGTACTTTCAGGCTTGGGGCCGTTAGAGTGACGGTTGATTCTTGTGGCCTCTGCGTGCGCCGGGAGCTCAGGCCGGCCGCGCAGGGGGTGCGTGCTTTGTTCTAGCTTGCACTTCCTTTGCTTCATCTTCTTCGCCTGGGAGGGGTGCGTGTATGGGCTCACGCCCCTTACCAATGCGTTTCGAATCGTGAAGCATTATCTTCACGAAGTACTTTTTCGCACAGCACCTGGAAATTTGTCTCTGTGCAGGGAGCTTAGTGACTCCTGTCAGCTTCAGCTCTGATAATTTTGTAGAGCACTGCCGGTGAATCCCTATTTTGATGAAGCAAGCAAAAACAAGCATAGAAACAGAAATAGAGAAAGGACAAATGTTACCGGGCTATCAGGGCAGCCATTTTAATGGATTGGGCATTATCTAACACACTGTAATTGAAGTGTGTTTTTCATAGGAATCAGTTGTTTTGACAGTGGGTATTGAATAGAGGTTGGTCAGATGAGGTACTGACAGTTGAGGGAAGGTCAGATTGGTTTGGTTGCAGTTTATATATTCTGGTTAAAGTATATATTTTGTAGTTTTTGATATTTAGAGGAAGGAAGTTTAAGATGATTGAGGATAGAACTCATTTGGATGAAGCGCACTTTGAGGAGAAACTGAACAAAGCAGTAGAGAAAATGTCTGAGGACTTGAACTCTTGTATGAAGAAAAAATTGGAGGCTTTGTTAGCAAGTACTAAGGCTGGTTCAGAAGAGGAAAGGTTTTGGTCAGCTGGAGAGGCATCTTAGTCTAAGAAAAGAGGTAAAGTGGCCAAAAAGAGAAAGCACCTATCGGAAGATTTTGCTCATGCAAAAAAGCGTAAGTCTGCGTTGGCGGACCATGGTGTGGGTGTGAGCTTGAGGCATGGTGATGTTGAGGACATACATGGGGGCAGTCTAAAGGCCCCAGAAGAGAGACCAGATTGAAGAATGCTGAAAAAAATAGAAAGCACACTGCCGTACTTTGTGATGAGTCTTCGGGTAGTGCCAAAGTGGAGATTAGTTGCTCTTCGGAGTTTGGTACGGATGAGTCGGACAGTGAGGAAAAATTAAAGGTAAGGAAAAAGAAAGAGAAAGTAAAAGATTCAGACATTGAGTTGATTAAGTATCCATCTGGTGATTCAATGTTTGAGCCTTACCTGGTTAGGCATCCTCTGTCCCCGTAGTGGACACCTCTTGATCATGTAGCAGAATACATGCATTTGTGGATCAGGAAACAGATTCCAAAAGAAGTAAGGGTCAGGTTGAGGTCAGAGTGTCCTAGACCTACTTTGGAGGACAGGGAATTACAAGATCTTCTATTTCCCAGGGATATGGCCCTTCACAAGGAGAAGGTGTTTGGAAAACAGGAAATTTCTACCCACAAAGACAATGTTCTAGGGGACGTGGAGGTCGGAGTGAACGAAGGTTCAGAGGAACAGGTAAGTTTAGGCCTTACTTCTATCCCAGTAAAGTTGGGCGGCAGACTTGCCCAATTTTATCACAATTGGTTTCAGTTAACAAGGGATCCATGGGTTTTGGAATCGGTGCAGGGTTATCACATTGAGTTCATAGAGGAATCAATTCAGAGTTGGGTGCCAGGTGTGGTACAGTTCAGTGTAGATCAAGCGAAACTAGTGGACAAAGAGGTATTAGAGCTGAAAGAGAAAGAAGCAATAGTGGAAAGTTTCTTAGAGAAAGGGGGTTTTATAGGCAATATTTTCTTAGTGGAAATAAAGGACAAGGGGATGAGACCGGTTATAAACTTGAGAAGTCTCAACGATTGGGTAGTGTACCATCACTTCAAGATGGAAGGCGCGCACATGTTAAGGGACATCTAACAGACAGGAGACTGGTTGACTCAACTGGATTTAAAGGATGCGTATCTGACGGTTCCAGTTTGG
This sequence comes from Calotriton arnoldi, assembly GCA_963921515.1. Lineage (NCBI taxonomy): Eukaryota > Metazoa > Chordata > Amphibia > Caudata > Salamandridae > Calotriton > Calotriton arnoldi. The sequence continues at coordinate 807,949 of CAWUFW010000477.1, read as the reverse complement.
GAGCCACAATTGAAGTATCTCATGTTCAGGTGAGGCGGAAAGATTTGAAAATTTGTGTGCCTTCCTTTTGTTCTTCCTTCGGCCCCATGGTGCTTTATGAAGATTTTACGACCAGTGGCATCTTTCTTGAGAGAAAGAGGGGTGAGATTATCTACCTAGACGACATTTTGATCATGGATCAGAGCAGGTTGCGTGTGTTTGGAATACGCAGGGATGACAGTCAGGTTGCTAGAGTGTTTGTGTTTTGTCGTCAACAAGGAAAAATCTTGTTCGACGCCAAGGCAGGAGACTCCGTTTTTGGGTATTTGGTGAACACGGTATATGGAGTTTTAAAACTTCTAAAAGAAAAGTTGAAGTGGATAAGGAAGGAATTGAAGAGAGTTTTACTTCAGGGACACATTTCTTTGAGGATGTTGGCTCGGGTGGTTGGTCTTTTATCCTCCAAGATACAGGCTATTTTTCCAGGTCCTTTGAACTATCGGGCTTTGCAGAGGTTGAAGGCTATGCATCTAAGAAATGGTTTGAGGTATTCTCAGGAAGTGGTACTCACAGAAGAGGCGAGGGAGGAGCTGAAATGGTGGTTATTAAACATGGAGGCTTGGAATGGGAAAGCGATTTTTGGAGAAAATCCAGAGTTAGTAATAGAATCGGATGCAAGTTTAGATGGTTGGGGTGTGCGGTGTGGTGCAGTTTCAGCAGGAGGTCGTAGGACAGACGAGGAAAAGAGGTTGCATATTAATTGCCTGGAGTTGTTAGCAGGATCCTTTGCGATAAAATGTTTTACGCAAGAAGAGTTAAGGTGTTCGGTACTGCTGCGCTTGGACAATGTGTCAGCAGTACAATATGTGAACAAACTAGGAGGTCGAAATCAAAGGATTTGGCGGAATTAGCGAAGGTGTTTTGGGAGTACTGTCTGAAGAGGAGAGTGAGTGTGCAAGCAGAATATATTCCTGGAATGACCAATATAGTATAAGATTGGTTCTCGCAGAATTTCAGCGATTCAAGCGATTGGATGTTGAAAAGGTCGGTGTTTTTTCTGGTGGAAATGATTTGGGGGCCTTTTGGTGTGGACCTGTTTGCCAACAGACTGAATGCCCAGAAAAACAGGTTTTTCAGTTGGCGACCAGATCCAGAGTCAGCAGGAATGGACGCATTTCGGCAAAATTGGACGGGTCTCAGACCATATGCGTTCCCACCATTTTCTATGATTGCTCGGGTGACCATGATGGTTCACAGTTGGAAGGAGACAACGGTAGTGATAACTCCTCTTTAGAGGGCCCAAGTGTGGTATCAAGTTCTGTTAGAAATGTTGGTGGACTTTCCAATTCTGTTGCCGTGGTTCCCGACACTCTTGAAGGGTCCAACAGGAGAGGTGCACAATTTTGTGATTTCAGAGCAAATGAGATTGGTGGCTTGGAGAATTTCAGGAGAGTATGGGAGGTTCCAGGGCTTTCACGAACAGATTCGGAACTTATCAAAGAATCCTGGGCTCCAGGAACAAGGAAGATGTATAGATTGGCTTCGCAAAAATGGGTTTGCTGATGCATGAGAGGGAGTTTGATCCTGTTTAAGTGTCCACGGTGGAAGTGGTGAATTATCTCTCAGAGAGGTTTGAAGAAATGTTTGGCTTATAGAACAGTGAAAGTATATAGATCTGCAATCGCAGTAGGTTACAAACTGGTTAACGGGTTATCAGTAGGACAGGATGTGGTTGTGTGCAGACTTATGCGTAGCATCAGAATTGCAAAACTCCCAGTGTCTAGGTATAATTCGGTTTGGGACGTTTCTAAGATGTTGGAGTTTTTGTTAAGTTGGGAGGACAATGTCTTGTTGTCCTTGATGGATTTGTTATTTAAATTGATAGTTTTGTTTGATTTTGTTCAGAAGGGTGTCAGATGTGAAGGCTCTAGACATAACTAGCAGGGTTTTTTTCACCTGAGGGTGTATGTTTTTTTTTAACAAAAAGAACAAAGACTAATTAATTTCAATATTTTTTCCATACTTTGATGAGAAAGAGAAATTGTGTGTAGTAAGATGTGTGAAGGAATATGAGAGGAGATCGGCAGAGGTAACACCACATGGGGTGAATCAGCTGCTCATTTCCTTTAATAAACCATATAAGGCAGTACCTTCACCCATGCTTGCAAGGTGGGTGCGAGAAGTGATGTGCAGAGCAGGAGTGGATGTGAGTATGTTTGGAGCTCACTCAGTGAGGTGAGTGGCTGCATCTAAAGCGTTCATAATGGGAGGATCCTTGCAGGACATTCTTCGTTGTGCAGACTGTTCAAATGATGTGACTTTCCCCCCCACAATTTTTGAAACCAGTAAAACAAATGAAAGTTGTTTGTTGTAAATGCTATAAACTTGCATAATGTTAGCCTCCGGGTCTTGCCATAAAATATTGATTTTCCTCAGCCTGGTGGGCAGGAAAACTGGATTTTATTAAACACACGGAGGCTGATTTTATCCCTCCCATTTACCCAACCCTAGTTAATTGTGATTTTTCTTAATTCATACCTCTTGGGCAAGCTTAAAAGTGCCAAGGACTACGCTTCGTATGTGTTGGACTTGGCCCTTTTTGCAGGGTTATCCCCAAACATTATGCTTCTTCCTCCTATTTTTTCCTGACCTGTGTTTGTTGGTTTTAGGACTCTGGGCACTCTACCACTGCTGATCAGTGCTAAAGTGCATATGCTCTCTGTGTAAATTGTTATTATGATTGGCTCTCCCTGATTGGCATATTTTATTTACTAGTAGGTCCCTAGTAAAGTGCACTAAGTGTGCCAGGGCTGGTAAACCAAACGCTACTAGTGGGCCTGCCTCACTGATTGTCTAACCCACATGAGTAGCCCTGAAAGGATGTCTCAGGCCTGCCACTGCAGTGCCTGTGCGCAGTTTGCTAACTGCCATGTCGACTTGGCAAGTGCACCCACTTGCCAGGCTCCAACCTTTCCTTTTCTTACATATTGGACACCCCTATGGTAGGCCCAAGGTACCCCCCTGGGCAGGGTGCAGTGTATGTGAAAGGTAGGACATGTACTGATGTATGTAACATGTCCTGATAGTGAAATACTGCCAATTTCATTTTTCACTATTGAAAGGCTATCTTGCCCCATAGGACAGAATGGGGAATGCTCTGTAACATTTTACAAGCATATCTTCCCATAGGGATAAGATGGAAAAGTAAAGTTTAGGCTCTCTGAACTCAGAATTTAATAACACTTCTTTTACTAAAGATGGTTTTTAAATTGTGTGTTTGAAAATGCTACTTTTAGAAACCGGTCCCAGGATGCTTGTTTCCGGTCCAGGGAGGACCTGGCTTGGCAGTTCGGGCTGGACTGTTCCCACAAGGAACAGGGTCAAGACTGATTTGCATATGGCTGGGTCCAAACTGGGGTGGTGTAGTGAGCAAAAGAATGATGGATTTAACCCAGATCCTTGTGACTGGGGGTGAATGTCTGCATTGTCCAGCATTCCGTCCATCAATTGTTTCTTTAACTTTTAGAAAGTAGGCATTTTCTTGTTTAACCATTCTGTGTGCCTCTGCCTGTTTGTGTATTGACTGTCTGGTTTTGGAGTGACAGGGGCTGGGGAGGTGCATTTTCTCAGACAGCCACGGGGGGGGGTTGATGTGTGTCCTGCCTTTCCTGAATGAGTCAGGGTTGGGCTGAATAGACCTGGGCTGCATTCAGAGTAGGGGGAGGAATTCTCACTAGCACCTGAATAGGCCCGGTCTGCATTTAGAGTGGTGGGAGGAGATTTCCCTTGCACCTGAATAGGGTCTGTCTGCCTTACACAATGCTGTCTCCACCTCCTGCTGGGCAGCTGCACCAGAGAGGACAGAACTGGTTTGGACTGGGCTCAGAGACCCTTGCACAAAGAGAACAAAGACATTTTGGGGTATAAGTATTAGACCTAAAACCCCTAAACTTTAGACTACTTCTGGAATCAAAAGGAACCTTTGCCAAGGAGAAGAGCTGGAGAAATTGAGGAGAAGTACTGCCCTTGCTGTGTGTCTGGGGTTGGCCTGCAGTTGCTGTTTCTGCCAAGGAAAGGAGAAGGACTTTGCTGTGTGCTGTGTCCCCTGCTTGAGGAAAGTCTCCAAGGGCTTGAGTAGAGCTTGCCTCCTGTTTTGAAGTCTCAGGAACACAAAGACTTCACCCCCAGCTCCCCTGAACTTCCTTGCTGGGAGTTCTGACCTGCCAGGAGTGCCTGTGACTGTGTGGGGCCTCTGGAGGTTGTTTCTGCTGCTGGGAGCTGGAAAGCAACGCAACAAACAAGGAAGTTGATGCATCGCTCTTCTGGCGACAGTTTTCCGACGCAACGCCGTGGTGCGAGAAGAATCTCCCCGCACCGCCGTGCCGCTGCTGAAACCGATGCAGCGCCTGTCACCGCTGCAAGAATCGAAGCATCGAGGGATCACGGCTGGAAAGGTTGATGCAGCGCCGCTTGCCGCTGCTGCATCGTTCGCCGACGCATCCCAGATTTCCACGCATCGTCCCTGTGCCGCAATTTTTCCCCGACGCATCACCCACGGATCGGAGTCATCTCAGAACTGACGCATCGCTTCCCCCTACAGACCGGACCCGGCGCATCGCTCCCCTGTGTACAGCGGAACTGTCGCATCGCATCCACAAAGGTCTCAGGAATCGATTCATCTCTTTGGTTTTCAACGCTTCCCATCGCTGTGGCTGTTTGGCTTGGTGAATATTGTCGCAACAACAGGTACTTTGCAAGAGGTCACGCATCCATAGTTTTCTATGGACTCAGTTGCTAAAACATTTTGAAAGTCATTTTTCTTAATACTTGTATGTTGGATTTTTGTCGTTTTGGTCTTGTTAAGTTTAGATAAAGATACTTTATTTTTCTAAACCGGTGTGGTGTTCATTTGTGGTGTTATCACTGTGTTACTGTGAGTGTTGGTACAAATACTTTACACATTGCCTTTGGGATAAGCCTGTCTGCTCGTGCCAAGCTACCAAGGGGGTGAGCAGGGGTTATCTAATGTGTGTATCCCCCTTACCCTGACTAGAAGCAAGGGTCCCTATTTGGACAAAGGTACCTACCTCTGCCAACTAGAGACCCCCATTTCTAACATTGGTGGTCAGCAGTGAGGATTTGAACTTGTATTTGTACTTGACCCACAGTGACTGGTGTACATCCCTAGTTTAGTGCAGACCACTACGCAACCACATACTGTGTTTTATGTTTGGTTCTATTTTTGATCTTACCCTTGAGTTATCTATGCATCATGTCTCGGAATTGTAAAGCCGCAAGTGAGGTTGCAGATTTGGAGTTTGATTTTGAATTGTTAAGCAATTACAAGGTATAGCAACTCAGACAATTCTGCAAAAGCTTTGGTTGTCCCATGAAGAGCCACTTTAGAAAAGATGAGCTACAGAAGGCCTTAGGGCCCTGATGGGAGGCTAAAGAATCTGGGGAGACAGATGATGCAGATGTGGATGGGGGTGTGCCAGAAGGTTGTTTCAGATCCCAGGATTTGCCTGTTGGGAGAGCAGCCTCTAGGCCTGGCAGCAATCAGTCTTCCAGGAATTCTTCTCCAGAGGATTTGGAGGAAAGGCAAAGGGCCAGAGATCATGAGTTAGAGGTCATGAGAATAAAGGCAGAGGAGAGCAGGAACGCTTATGCCCTGGAAGAGAAGAAATTGATCTTGGCACATGAATTGAGAATGAGCGAGCTTGATATGGAGCTCGAGAGGCTTGAGGCCATGAGTGTCTTAGCCAAGAAAAAGGAAAAGTGTTTAGCTCATGAGGTGAGCTTGGCTGGGTTAGAGGTGGAGTCCAGCTCAGATGGTGGCAGCAAAAATGTAGTGTCTAGTGCTGAGAGAGTAGTACACGCACCCAGAGATGTGGCACCTGACTTGAAGGAGGGGGTTGACATACACCAAGGGGTTCAGGGTTATGAGTTAGCTCCAGTGGTGCACAGTGTCCCTAAGGTAGATTGGGGAACTGGCACAGGGTTTCATATTCCTAGTGGTGGGAGGGACACTCTACTGACTCTAGATGAGAGGTGCAGGGAGAGGGGTTCCCCCATGGTAGAAGCCTTGGTATGTGAGTATGGAGACCACCCAGAAGAGTGTGGGTTGAGTGACAGAAACAGTCGTCAGAGACTGTTTTGCCAGTCTCAGGAGGGTGATGTGAGGTACTTGTGTGAGGCACTGGATGGTGAGGCAAAGAGTAGCTTGGTCAGCACTTGTGTGGGGCTGTGTGATTCAATTGTTGGAGAGCATATTTTAAGTCCCTGTTTTCCAGAGCTATGCCAACACCTGGTGGAGTGTGAGTTCTCTGACCCCAGGGAGCTCGCATTGGAGGCACACCCTTTGGTGGATTCCAGAGGGTCTGAAGAAGCATCTGGGCGTGACCCTGAAGGAGGTGGCTCAGGTTTTACCCAACCAAGTGAGGTGGGGGAGCGTTGTGATAACCCAGATAGGTCCCAGAGTAGTGGGAGGGGTGTAGGGTCCCATGTCCCGTCTCAGAGGAGAAGGAATGGGAGTGGGCTGTGTCCCAAGGTGCCCGAAACCCAGTCTCAAGGCCTGGTTGGTTCCATGAGGGAGCACCAGGAGGGGGGCCTAGTGTGTACCGAGAGGCCATTCCCTGAGGGGGATCCTAAGGTGTCAGTTGAGCTGTGGGAGACTGCTGTAACCAGCATCCCACCAGTTCTGGTGTCTGGCAGCACCTCTCTATTTGGGAGGGTCCATGAGTCCAGAGAAAAGGGTGAGGGCGGGACGCAGTCCCCAGTGGACGGACCAGTGGGTCAGGGGTTGCCAGCTCTGAGGTCAGAGCACCCCAGGCTGACTCTGGTGAGGCCACTTCTGGCCTGGGGGGTCTTCATGCTCTGTCAGGCGGCCAGGAGGTGGGAGACCTGCGCCAGGCAGACTCTTACACAACTCCAGGGGAGTCTGTTTCCCTTTGGGGGGGTTGGTGTACTCCCCTGGAAGTCCTGGGTTGCCAGGCACGGGTCCCGCCTAAGGGTACAGACCCTGGGTTGGAGGACCGGGTTCAGGGTGTCCCCCCTGACCTGGAGCAAGGGGCGACTGCTAACAGTGCTCCTACCAGTTTGTCTCCTGGGGATACCGCTCCAGGTGGGAGGGTGCAGAGCCCCAGGGAGGAGGACTGGGTGTGGGAGAGCCCACCCCAGTGCTGTGTCCAGCCTCAGGGCACAGACCCTGGGCTGGTGTACCAGTTGCAGGATAGCACCCCTGAACTGGTGGGCAAATTGTGCAGGACACCTGCCTCAGGTGCCCTGACAGTTCTGGAAGGGGGTACCGCTCCAGGTGGGAGGGTGCAGAACCGCAGGGAGGAGGACCGGGTGTGGAAGAGCCCCCCCAGTCCCATGTCCAGCTTCATGGTAAAGACCCTGGGCTGGTGGGTCAGTGTCAGGATGTCATCCCTGACCTGACAGGAGGGAGAGTGGACAAAGGGTGCCAGCCACCTGGGACTACTGCCCCCTACTCTCTGATGCCACAGAGGTTGGAGCCTGGCTCTCATCACTGACAGCTGTCAGTGGCCACTGTGGCTTGCTGTCCTGGTGGACAGAGATGCCCCTGGGAGGGGGACAGGAGTCACACCCCGGGGGTGAACTGGACCACACCACTATGTTGGCTATGTGGGTACTGTCTGCCTGTTGGGACACATCTGTGAGCAAAGTAAGTTTAGGCGCTGCACAGATGGGGTCCACAGGTGAGGAGAAGGGTTCCCCATGGGTCAGCTTAGTGGGCCCTGAGAACATGGATAGAGGGATCCAACTAGGTTCAGGAAGGCGTAGAACGGGAATAGACACCTGCTGTTGCGGGCCAGGTGCCATGTTCTATCGCCCCAAGCAGGGAAGCCCATCGAGGCATGGATTGGTCTACCCTGGCTTTAGGCTGGAAGGGGGTTGTGTTGGACTTGGCCCTTTCTGCAAAGTTATCCCCAAATATTATGCTTCTTCCTCCTATTTTTTCCTGACCTGTGTTTGTTGGTTTTAGGACTCTGGGCACTCTACCACTGCTGATCAGTGCTAAAGTGCATATGCTCTCTGTGTAAATTGTTTTTATGATTGGTTCTCCCTTATTGGCATATTTGATTTACTAGTAGGTCCCTAGTAAGGGGACTAAGTGTACCAGGGCTGGTAAACCAAATGCTACTAGTGGGCCTGCAGCACTGATTGTGCCACCCACATGAGTAGCCCTGAAAGGATGTCTCAGGCCTGCCACTGCAGTGCCTGTGCACAGTTTGCTAACTGCCATGTCGACTTGGCAAGTGCACCCACTTGCCAGGCTCCAACCTTCCCTTTTCTTACATACAGGACACCCCTATGGTAGGCCCAAGTTACCCCCCTGGGCAGGATGCAGTGTATGTGAAAGGTAGGACATGTACTGATGTGTGTAACATGTCCTGATAGTGAAATACTGCCAATTTCATTTTTCACTATTGAAAGGCTATCTTGCCCCATAGGACAGAATGGGGAATGTCTGTAACATTTTACTAACATATCTTCCCATAGGGATAAGATAGGAAAGTAAAGTTTAGGCTCTCTGAACTCAGAATTTAAGAACACATCTTTTACTAAAGATGGTTTTTTAATTGTGTGTTTGAAAATGCCACTTTTAGAAAGTAGGCATTTTCTTGTTTAACCATTCTGTGTGCCTCTGCCTGTTTGTGTATTGACTATCTGGTTTTGGAGTGACAGGGGCTGAGGAGGTATATTCTCTCAGACAGCCACCGGGGTGGTTGATGTGTGTCCTGCCTTTCCTGAATGAGTCAGGGTTGGGCTGAATAGACCTGGGCTGCATTCAGAGTAGGGGGAGGAGTTCTCTCTAGCACCTGAATAGGCCCGGGCTGCATTTAGAGTGGTGGGAGGAGATTTCCCTTGCACCTGAATAGGGCCTGTCTGCCTTACACAATATTGTCTCCACCTCCTGCCGGGCAGCTGCACCAGAAATTACAGAACTGGTTTGGACTGGGCTCAGAGACCCTTGCACAAAGAAACAAAGACATTTCAGGGTATAAATATTGGACCTAAAACCCCTGAACTTTAGACTACTTCTGGAATCAAGAGAAACCTTTCCAAGGAGAAGAGGTGGAGAAATTGAGGAGAAGTACTGCCCTTGCTGTGTGTCTGGGGTTGGCATGCAGTTGCTGTTTCTGCCAAGGAAAGGAGAAGGACTTTGCTGTGTGCTGTGTCCCCTGCTTGAGGAAAGTCTCCAAGGGCTTGAGTAGAGCTTGCCTCCTGTTTTGAAGTCTCAGGAACACAAATTCTTCACCCCCAGCTCCCCTGAAGTTCCTTGCTGGGAGTTCTGACCTGCCAGGAGTGCCTGTGACTGTGTGGGGCCTCTGGAGGTTGTTTCTGCTGCTGGGAGCTGGAAAGCAATGCAACAAACAAGGAAGTTGATACATCACTCTTCTGGCGACAGTTTTCCGATGCAACGCCGTGGTGCGAGAAGAATCTCCCCACACCGCCGTGCCGCTGCTAAAACCGACGCAGCGCCTGTCGCCGCTGCAAGAATCGACGCATCAAGGGATCACGGCTGGAAAGGTTGATGCAGCGCCGCTCGCCACCGCTGCATCGTTCGCCGACGCATCCCGGATTTCCACGCATCGTCCTTGTGCCTCAAGTTTTCCCCGACGCATCACCCGCAGATCGGAGTCATCTCAGAACTGACGCATCGCTTCCCCCTACAGACCGGACCAGGCGCATCGCTCCCCTGTGTACAGCGGAACTGTTGCATCGCATCCACGAAGGTCTCAGGAATCGACGCATCTCTTTGTTTTTCAACGCTTCCCTTCGCTGTGGCTGTTTGGCTTGGTGAATATTGTCGCAAGAACAGGTACTTTGCAAGAAATCACGCATCCATAGTTTTCTATGGACTCAGTTGCTAAAACCTTTTGAAAGTCATTTTTCTTAATACTTGTATGTTGGATTTTTGTCGTTTTGGTCTTGTTAAGTTTAGATAAAGATACTTTATTTTTCTAAACTGGTGTGGTGTCCATTTGTGGTGTTATCACTGTGTTACTGTGAGTGTTGGTACAAATACTTTACACATTGCCTTTGGGATAAGCCTGTCTGCTCGTGCCAAGATACCAAGGGGGTAAGCAGGGGTTATCTAGAGTGTGTATCCCCCTTACCCTGACTAGAAGCAAGGATCCCTATTTGGACAAAGGTACCTACCTCTGCCAACTAGAGACCCCCATTTCTAACAGTTAGCCTCCGAGTCTTGCCATAAAATATTGATTTTCCTCAGCCTGGTGGGCAGGAAAACTGGATTTTATTAAAGATACGGAGGCTAATATTATCCCTCCCGTTTACCCAACCCTAGTTAATTGTGATTTTTCTTAATTCATACCTCATGGGCAAGGTTAAAAGTGCCAAGGACTGCGCTTCATAGGAGCATGAAGGATCGTTTATCATGAAATGCATCGTGGGGATTTCCTTGGAGATGGAAAAGTTTGAATTCTAGGAATGGCTAAGACTATTTTACAGTTGTAGAGGCAGTTGCTAAAAAGAAGGCTGTGTTTTAGGGGTTGAGGTTTTGTTTATTCAGAATTCTAAAGTTCTATATTCTTTAAAGGAGCTGCTGTAGTAGTAGCAATAACATTTGTTGCTTAATATTAGCCTTGTGTCTTTAATAAAATCCAGATTTTCTGCCCATCAGGCTGTGGAAAATTTACACTTTCCACTGCTAATATCTCGCAGACTGCTTCTAAAGTCCCATGGAACAGAAGATTCCAAAAGAGGGGACAGGAATTCAAATGCCCCTTTCATGGTTGAGGCCTAGGACTGCGAAAATAGTGAAAGTGTGGTAGAAATTGTAGTCACACGCTTCTCTGCTTTTCTCTTAGTATATTTATTTCAAGAGACAGGAACCACCTCGCTGTGTCTCAGCCAGGCGCAGTTACGAAACCTCATCCAACTGCTCAAGTCAGAATGTTCACCATGTCATTAGAATATTAGTATGTCATAGCAGTCTCAGCCTAGCTGAGACTGCCTAATAATATTATGACAGAGATCTCGGTCCCAGCCACAGCAAAATCAACAGAACCAAAAGTCCTGACTATTCGAGTCCTTCAACAGTTAGTGAAAGAGTACAGCGCTTTCAGAGAACCTGGGCATAGAATATAAAAAGGTACTAGATTAAGGGCCTGATCATGAGTTTGGGGAATGGAATACTCCGTTACAAATTCCATAGGAAATAATGGAAGCGTAATACGGCGGATGGGATATCCACCACGTTTGTGACTGAGTAACCCTATCCGCCAAACTCATAATCAGGCCCTTAGTCAAAGATGGATTTTTCATAGAGTTACAAAACCCTCTGAAAGAAATACAATACAGGAATACACATCCCAAAGGATGGGGTAAAATCACAAATCATTTTATCATATATTCAGTCTCTTTTTTTAATCAAACAAGCAATAGTCTCATCCCTCAGGATGAGAAAGATCAGGGGTATTACTAGATCCTGTTTCTTATTCCTAAGCCAGATGGATATTTTCGACCAATTCTAGTCATAAAGAGGCTGAACCTTCATATTCTTTCCACTTCATTCTTTGGTCCAGGCTAAATAACACAAGATTTTTTGACAACAATTGAAAATTCTGGATTCATATTTTCGTATTCCCTTACATCTACAGCACCAATAATTCCTGAGATTCCCAGTAGAGAAGGATCATTACCAGTTCCATGTATAACCGTTCAGACTATCATCTGCCCTGAGTACCTTCACAAAGGTACTAGCTCCTGCATTTTCACATCTGGAAGGTATTCGTATGTATACACATCTGGACGACTGGTTAATATCTGCCTCCTCTTTTTCAAAGGCAGAATTGGATAACCATAAGGTATGCTTCAGACTACAGGAACTGGGTTTTCTTATGAGCATCAAAAAATCACATCTACTGCCAGAGAAGGAAAGACAATTCATTTGGGCCTGGCTTCAAAATGAAGTGGGCTGTTTATCTTTCTGAGTACAGACGTTTATCTTTACAGTGACCGTTAACCTGCCTATTAGCACTTCAGAGTGCCTTGTCAAGGGAGTGGTTATGAATATAAGTTTTCATGACAGTCACCACTGCTGTAGTCCAGTGGGTCGAATTCCATCTACAACCCGTGGTAGCTCATCTGCTGCATCATTGGTCCCCTGTATCTCAGGATTATGAGAGATGAATCCTTGTCTCTCAAGAGATGCAAGGCTCTAGATTTGTAGTTTGTTCCAGAAAACCTCCAGAAGTACATATCTGTAGGTACTCAGTCCCAAATAGTTCTGACTACAGATGCCAGCAGGATGGGGTGCAGTTTTCTTGACAAGAATGTATAGAGGAGATGGTCTCCCCAAGGTACTGAAGAAGATTTGGGAGGAGAAGGCAATGATAATATTAGTAGCACCTTACTGGCCATGACATCATTGGTTCTCTTGGCTTCACAAAATAGCAATTCTACCTCCATTTCATCCGCCCTTAGATCAGTTTCTTCTACAATATCCCCTTCTCTCCTAACAGACAGCATTGGGTCTCTCGTCAACTTTTTGTAATTCCTTTGGTCGTTCAGGAGCCTGAGGCATTCAGTGCGATACATCTCTATTGGGATGACCACCATCCCTCCGCCTTTGTCGGACGGTTTTATGACAATGTTGACCTTATTATCAAGTTACCTGATTGCCTCATGTTCTGTTTCAGTCAAATCGCTGAACATACATGTGTTCTGGTCTTTGAGGTTGTCGATGTCTAGGGTTACTGCTTTCTCAAAAGCCAATACAGCTGGAGGCATAGTATTCCTTGGTGGACTGAAGTGAGATTTTCTTTTCAGGCCTGTGTTGGTGTCCTCGTCAGATAGTGATGAGGCTTTGTCTTTGAAGAAGACCGCTAGGCGTATCTGTCGAATGAATTCAGCTAATTGCACTCTCAGATTGAAGAGGTCCAGTTGCGGTGTTAGGACAAAGCCCGCTGAGGACTTATTGGGCATCAGAAATGGTCACTGTGCTCAGGTTTACTATTCCCATGTGGTTTTGCTGGAACCCGGTTGAGGCTCTTGCTCCAACTCCTCCCGGGGTTGCATCTGCCATTGTACTTTCTATCCTCTTCTTTTTCCTCTTCCCCGGTTCTGGCCTCTCCCTAAAAAAGGAGGTGAGAAAGGTCGCCAGGGATATCCAAACTGTGAAGGTTGGAAGGGAGGTTGGGCATATGGGCTCCATCCATATGGTTGTGGTTGTAACTGTGTAGGTTGAGGGTTGAAACCAAGAGGTACACGGAAAGAGCTTTCTTCCTAGGATAGGATCCATATTCTTCTTATTTCTTTATCTATTCCAGGCTCACTGAAGTTATCAACTGTCTTTGTGCATATGTTTGAGCACAATTTCCCTTGATGCACTGCACAAGCACATTTCCTCACCTATCACCTATAGAGCACCTAAATGTTTTATTTATGGAAATTGGTACTGCTATATCAACCAAATATATATCATTTTCAGTAATTCTGCTGTCTGGACCTCCATGTTTTTTCTGTTAACTCTTTTTCCGATTAATTGCATGTGAGAAAGTGCCCTCTTTCTGCATGGTTGCCTCCACTTTTTGCTGAACTGCTGATGTGCTTTGACTGAGTGTGCCCTGGGCTCCTGCTAATCAGGTACCCAGGGCCTATGTTCTTTCCCTAAAACTGCATTGAAGCCTAAACCCAATTGGCATCTCTGGCCACAGGTCAGCCCTTGGTAAATGGTACCACAGGTACCCAGGGCACTGTGACCAGAGAAGGCCTCTAAGGGCTGCAGCACTTATTGTGCCACCCATAGAGGTCCTGTACCTTAACACTCACACACTGCCTTTGCAGGCTTTGTGCTTTGGTGCAGAACAAAGTGAAGGGTCGACATGGCACACATCCTTGTGTGCCATGCCTACAACCCTTGACCCTTGACCTTACCAGGTAGGTCGCTCCCCCGCCACACAGCTCCGCCTGTGGTGTCCTGCCCGCTGCTGCTGCTGGTAAGCTCGCCCTCTGCTTGTGGCCTCGGTGCCCGTTTTTCGTCTGTTTTCCCTCGCTGCCCCCACTGTATTGTGTCCTTTTTTTCCTTCTGTACCCTCGCTGCCCCCATTGCTGTGTGCCCGTTTTCTCTCTGTTCCCCTCGCTGCCCCCACTGTATTGTGTCCATTTTTTCCTTCTGTACCCTCGCTGCCCCCATTGCTGTGTGCCCGTTCTCTCTCTGTTCCCCTCGCTGCCCCCACTGTATTGTGTCCTTTTTTTCCTTCTGTACCCTCGCTGCCCCCATTGCTGGGTGCCCGTTTTCTCTTCTGTCTCCCTCGCTGCCCCCATTTCCCTGTGTCCTTCTTGCCTTCTGTACCCCTCACTGCCTCTCTCCAATCCCGCCGCTGCGTCCCCTGTGGCCCCACCCCCCTGACTGCCCATTCGCTGCCCCTGCCTCCCAGCTGCTCCTCCCTCCCACCTCCCCATATATGGCGGCCGCTGCGCGGCCGCGCCGCTGGTGAGCCGAAGGCGCGCCTAAGGCAAGCCCGTCTGCGCCCGTCCGTGACTGGACCGCGCCCAGCGCCAGAACCCCTGGGCCGTGCGCCCCGGCACCAGCCTCGAGGACCGACGCCGATACGATGCCACCACACTCCACGCTCTCAACCCCGGACGGACGCACAACTGCTTCCAAGGCCGCCCGAAACGCACCCATGGTCCCTTCACCTGCCGGAACTGCAGCTACACCAGCCTCAGAGCCACCGAGGCACCCGCCAAGAAGGACCGCAACCACCTCCGATGCATCCTACTGAACACCCGCTCCGCACGCAAACACGCCGTCGAGCTCTGGGACCTGCTCGACACATCATCACCAGACGTCGCCTTCCTGACAGAGACCTGGATGAACGACTCCTCCGCCCCGAAATCGCCATAGCCATCCCAGACGGCTATAAGATCACCCGCAGAGACCGCGTCAACGCAGTAGGAGGAGGAATCGCCATTGTCCACAAGAACACCATCAGGGTCTCGACCAGCACCGACAACACTCTCAGCACCGCCGAACACATGCACTTCCAGATCCACACGGACCCCAACACCACCCTCAGAGGCACCCTCGTCTACAGACCCCCTGGGCCCCGACCCCAGTTCAGCGACTCCATCGCCGACTTCATCAGCACGCACGCCCTGACCTCTACCGACTACATCCTCCTCGGAGACCTGAATTTTCACCTGGAGAACAAGAACGACAGCAATTCCACCACCCTGATCGACAACCTCGCCAACCTCGGTCTGAGCCAGCTCGGTCACAACACCGACCCATTCCGCCGGCCACACGCTCGACCCCATCTTCTCCTCCAGCTCCCACGTCTCCTTCAGCCACACCACGGAACTCCTCTGGACCGACCACCGCTGCATCCATTTCACCTTCCAGAAACCCACCACACACCACCGCACCCAACAGATCCCACGCCGCTGCTGGAGCAAAGTCACCGAAGACCAACTACGGGCAACCCTCGCTCTCAGCCCTCCCTCCGAGCCATCCAACACCGACGACGCTGCCTGCAACCTCAGAAGATGGATGGACGACTGTGCCAACACCCTCGCCCCGCTGAAAAACCCACCTACGCTGACACCACCAAAAGAGCCAGCTGGTTCACCTTGGAACTCCTAGCTTCCAAGCGTACCTGCCGGAAACTAGAGAAGAAATGGCACAGTGATAAGACACCGGACAGCCACGCAGCCCACAAAGACGCCATCCGTAACCACCACCACCTCATCAAGTCCGCCAAGAGAATCTCCTTCAAAGACCGCCTCGACAACAACGCACACAACAGCAAGGAGCTTTTCAACATCGTGAAGGAACTCTCCAACCCCAGCTCCAACACCAACGACATCCCACCGTCGCAACCCCTGTGCGATTCCCTCGCCACCTTCTTCCACCGCAAGATCGCCGACATCCACGACAGCTTCAACACCCAGACAGCCCCAACTAAGATCGATGCACCAGACCCGCCGCACACCATCGACCACGATCCCCTGCCAGCCTGGGCCAGCG
This sequence comes from Calotriton arnoldi, assembly GCA_963921515.1. Classification (NCBI taxonomy): domain Eukaryota; kingdom Metazoa; phylum Chordata; class Amphibia; order Caudata; family Salamandridae; genus Calotriton; species Calotriton arnoldi. The sequence continues at coordinate 791,943 of CAWUFW010000477.1, read as the reverse complement.
TGAACATCGAGGACACCATCAAGACGATGAGCACAATACACTCCGGCTCCCCGTCAGACCCTTTCCCGCACCACATCTTCAACAAAGCCAGCAGCTCCATCGCACCCCACCTGTGCAACATCATCAATCTCTCCTTCGAGACCGCGACCTTCCCAGAGAGCTGGAAACACGCAGAGATCAACGCCATACTCAAAAACCCAAGGCGGACCCGAGAGACCTCAAGAACTTCCGGCCCATCTCCCTGCTTCCGTTCCCAGCCAAGGTCATCGAGAAGATCGTCAACAAGCAGCTAACCCGATACCTCGAAGAAAACAGCATCCTGGACCCATCCCAATCGGGGTTCCGCAGCAACCACAGCACTGAGACTGCCCTCATCGCCGCCACCGACGACATCAGGATCCTGCTGGACAACGGTGAGACCGCAGCCCTCATCCTGCTGGACCTCTCCGCCGCCTTCGACACTGTCTGCCACCGCACTCTACGCGCACGCCTCCACGACGCAGGGATCCGAGACAAGGCCCTGGAATGGGCCACCTCCTTCCTCGCCGGCAGAACCCAGAGAGTCCGCCTCCCACCATTCCGATCCGAAGCCTCCGAGATCATCTGCGGCGTACCCCAGGGATCGTCCCTCAGCCCAACACTGTTCAACATCTACATGGCCCCGCTCGCACGCATCGCCAGACAGCACGACCTCAACATAATCTCCTACGCCGACGACACCCAACTGATCCTCTCCCTCACCAAGGACCCCCTCGCCGCCAAATCCAACCTCCATGAAGGGATGAAGGCCGTCGCCGATTGGATGAAGATCAGCCGACTAAAACTGAACACGGAGAAGACAGAGGTCCTCATCCTCTGCTCCAACCCCTCAGCCTGGGACGACTCCTGGTGGCCAACGACGCTGGGAGCAGCCCCGACACCCACCGACCACGCACGCAACCTGGGAGTCATCCTCGACTCAACGCTCTCCATGGCCAAGCAAGTCAACGCAGTCTCATCCTCCTGCTTCAACACCCTCCGCATGCTTCGCAAGATCTACAGGTGGATCCCGACAGACACGAGAAGAACAGTCACCCAGGCCCTCGTCAGCAGCAGACTCGACTATGGGAACGCCCTCTACGCGGGAGCCCCGGCCAAGCTCATCAAGCGACTGCAACGCATACAAAACGCCTCCGCACGCCTGATCCTCGATGTACCACGCCACAGCCACATCACCCCCCACCTGAGGAACCTGCACTGGCTCCCCGTCGACAGGAGAATCTCCTTCAAACTCCTCATCCACGCACACAAGGCACTGCACAAGACTGGCCCAGCCTACCTCAACAGACGACTCCTCTTCTACGTCCCCAACCGCCAACTCCGCTCCGCCGACCTCTCCCTCGCCACCGTCCCTCGCATTCGAAGAACCACCACTGGCGGCAGATCCTTCTCCCACCTCGCCGCCAAGACCTGGAACACCCTTCCACTAAGCCTACGACAGACCCAAGACCTGCTGACCTTCAGGAGGCTACTCAAGACCTGGTTGTTCGACCAGTAGCAGCACCCCCCCCCCCTTTTTTTCTCCCCCAGCGCCTTGAGACCCTCGCGGGTAAGTAGTGCGCTTTACAAATTCTGTGATTGATTGATTGATTGATTGAACCCAGTGCCCTGGCATAGGTCAGTCACCCCTCTAGCTGGGTGCACTATACCAGTGGTGAGGGTACAGGTGCATGAGCCCTGTACCCCTACAGTGTCTAAGTCCATTCTTAGACATTGTAAGTGCAGTGCTGCCATTAAGAGTATATGGTGCTGGGAGTTTGTCATTACAAACTCCACAGCACCATAATGGCTACACTGAAAACTGAGAAGTTTGGTATCAAACTTCTCAGCACATTAAACCCACACTGATGCCAGTGTGGGATTTAATGAACAATGCACACAGAGGGCATCTTAGAGATGCCCCCTGAAAACTAACCTACCACTAGTGTCCAGGCTGAGTGGCTGCTTTCAGCTGCCACCACCAGACATGTTTCTGGACCCCTGGGTCGAGAGCCTGCTGCTCTCTGGGGCCTGAAACAATGCACATCCTGGGACGAGGTGCCAAGCCTCCTCCCCCAGGATGGGCAGAGTTCACGAAGGGGAAGCTTCAAAGGCTTGCCGCCTTTGTGAGCTTCCCCGAGCCACTTGCTGCTTTCAGCAACTGGTCCCCACTGGTTCTGACCACCACTTTGGGCGGGAGAACCGGCGGGAAAAACAAGTGAAGAAGAGAGGTGTGCCCACCTCTGCCAACTCCACCCCTCAGGTGGGGGAGGCGAGGTGAGGCACAACTCGCAGTCCCCGCCATCTTGCAGATGGGGGGCTCCACCAACCAGGGAAAGGCTTATGCCCCCCTCCCACTGGAGGGTGGCATAATAGGGGGTGTACCCACCCCAGGGAAGGGACCCATTGGTCCCTACCTTTTTACCTACCTGTAGCACCCCTAAATCTAGTATTTAGGGGCACCCCTGAACCTTGCTTCCTCAGACAAGAACCTGCAACAAGAAAAGAAGAAGAAGGACTGAACAGCCGTGCCAAAGCTAACAAGAGGAAGACGCCCACTGACTTGGCCCTAGCCCTACCGGCCTGTCTCCACCTCAAACCTGCTCCTGCGAAATCCCGGTGTGCCCTGTAGCCAGCAACCTCGAAAACCCCGGAGGACCTGCCTGCCTTCAACCACAAAGACTTTGTCTCCTGTGAACACCGGATTTGTTCATCTGCAACCTCTGGCTCCGGCCGAACACCGCGAATCCGCACCACTCTGCACCCGCCGTCCACAGCCCGAGCTCGAGTGGGCAAACACCACGAATATGTCCCCCGGCGATCCTGACCCGAGATCCGGCGACCCCTGACCTGCCTCAAGCCTCCAGCCGACGCCTGCAGCCTAAATCATGCCTTGGATGGCCAAACCGACGGTGCCTAACCAACCCCCAACTTACCTCTCGAAGTAGTGGTCGCACCCAGATGACCTTCGTCCCCAAGCCTGCAGTGCCTTTGCAAACCGGAGGTTCCCCATTGCAAAAAACAGGGCACCTGACGTCGAAACAGCACCCTGCACCCTGGCTGCCCTAGTGCCGCTGAGGGTGCACCTTTGGTGCTACTTTGTTTTCCCATTTGCCCTGAGCTAAAGTCCAGGAGCTTTTCTCCCACAACCAAGTGGCCTGCTCGTCAGCAGCCACCAACCGGAGGCCCCCTATCCCCCGTTGGATATCATTGGGCCTCAACACTCTGCACACAGCCGCCCTCGTGCTGCTGAGGGTGTGATAAGAGTGCATCCTTGACCTTGGGGGACCCCTGAGTCTACCCCCAAAACCTCAACTCCCACTACCAAATACTTACCTTGAAACCGATAACACTATTTTCCTCCATAGGATAACATTGACTGTTTTTCTTGGAAAAGTTTCTAAGTGTGGAGTTTGAAAACCTAAAGAAATTCTTTAAAATTGTACTGTTTAACAAAAACGATTTTACTTACCTGTTTACAGGAAATGTCCCAGAGTAGTATCTAGGTATACTACTCTGTGTAAGAAAAGTAATCCAAAAAGTAACTTACCTTGTATTTTACTGAAAAGCCCATTCAAGTCTATGTACTGTATTTACAAAGTATTGCATTTCTCTGCAACCACACTGTAAGTCAAAACAAAGTGCATATGCAATTACAATTCAAACTGTTTACAAACTGAATTACTACTGTAAAGTATTTATTGCTTACCTGTGCCAGGCTTGCTTGGTTCTAGAAAATAAAATAACTAAAAGAATATTTTTATACAAAAACAATTGGTCTGAAGTTCAGTCTTTGAGTGTGTGAATTCATTTGCTGACTGAGTGTGTCCAACAAATGGTTAACACTGCCCTCTGATACTGCCTTACTGCTCGACCACACTACCACAAATAGAGAGTGAGGTGCTGTCTAACTTTACCTCTGCCTACCTTTGGGGTTCCACTGGACTCTGTGCACACTATACCTCACTTTGGTATAGAATATACAGAGCCAGCTTTCTACATTGGTGGATCAGTGGTGGGATATACAACTTTGCATTTGTTGGACTACTTGGTTACCACCTGATCACACAACAGAACTCTTAAATTGTCTTTGTAATTCTGATTTTTCAAATTGGCAATTTTTTTTGCAAAATTACTAAAAGTCTTGCTAGGGCCTTGGTTAAGTCCCTGTAGAATTTTAGAAAAATAAAAAGTCACTTTAGCTAGGGTTAGAGGGGTTAGAAGTTTTTTTTTAACAATGTCTCAAAACAAGAACCCAGCTGTTAGTGAAAATAACCACAATGCCATAGAGGACCAGGTTGAGGAGCTTGACCTCACCCCTTACCTTCACTTGTCTTTCAAGGAGGTAAGGTCCCTATGCAAAATTAAAAACATAACCATGGGGTCCCATCTCACCAAACAAAAGCTCCAGGAGCTGTTGGCTGGGTATGCTAAGGACCACCCATCTGAAAATGGTGAAGACCAATCAGATGAGGAAGAAGAGGTAGGGGGTGACCAGGTAGATCAACCCCCTCCACTTCATAGGGAGAAAAGGGCCCCAGTGCCCTTGACTCCAAGAGTAAACCTCTCAGTACCTAGATCCCACACAGGTGGATCAGGTACCACTGAGGACATTGAGGACAGCCTCAATGAGGAGAACAGCCTCTTAGCAAGGCTGACCAAAAGACTGGATCTAGAGACCAGGTTGCTGGCTCTAGAAAGAGAGAGCGATACCAAAGGGGACGATGGACGGAGCGCTAGAGCAAATCAAACACTCACCCCCAGTCAAATGATCTGGGTTTAATCCATCATCATTCTTTAGCTCACTCCACCACCCCAGTTCAGACATGGCCATATGCAAATCAGTCTGACCCTGTGCCTCATGGGAACAGTCCAGCCCGAACTGCCAAGCCATGTCTTCCCTGGACCGGAAACAAAGCATCCTGGGACCGGTTTCGGGTTCAAAACCCTCATCAGCCAGGCTATCTTGAATCCAGTGGCAAAGTGAGCAAGGGACCCACGTCTGGGCATACCCTGCCAACTTAGGGCGAACAAAGCGATACCAAAAGGGACGATGGACGGAGCGTTGGAGCAAATCAAACACTCACCCCCAGTCAACTGATCTGGGTTTAATCCATCATCATTCTTTAGCTCACTCCACCACCCCAGTTCAGACATGGCCATTGCAAATCAGTCTGACCCTGTGCCTCATGGGAACAGTCCAGCCCGAACTGCCAAGCCATGTCTTCCCTGGACCGGAAACAAGCATCCTGGGACCGGTTTCGGGTTCAAAACCCTCATCAGCCAGGCTATCTTGAATCCAGTGGCAAAGTGAGCAAGGGACCCACGTCTGGGCATACCCTGCCAACTTAGGGCGAACAAAGCAATACCAAAGGGGACGATGGACGGAGCGCTAGAGCAAATCAAACACTCACCCCCAGTCAAATGATCTGGGTTTAATCCCATGAGGCACAGGGTCAGACTGATTTGCATATGGCCATGTCTGAACTGGGGTGGTGGAGTGAGCTAAAGAATGATGATGGATTAAACCCAGATCAGTTGACTGGGGGTGAGTGTTTGATTTGCTCTAACGCTCCATCCATCATCCCCTTTGGTATCGCTTTGTTCGCCCTAAGTTGGCAGGGTATGCCCAGACGTGGGTCCCTTGCTCACTTTGCCACTGGATTCAAGATAGCCTGGCTGATGAGGGTTTTGAACCCGAAACCGGTCCCAGGATGCTTGTTTCCGGTCCAGGGAAGACATGGCTTGGCAGTTCGGGCTGGACTGTTCCCATGAGGCACAGGGTCAGACTGATTTGCATATGGCCATGTCTGAACTGGGGTGGTGGAGTGAGCTAAAGAATGATGATGGATTAAACCCAGATCAGTTGACTGGGGGTGAGTGTTTGATTTGATCTAACGCTCCGTCCATCATCCCCCTTTGGTATCGCTTTGTTCGCCCTAAGTTGGCAGGGTATGCCCAGACGTGGGTCCCTTGCTCACTTTGCCACTGGATTCAAGATAGCCTGGCTGATGAGGGTTTTGAACCCGAAACCAGTCCCAGGATGCTTGTTTCTGGTCCAGGGAAGACATGGCTTGGCAGTTCGGGCTGGACTGTTCCCATGAGGCACAGGGTCAGACTGATTTGCATATGGCCATGTCTGAACTGGGGTGGTGGAGTGAGCTAAAGAATGATGATGGATTAAACCCAGATCAGTTGACTGGGGGTGAGTGTTTGATTTGCTCTAACGCTCCGTCCATCATCCCCTTTGGTATCGCTTTGTTCGCCCCAAGTTGGCAGGGTATGCCCAGACGTGGGTCCCTTGCTCACTTTGCCACTGGATTCAAGATAGCCTGGCTGATGAGGGTTTTGAACCCGAAACCGGTCCAGGGAAGACATGGCTTGGCAGTTCGGGCTGGACTGTTCCCATGAGGCACAGGGTCAGACTGATTTGCATATGGCCATGTCTGAACTGGGGTGGTGGAGTGAGCTAAAGAATGATGATGGATTAAACCCAGATCAGTTGACTGGGGGTGAGTGTTTGATTTGCTCTAACGCTCCGTCCATCATCCCCTTTGGTATCGCTTTGTTCGCCCTAAGTTGGCAGGGTATGCCCAGACGTGGGTCCCTTGCTCACTTTGCCACTGGATTCAAGATAGCCTGGCTGATGAGGGTTTTGAACCCGAAACCGGTCCCAGGATGCTTGTTTCCGGTCCAGGGAAGACATGGCTTGGCAGTTCGGGCTGGACTGTTCCCATGAGGCACAGGGTCAGACTGATTTGCATATGGCCATGTCTGAACTGGGGTGGTGGAGTGAGCTAAAGAATGATGATGGATTAAACCCAGATCAGTTGACTGGGGGTGAGTGTTTGATTTGCTCTAACGCTCCGTCCATCATCCCCTTTGGTATCGCCTAGAAAGAGAGAGAGCAGAGATGGGCCTAGCACCCATCAATGGTGGCAGCAATTTTCCTTAATAAGGATAAAGAGGAATCTTATGATCCTAAAATCCCCAAAGGGATTGTCCCTAAATATGAAGAGAGTGATGATATCACAAAATGGTTCACAGACTTTGAGAGGGCTTGTGAAATGAGAAAAGTGAAGAAGTCCCACTGGGGGGCACTCCTTTGGGAACTGTTCTCTGGTAACTGCAGAGACAGACTCCTGACCCTTTCTGGGGCAGATGCTGGGTCTTATGACCTCATGAAGAGAACTCTGATTGAAGGATTTGGACTCACAACTGAGGAATATAGAATTAGATTCAGGGGGGCTCACAAAACCCAAAACCAATCATGGATTGACTTCGTAGACTACTCAGTTAAAACACTAGATGGTTGGTTAACTGGACACAATGTGCATGCTTTCAATGGACTTTACAATCTGTATATGAAAGAACATATTTTAAGTAATTGCACTAATGCACAGTTACATCAGCATTTGGTAGACCTAGGTCTAATTTCTCCCCAAGAATTGGGAAAGAAGGCAGACAACTGGGTCAAGACAAGGGTGACAAAAACAACCACTGGGGGTGACCAAAAGAAAGGGGTTACAAAACCTCCCCAGGGGAAAGGGGGTGAGAACCCCCAAGATAAAAAGCCTGAGTCTTCAAAAGGGCCCCAAAACCCTGCACAGGGGGGCGGGTCCCAAAACTCTTCTTCCCAATCTACTAACAAGTACAGGGGAAAGAACTTTGATCCTTTAAAGGCCTCGTGTAACAACTGTAAGAAGTTGGGACACTTAACTGGAGATGCTGCTTGCCCAAACAAGAAGCCCCTAGTCCTACTACAGCTACTCCTGGTGTAGCAAGTCTCCAGATGGGATCAACAGTGTGCCAAGAGCAAATCGGGTTGCACACTGAAGCAGTTCTAGTTTCAGAAGGGGAAGTTGAGTTTGCCACTGTAGCTGTGTGGCCACCCAACGTAAAGAAGTATTTACAATACCCTTGGATTAATGGAACTAGGATAGAAGCTCTGAGGGATACAGGTGCCAGTGTCACTATAGCAATACTTGATTGGGAGAACTTACCCAGTCACCAATGCTGACAGTGTTACCACTAACCATGCAATGGCTATGGTGACATTAGACTGGGGGGGGGGGGTTAATGGCCTGAAACAGGTAGTGGTCTCTCCAAAGCTACCAGCTGCATGTCTGCTTGGCAATGACTTGGAAATCTCAGCATGGGCTGAGGTTGAACTGAAAACCCATGCAGCAATGCTGGATATCCCTGAGATGGTGTGTGTAAAATCAAGAGCACAGAGCAGAAAACAGGGTGAAAAAGAAGTGTTGGAGCCTGAAAGTATGGCCCAACCGTCCAAGAGGAAAGGTAAGAAGACTGGGGAACCAGCTTCTGTAGAGCAAAAGGATCAGGACCCCTCTCCTCAGGGAGATGACTTGGACACCCCAGAGGGAACTGAGCCCATGGAGCTTGACCCTTACCAGGTTGAACTCTTAGGCCCAGGGGGACCCTCTAGGGAAGAGCTGTGCCTTGGACAGCAGGACTGTCCAACTCTTGAAAGCCTGAGGCAGCAAGCTGCTGGACAGGAAAAGGGAGATGTCAGTGGTACCCACAGAGTTTATTGGGAAGAGGGACTACTGTACACTGAGGACAGAGACCCCAAACCTGGAGCTACTAGGAGAGTGGTAGTGCCTCAGAGGTACAGGGAGTTCCTCCTAACTTTAGCTCATGACATCCCTCTAGCTGGGCATCTGGGCCAAACCAAAACATGGGAAAGTCTAGTTAGCCACTTTTACTGGCCCCAGATGACTCAGAAGGTGAAGGAGTTTATCAGCTCCTGTGCAACCTGTCAAGCCAGTGGCAAGACAGGTAACCACCTAAAGGCCCCCTTAATTCCACTACCAGTGGTTGGGGTTCCCTTTGAAAGGGTAGGTGTGGACACAGTGGGTCCACTTGAACCTCCCACAGCATCAGGAAACAAATTCATTCTAGTGGTATTGGATCATGCCACTAGGTATCCTGAGGCAATTCCCCTTAGGACTACTACAGCTCCTGCAGTAGCCAAGGCCCTCATTGGTGTCTTCACCAAAGTAGGGTTTCCTAAGGAGGTGGTTTCAGACAGAGGTTCCAACTTCATGTCTGCTTACCTAAAACACATGTGGAAAGAGTGTGGAGTGCAGTACAAGTTTACTACACCCCATCACCCACAAACCAATGGCCGTGTTGAGAGATTCAACAAGACATTGAAAGGCATGAATATGGGGCTCCCTGAAAAACTCAAAAGGAGATGGGATGTCCTCTTACCATGCATGCTTTTCGCTTACAGAGAGGTGCCACAGAAGGGAGTAGGGTTTTCCCCCTTTGAACTTCTGTTTGGCCATCCTGTGAGGGGACCACTCTGTCTTGTAAAAGAGGGTTGGGAGAAGCCTCTCCAAGAACCCAAACAAGATATTGTGGACTATGTGCATGGCCTAAGGTCCAGAATGGCTGAGTACATGGAAAAGGCATCCAAAAATCTTGAGGCCAGCCAGGAGCTTCAGAAGCACTGGTATGACCAAAAAGCTGCACTGGTTGAATTTCAACCTGGGCAAAAGGTGTGGGTTTTGGAGCCAGTGACACCAAGGGCACTCCAGGACAGATGGACTGGCCCTTACCCTATCCTAGAAAAGAAAAGTGAGGTCACCTACTTGGTTGACCTGGGCACAAGCAGGACACCCAAAAGGGTTATCCATGTGAACTGCCTTAAGCACTTCCATGACAGGGCTGACATCACCATGCTGATGGTGACTGATGAGGATCATGTTACAGAGAGTGAACCGCTCCCTGACCTCCTCTCATACAGCCCAAAAGATGGGTCAGTGGATAGAGTTGTCTTTTCAGACGCCCTCTCTGCCCAACAACAGACTGATTGCAAGCAAGTCTTGCAGCAGTATGCAAAGCTCTTTTCCTTGACCCCTGGTCAGACAAACTGGTGTACCCATGATGTGGACACTGGTGACAGTTCACCTGTCAAAAACAAAATCTATCGATAGTGTGATCAAGTCAAGGAAAGCATCAGAGCTGAAGTCAGCAAGATGCTGGAGTTAGGGGTTTGTGAACCCTCTGAGAGCCCCTGGGCCAGCCCAGTGGTTCTAGTCCCCAAACTTCATCCACAGGGTGGAAAGAGAGAAATGAGGTTCTGTGTGGACTATAGAGGGCTCAACTCTGTCACCAAGCCAGATGCTCACCCTAGCCCAAGAGCAGATGAGTTGATAGACAAATTGGGTGCAGCCAAATTTCTAAGTACCTTTGACTTAACTGCAGGGTATTGGCAAATTGGAATGGCCCCAGGAGCAAAAGAAAAGACAGCATTCTCCACACCTCATGGGCATTATCAGTTTACTGTTATGCCCTTTGGTTTAAAGAATGCCCCTGCCACCTTCCAGAGGTTGGTGAACCACGTCCTTGCTGGATTGGAGTCCTTTGGTGCAGCTTATCTAGATGATATTGCTGTCTTTAGCTCCACCTGGCAGGATCACCTGATCCACCTTGGGAAGGTTTTAAATGCCCTGTAAACTGCAGGCCTAACTATCAAGGCATCCAAATGCCAGATAGGGCAGGGAACTGTGGTGTACCTGGGCCACCTACCCTTACAGCCCAAGATCCAGGCTATCCTGGACTGGGCAGCTCCAACAAGCCAGATCCAAGTCAGGGCATTCCTTGGCTTGACTGGGTACTACAGGAGGTTTGTGAAGGGATATGGGTCCATTGTGGCCCCCCTCACAGAACTCACCTCCAAGAAGATGCCCAAAAAGGTAAACTGGATAGTTAGTTGTTAAAAGACTTTTGACACCCTGAAAGAGGCTATGTGATCAGCACCAATTCTCAAAGCTCCACACTATGCCAAGCAGTTCATTGTGCAGACTGATGCATCTGAGCTAGGGATAGGAGCGGTCCTATCCCAGACCAATGATGAAGGCCAAGACTTTTATAAGCAGAAGGCTTCTCTCCAGGGAGCAGCGTTGGAGTGCCATTGAGAGGGAGGCCTTTGCTGTGGTTTGGTCCCTGAAGAAGCTGAGACCATACTTGTTTGGTACTCACTTCCTAGTTCAAACTGATCACAGACCTCTCAGATGGCTAATGCAGATGAAAGGTGAAAATCCTAAACTGTTGAGGTGGTCCATCTCCCTACAGGGAATGGACTTTATAGTGGAACACAGACCTGGGACTGCCCATGCCAATGCAGATGGACTTTCCAGGTTATTCCACTTAGAAAATGAAGACTCTCTAGGGAAAGGTTAGTCTCATCCTCTTTCGTTTGGGGGGGGTTGTGTGAGAAAGCGCCCTCTTTCTGCATGGTTGCCCCCACTTTTTGCTGAACTGCTGATTTGCTTTGACTCAGTGTTCCCTGGGCTCCTGCTAATCAGGTACCCAGGGCCTATGTTCTTTCCCTAAAACTGCATTGAAGCCTAAACCCAATTGGCATCTCTGGCCACAGGTCAGCCCTTGGTAAATGGCCCCACAGGTACCCAGGGCACTGTGACCAGAGAAGGCCTCTAAGGGCTGCAGCACTTATTGTGCCACCTAGAGGTCCTGTACCTTCACACTCACACACTGCCTTTGCAGGCTACGTGTTTTGGTGCAGAACAAAGTGAAGGGTCGACATGGCACATATCCTTGTGTGCCATGCCTACAACCCACTGCCCTGGCATAGGTCAGTCACCCCTCTAGCTGGGTGCACTATACCAGTGGTGAGGGTACAGGTGCATGAGCCCTGTACCCCTACAGTGTCTAAGTCCATTCTTAGACATTGTAAGTGCAGTGCTGCCATTAAGAGTATATGGTGCTGGGAGTTTGTCATTACGAACTCCACAGCACCATAATGGCTACACTGAAAACTGAGAAGTTTGGTATCAAACTTCTCAGCACATTAAACCCACACTGATGCCAGTGTGGGATTTAATGAAAAATGCACACAGAGGGCATCTTAGAAATGCCCCCTGAAAACCAACCTACCACTAGTGTCCAGCCTGAGTGGCTGCTTTCAGCTGCCACCACCAGACATGTTTCTGGACCCCTGGGTCTAGAGCCTGCTGCTCTCTGGGGCCTGAAACAATGCACATCCTGGGACGAGGTGCCAAGCCTCCTCCCCCAGGATGGGCAGGGTTCATGAAGGGGAAGCTTCAAAGGCTTGCCGCCTTTGTGAGCTTCCCCGAGCCACTTGCTGCTTTCAGCAACTGGTCCCCACTGGCTCTGACCTCCACTTTGGGTGGGAGAACTGGTGGGAAAAACAAGTGAGGAAGAGAGGTGTGCCCACCTCTGCCAACTCCACCCCTCAGGTGGGGGAGGCAAGGTGAAGCACAACTCTCAGTCCCCGCCATCTTGCAGATGGGGGGACTCAGCCAACCAGGGAAAGGCTTATGCCCCTCTCCCACTGGAGGTTTGCATAATAGGGGCTGTACCCACCCCAGGGAAGGGACCCATTGGTCCCTACCTTTTTACCTACCTGTAACGCCCCTAAATCTAGTATTTAGGGGCACCCCTGAACCTTGCTTCCTCAGACAAGAACCTGCAACAAGAAACGAAGAAGAAGGACCGAACAGCCGTGCCGAAGCTAACAAGAGGAAGACGCCCACTGACTTGGCCCCAGCCCTACCGACCTGTCTCCACCTCGAACCTGCTCCTGCGAAATCCCGGGGTGTCCTGCAGCCAGCAACCTTGAAAACCCCGGAGGACCTGCCTGCCTTCAACCACAAAGACTGTCTCCCGTGAACACCGGATTTGTTCATCTGCAACCTCTGGCTCCGACCGGACACCGCGAATCCGCACCACTCTGCACCCACCGTCCACGGCCCGAGTTCGAGTGGGCAAACACCACGAGGAGGTCCCCCCGGCGATCCTGACCTGAGATCCAGCGACCCCTGACCTGCCTCAAGCCTCCAGTCGACGCCTGCAGCCTAAATGCCGAAGGTCCCCCCAACTGCGACCAGGAGCTGGTAAGAAGATCCGACCCCAAAAGGCACCCCTGCACCCGATGCCCCACGGCCTTGGGTGGCCAAACCGACGGTGCCTAACCAACCCCCAACTTACCTCTCGAAGTAGTGGTCACACCCAGAAGACCTTCGCCCCCAAGCCTGCAGTGCCTTTGCAAACCGGAGGTTCCCCATTGCAAACAACAGGGCGCCCGACGTCGAAACTGCACCCGGCCGCCCTAGTGCCGCTAAGGGTGCACCTTTGGTGCTACTTTGTTTCCCCATTTGCCCTGAGCTAAAGTCCAGGAGCTTTGCTCCCACAACCAAGTGGCCTGCTTGTCAGCAGCCACCAAAAGGAGGCCCCCTATCCCCCATTGGATAACATTGGGCCTCAGCACTCTGCACCCGGCCGCCCTAGTGCCGCTGAGGGTGTGATAAGAGTGCATCCTTGACCCTGGGGAACCCCTGAGTCTACCCCCAGAACCTCAACTCCCACTACCTAATACTTACCTTAAAACCGATAACACTATTTTCCTCCATAGGATAACATTGACTGTTTTTCTTGGAAAAGTTTCCAAGTGTGGAGTTTGAAAACCTAAAGAAATTCTTTAAAATTGTACTGTTTAACAAAAATGATTTTACTTACCTGTTTACAGGAAATGTCCCAAAGTAGTATCTATATATACTACTCTGTGTAAGAAAAGTAATCCAAAAAGTAACTTAGCTGGTATTTTACTGAAAAGCCCATTCAAGTCTATGTACTATATTTACAAAGTATTGCATTTCTCTGCAACCATACTGTAAGTCAAAACAAAGTGCATATGCAATTACAATTCAAACTGTTTACAAACTGCATTACTACTGTAAAGTATTCATTGCTTACCTGTGCCAGGCTTGCTTGGTTCTAGAAAATAAAATAACTAAAAGAATATTTTTATACAAACACAATTGGTCTAAAGTTCAGTCTTTGAGTGTGTGAATTCATTTGCTGACTGAGTGTGTACAACAAATGCTTAACACTGTCCTCTGATACTGCCTTACTGCTCGACCACAGTACCACAAATTGAGAGTGAGGTGTTATCTAACTTTACCTCTGCCTACCTTTGGGGTTCCACTGGACTCTGTGCACACTATACCTCTCTTTGGTATAGTATATACAGAGCCAGCTTCCTACATTGCATAATTATCCAACAGAATCAATTGTTGTCTGTTCAGGTAGGTATGGTCTACGTTGTGTAGTGCCCTGAATGTGTGTGAGAGGAGTTTGAAATTAGCACGTTTGTGTATCGTGAGCCAGTAAAACACCCAGACGTGTGTGTGATGTGAATTCTGTGTTGGAGTTTGAGGATGAGTGTGTTGACGAGTTCTGGATGGTTTGTAGTCTTCTAGTGAGTTGCTTGGTGATCCCGGCATAAAGGTTGTTCCCGTAGTCAAACTTGCTGGTGACTAGGGTGTTAGTGGGTGTGAAAATCTAAATTATGAGCATTATATTGTCCTCTCTACACATCAGTACCTGGCTAAGGGCATCATTGGTTATTTTCTCTAGGGCCTGAAAGTGCACATCAAACATTGAAAATTGCAAAATTCCATTGCAAAGGAGATACTACAATCATTGTCATTCCTGAGAAAGAAATATCTGTAGACACCAAGTGTCAGACCCTGTTCAGGGAAGTTATAGGACAGATGGGCTACTGGGCTACATTTGTGGTGATGGGGCCATTTGTCACTGGTGTCCTGGTCTCCATCCTACTATGGGTATGCAAACTGGACCAAGTACACCGTTTTAGCACTTGATTGGTGGAGTAGTGAGTGTGAGGAGTCACAGAATTTTCAGGGAGGTAGTGTGGGGTGGCAAATACTCAGAATTCAATAGTCCACCAACAGACACAATAATAAATTATCCAGCTTAGTATTTGTCTTAGAAAAAGAGAAGTACTTTAATAGCATAGCAAAACGTAATACTATGCACATGAGGCTTAGTCACAAGCCTATGGGCTAGAACCAATTTGTGTGGCTCCCGCACCCACCCCAGGATCCTAGTTTGGGAGTGGCTTTTCCCCCTGTTTCAGCAGTCTGTGTCTGTAGCACCCACCTGTCCAAGGGGACCAAATACCACAGGGAAACCTAGAATGAGACTCAGTTCCGGTTCGAGTACACTACTTGGCTTTTGTGGGTGATTGCCCAGTTAGGGGTTTAGTTCATATCTTGTTATAGAATTCAAAGCAACACTCGGGTGGGTCTCTTTCTTTCTAACACAAGGTTCTACAGTAAGACACAGTCTTTCAAACAGTACCTTCTTCTGTTTTACCTGAACATGTGGAGCAAAGCAACAATGGTAATGTACCCTTGGGGTTTCCTCTAGTAATAGTGGTGGTACTGGTAACATCTGGATTCAAAGCTCATCTGCAGCACCTGACATGCCCCATTCAACACACATGAGATGTCAGCGCAAGGCTCTGGGTGTCACATTAAAAGTGGACTTTACAGGCTGGTAGGTCGCACTCTCCTTGAACAGAAAAACCTGTCTTCATTGTTCTACCAATTCACAAAAATCAGTATGCTGCTTCTACCACTTCATGCCGACAACCCAGGACACTGCGAGTAGTCTCATGTCAACAAAGTGTGTATGCTCCCTCCTGGTCACAATACATGAAGCATCTTAAAGACTTGAGGGATTTAAGCGCCTTCGAAGACATAACAACACTAGCAGCATGAGTTCAGTGGCATAACGCAAATGATTGGATCCCCCTGCAGAATGTGGTGAGGGTTCCCCAAGTCTCCCATATTTCACAGATTTTCATTGACCTTGGCCTGAATAGGGCCCCTTAAAGGGTTTTGGGGCCCTTGAAGTGGCGGAGGCCTCCCCTGCACCGCAGGGGCATCAGGGGCTTGCTTGTATTACGCCCCTGCGTGATTTATCCTTATCCAAAGATATTTAAATTTAACTGTTGTCTGTAATAGAAGCGAAGGCAACAGTGCAGCCAACTCCTGGCAGGCCAAAGATCTCAAAATGAACAAGCACAATTTACTGCATTTCAATCTCGGTCCCTAAAAAAGGTTAAATTAATTATTAGTATCCCTAGTTGGAGCTAGGCCAGAATCGGGGATCACATAGGTAATTGAGTAAATTACCTGCTTCCAGTGAGATGTTATGCTGTACAACTACCATACTAATTCCTCTGCTGGAATACTTTTGCCAAATATAAAAGGCTAATAGTTTAATTGCCACAGGAACAAAAAGAGGCAAAAGGGGACAATCCTGCTGCATGTACTTCTCATCCAGCCACTGAGTGGTTATACCATCAGCTCAATGTACTATAATCTCATCGAGGCAATCATGTAATACCCAAAATTCATACTATACCGCACAGCTTACTGATACTCTGATCACACTGTATCTAATGCTTTCACCATGAAGCTACCAATGACATGGTTGCTTCATGGAAGACTATTCCATCAAGTGAAGTAGTCTACCCAAATTAGGAGAGGTGCTGTGACCTGCAACGAATCTAGTCTGGTTTGGATGAACCCGTGACATTAGTACCGCCAGAAGTCTAGACGCTAGGGAATTTTCAAAAATGTATAAACCAAGTTTAGCATGGAGCGGGGCTGCTAAGAGGTTTTGTCTAAAGGTTCACGGCCTGGTGCACGTATTCCCACCACAACCACCTGTCTTGACATCAGGCAAAGTATGCCCATTGAGCGAACTGAGTTATACATATCTAGCAGGTTTGTATTGGTTGAGCATGCTGTTCCTAGCACATTGCAAACTGGCCATTGATATCCTGACTTACACCTCTGCTTGCAGTGTCAGGAATCAATATTTGTTTTATCAAACTTCTTGCTGACATATTTGAGTAAGTATGCCAATAGGGAGATATGTGGTCTGCTTTAAAAAGGATTATCTGCATCTGGAAATGTATTTCTGCAACCTATACATTGTCACATTCTTAAGAAACATTTTAAATCTATTTCGGTTTTCACATTAAGAGTTCGTCTTATGTTTCGTTTTTTACTCCAGGGCCATTATCTGTTTTTATTAAACGTTCCTTTGTATCTGTATGAAATATTTAAGGTTACTTGATCAAATCGAAATAGAGTTCTGTCACAGAAATCCTTTCCATACATATTATTATTACTATCAACTTGTTTTTTTACAATGCTTCACACTGCACTTCTACCATTAGTAAGCACTGAAATTTACACGTTTTACTATGGCCCAATGTATTTGTACTTATTTCATTGATCTCAGAGGGATGGAAGGCTGATCCACCTAGCCAGGATACACATCTGTCTGTGTCCTTCAGATAACCACATTTCCTAGCGCAACCATTCAATGATCCATAATTGCTCTGTGTCACTGCACTTGTCTACGCATTTGGAGGTGAAGCTCCCACTTGTATGTTGTGGAGGTGTCTAGGAATATGAGAAAAGTTTAACCGCTTAATGTCCAGTGCATAAAGAGGATGATTTATAGAAGTAGACAGTCTCTGAAAATGTTTAACACATGGGATGGCATACACCACTTCTAGCTCAATGTATGTAGGCATGACTAAAACATGAAACCTTGAGAATGCACTGAGCATCTTGGGTGATGTTACATAGGTATTACTATCAATAAGGGTGATCTCTTTGTAATACCTTACGGTGTTGAGTACTAGGGCCAGTCCTGGCCATGATCAGTACATTTCCCTTGGCCCCAGGTAATATAGGTATACCAACCACCATCTGGAGTAAGAAAAATCAACAGGTGATGTGCCATGAATCTCACCCAAACTTACCAGGAAATTATCCACGTTAGGAACAAATCATTATCTGCCAGAGATACAGGTATGTGTTTGGGTTCTCATCCTTTCTCCTCAAACAAATACACACAAAGAATCTGGGCTAGTATTTTATAAGGCTTAATTTGAAGACAAAATAGTGCAAAATATTTGAAGAGAATTGTAGCAAATACAAAAAGGAGTGTGGCGACTAAGAATGAACAGAAACAATAGTGTGTGTACACACACACACACGTATAAAAACTGGCAACATGGTAATATATCTAATTCCCTTTTCTACTAAGGGGTCAATTCCGTTCACTGGAAAGCCTTCTGAATTGGTTCAGAAAGGCATTCGGAGAGATAGAGCCTTCCAGAGTTGATTCGTACAGCTCTATGGACTAGGTTGTCCGAGCGAGCAAGTACGATGACCGATTCGGACAGCCTTTCCGATTCGGTTTGCCAGGATCGAAAAGGCTTCCGGAATCGGTCTTTGGGGGCCCGTAGCAGGCCCCCCTTCACCCAGGGCCCTCCGAATCGGGCCCGTGGGGATACCCATGGGTCCCCTCTTCCCAACCATGCACAGTGTGGCAGGCACCATGGGGTGCCCGCCACAGGGTGCACGATTATCCCCAACCACCCCTTATGTCAATGCGAGCCTGTGTATGCGTTCGGTACACAGGCTCCCATTGAAGTCAATGGGAGTCTGACCGAATCGTATCCGGATGCATCCAAATGCATCATACTCGTTCGGTCGGACTCCCCCGATCTGAGTTGTATGAAAAGCATTCCGGACCCGAGTCGTTCGGTATGCTTTCCAAACGAGATCGGAATTGGGCCCCAAGTCACTGCCAGTAAAGCTAGCACTGAGAGTCTGCCACAAGGAGGGGTGTGTTACATCATGGCATATATATGTGCCATTTGCAGGCTGCCTTAGGCCTGCACAATAAAGCTGTGTCTGTGTGAACCTAAATTGTTATGAGTCAATGTCCTTGACACTGAAGAAAAACAACTGTTGATGCTGTTCTCTGTCTAAGACAGCTGTAGGTACTTCATTTATACTGTTTCACAGGCTATTTTGAGAAGGTGAACTTTTGACTTGTGATGCAGTTTGGTAAAATTATTTTGCACATTCTTTTCTATAATAGCCCATACAGGAAAACGCTATGCATATGCTAAACACTGCATGTTACATGAATATATTAACTAAACGCGCACTATCGTAATGCATGCAACATACACCGCATATTATTATTCAGTGATGAGCATAAATGCATAATAAAATCAAGCAGCATTTGAAGTGGATTTGCAACCAGTGTTTGATATCTTAGGCCGTATTGGAATGGTGGACAGATGCAAAACATCGTGGCCACATGGGCAAATAATGTGTGAACCCACAACAAAACATTTGTCACACATTTTAACAAAAAGTTTGGGCTTGCCTTCTGCCATACACAATCCAGAACGTTACATTCTGTTCAAATATTGAGACAGTTGCTATCAACACCATTCAGGGTCTTAAATTTAATAACAAAACGTGGAGCAATGAGTACTCAGCACTTTTAAAATTTTGCTGACTCAGATCCAGTCTTGTGTCAAAAAAGGCTACTTGTACTCAAGAGTGTCTCTAATAGTTTGCAAAACAGTTCCTGTTCATCGGACTGACCATTTCCATTGCATTAAAGGAAACAACTTTAAGGGACATCATCTATGTGAACGGTCATGTGAGTATGGGTCACATATAAGCTTTGTTGCATTGGTGTCCTCCTAGATGGGATTTAAAATTAGTTTGCAAAAGAGTGATAATTGGGATCGAATGACCCTGTTGTGCTTCTGAAATAATCTTTAAACACTCAGGGTCCAATTCACAAAGGCAAACTTACACTTTAGTGTAAGTTTACAATTGTATGCTATTCATGAAGGGTTTTACGAGTAGTATCCTCATGAGAACGGAGTCTACGGCCATAATTTTTATGTCGCGACTCCGCACTCGTAAAGATACTTCTCATAAATCCCTTTGTGAATAGCAAACAAGCATAATCTTACATGAAAGTGTAAGTTTACCTTTGTGAATCAGGCCAACACATTGCTTAACTTGTGCCTGTAGCGGCAGGAGGTCCTCCATGGCACTAATTGTTTAGGGCTGTTCTTGGATACTGGTGACTTTTTTCATCATTGGCAAAGAGAAGGAGACAGAAGGAAGAAGAGCAAGGTAGTAATACATCAGTGCTGAGAGAAGTGCTGAGAGCTTCTCTGAGTCTATGCAGATTCAGGAGAGGCAGGACAGCTCTTTGCACTGCCCGGCAGTGTGCTGTTGGATGAGTCACTCAGTGCATGACGGAGCAGTCATGCCGCCAAGTCTGCTCCAGGTTCTTCACGTTTGCAGTCACTTGAAAGAGTGTTCTGCAACCTTCCTGAAGTGTCAGGCATAGAGGGTGGTGGCAGGTCTGTGGAATTAAGTGCTCAGGGAAAGATGTCAAAGTGGAGCTCTTTCTTTGTGTACTAATTGAATGCCATGGTTTTAAGGAAGGGAACATTGACAAGCCTTAAAAGCTGCCCTTTCCAAGATGGTGGTCTGTCCATAAGATGTTATTTGAGGTTTCCGTTATAAGATAAATTAGAGCCTTTTCCTGTGATGTCATCCTGTTTGACCCATATATAAAGGAGGCATTTCCAAGTGACGGATGCATTGCAGCACTTTCGTTCCCTTATTTTTTGCCGACTTCTTTGCTCCGTTTCTACTATTTTTAATCCCTGATTTTTGCTTCTAGCAATTGGAACTTTCACTGGATTCTATGCTTGAATTTCTTGCTTAACGTTTTTCTTTCTTGATGTCAGGGAGTGTTTGGTGCATTGTTAATTCCTTCAGTCCTAATTGTCATTTTAGGTCAAGGGCTACAGGAGTGACAATGAGGTTTTTACCATATGTGTTTTTTCCTCCTAACTGGGTACCATCTACCTCAGGTATACCTGAGATGCACCTGAGGACTTTCCTCAGGCAAGCAAGATGTGGACTCAACAGACCTTCTCAGCATCCATTCTTTGACAGATAGGAAAACAATGACAAAGGGAGAATACACAGATGAAAAATCACATGCAAGAGTGAAATAAAGAGAGAGGAAATATGGGTGGTGGAAGAAAGAGGCATGAGGTAGAATCAAAACTAGGAAGCATTGGTATTTGGCAACTTTGGCATTTGCCAGGACTACTAATGGACTCCTAAGAGAAATTTTGGGCCCCTGTCCGAATTAAGCACTGTATAGTCTGTGAGCATGCATGTATGTGTCACCTACCACTGTACATTTTACTATTCTCACTCTAACAATATAGTTGTGAGTATCTGTGTGGAAGTCAACAGTAGAGCTAAGAAGTAATCAAGTAAACAACAAATTGAGGATACTGGCATTGGAGTTTCAATAGTAAATGTGTATTTGTCTTTTTCATGAGGATGACAGACCTTTGTCACTTATCCAGATCTATCTTTGGGTTTGGGTTGTAGTAGGGGCGAAGCCTGAAAATGTGCAACAAGTAGGCCAGGGACCCATCACTTCTCACACAAAGCCAGAACGGCCTTGTGACAGTTCTAAATACAGATCAGAGTAATTAACGAATAGAGTAACAAAACATTTTTTTTCATTTGTGGAGCGCACCTAGGATGGTAACAGCGCCAGGACACCTATAAAGGTGTCCTGGCACTGATAACTGCTGGAGTCTAGAAATGCTGTGTTAGAAATTGGATCCCTGGTTGGCTGAGGTATGCACCCAGACCATCAGGAACCACCATTCTAGTCAGGGTAAGCTAGATATACACTAAAAGATAACTTGTGCTCACCCTCTGGTAGCTTAGCACAGAGCAGTCAGGCTTATCTAAAGAGGTAATGTGTAAAGTATTTGTGCAACACACTCAAACAGTAACGCAATGAATACATAACAAAAGACTCCATACATGTTTAGAAACTTAGAGAATATTTATCTGAGAAAAATAAGACCAAAATGACAAAAATCCAATCAGTAGAAGTCGAGATATGAATTATTAAAGATTAAATGCAACGACAGTGCTTAGAAGTCAATAGCGCTAAAGGATTAGTTTAGGTCGCACTAGACCGGGGTAAATCCAAAGTTCAGGCCGACCGTGATGGAGCGCGGGTCGGATACAGTTCCAAACAGGTCCCTTTGAAGTTTTACCTACTCAAGCTGAGCCAACAGCCCTGTTTGTGGGGAAGACGGTTGCCGGGAGCAAGTAGAGTGTCACTAGCGAGGATCCTGCAGGCGCAAAGAGTCGACTGGGCATTGCGGATGGCAGACGGGGCGAGCGGTCACGGACAGTGATGCTTGCTGTGCGAGAAGATGATGTTGCGGAGGCTTGCGCTGATCCTTCAAATGAGCAGCGCAGTACCAGTGCGAACTGGCCCGTCCGCGGTCATGAAGAGCCCAAAAGCTTGATTTCAGGGGCCCAAACACTACTTCCAAGGGCCCATGATAGTAGAGGTGACTCGGGGAGGTGGGGGGGTCAGGAACTGTAGGTGATGAATTGGAAGTTTTTTGTAGGAAACAGCTGCAGAACCCACTTCTGAGGCCCAGAACTTGGAGGGGTCACTTCAGGCAATGGCAGGACTCACAGACAGCAGAGTCCAGCAGCACCAGCAGAATTGCAGGAAGTCTTTTGTGTCCCTGAGACTTCAGAAAACAGGAGGCAAGCCAGCAAGCCCTTGATGATCACTTGGAGGGAAGGCAGAGGCCTTCCAGCAGAGTCAGGGTGCAGCAGGGCAACAAGCAGAAAAGCAGTCTTTCCAGAAAAGCAGTCCAGGTGAGTCCTTTAAGCAGCACAGCAGTCCTTCTGACAGAGGTTCAACTCAAGATCCAGAAGTGACTGCTTTTAGGGGATCAGAGACCCAGTACTTATACCCAAAAGTGCCCTTGATGTAGGGGGTGACTTCAAAGGAACTCTCTGAAGTGCACAAGGATCCCTTTCAACCCAGTCCTATCTGCCAGGCTACCTGTGGGGGTAAATCAGTGTGTTGTGTGTGTACAGGACACTACCTATTGAAGTGTAAGTGTCAGCCCCACTTATTCCTCCCTGCCCATGAAGACTCATCAGAATGCAGATGAATGCAGATGAGTGCTCAATATGCAGTTGAGCCTCACCTTCCTAGGTTTGTGACTGTCGAGAGGGAATGCACAAGGTGTAGCTGTCACCCAACCCAGACGTGTATTGGAGACAGGCTGTCAGGCACAAAGAGCAGTAAGTACAGAGAAATGCCCACTTTCTAAAAGTGCATTTCTAAAACAGTAATGTTAAATCCAGCTTCACCAGTAAGGAGGATTTATCAATACCATTCTAAACATATCACACATGAAAAAGCTACTCCTTTATGATCAGGAATTACCACTTAAAAAGGTATAAGGGAATTCCCAATGCTAACCTATGAGAGGAGTAGGCCGCACCTCAGTGAAAAATGAAATAGGCTGTTAGTCACTACCAGGACATGCAGAACATAAAAGTACATGTCCAACTTTTTACTTACATAGCACTTTGCCCTTAGGGCTGCTTAGGGCCTACCTTAGGGGTGATTTATATGTAATAAAAGGGGAGTTTAAGGCTTGGCAAGTAGGTTTAAATGCCAAGTCGAAGTGGCAGTAAACTGCACACACAGGCCCTGCAGTGGCAGGCCTGAGACAGGTTTGAAAGGCTACTTCTGTGGGTGGCACAATCAGTGCTGCATGCCCACTAGTAGCATTTAATTGACAGGCCCTGGGCATATGGTATACCACTTTACAAGGGACTCACAAGTAAATCAAATATGCCAAACAGGTGTAAACCAATTATACTATGTTTAGAGCGGAGATCATGTGCACTTTAACACTGGTCAGCAGTGGTAAGGTGTCCAGAGTCCTAAGGTCAACAATAATGAGATCAGAAAAAAGAGAAAGGCAAAAGGTTTGGGGTAACACTGCAAAAAGGGCTATTTCCAACACACTGTATGTCCCATTTGAAATCAACAGTTTTACAGGTATTTGTAACACTCACCATAGATACTTTTAGGCCTGGCCTAGAGACAGCTTTAGGTATATCCCTAGTCTTATGTAATAAAAAATAATTCATAAAAAAATAAATACATACATAGAGGAGTTTGGCGTCAGCGTTATTCAACAATTGATCTGTCCAAACATCTCTCACATTTTACTTGAGCTATTGCCTCTCTTCACTATAACATTTTCCTGATCATATGTGCACATTTGTGTAAGTAGTGCACTTGCTGGTATGCCAATACTTTATTTTGCCATTGTTTTTTTCTGTCTTTATCCTTTTTATATGTTTTAGTTGTTTGTGTTTGCTCTGAGGCATTCTGTTGCTCCCCCACCATCACTTCTCCATTCCTCTCCCACCCATACACATTCTGTTCTATGTTTTCTTTTTTTTCCCAGAGAGCCCAGTAGCTGCAATTTGTTACCTGACAACTCCTTTCTAGATAATGCGCATTTTCTCACTTTTTTTTATTTAGCAATCGAAGATAGGTGTCTGCCATCTTGAAATGTACACTAGCCGTACAAAACAAGCACTGACAAAACCAGTAGGTGTCACCTTGTTGGCGTATGTAATTTACCAATGCTTTTTGATGAGGCTGTGTAGCAATGATAATGCTGTAAAGCTTCAGTAAAAAAAAAAATAGATAAAAAAAGAAGAAAGGCACAATGATACATACAGCCTATGGTGTCATATTCCTCATTCTGTAGGCATGCACATGTGTAATGATATATGCTTTCCAAGCGTCACAGCGCATGCACATGCCTTTGGAATTATGCTGACATTTTTTGCAATACTGAGTGGGCTAGCAGCAAATGGCAGCTACCTGGCCCTCCACAAAAGGAAAATTTCAGAAATGTATTGAAAGGACCACGAGGACAACAATGAAGGAGGTGGTGCGGAGCAGCTGGGAGAGGATGGGTTGGGCAGGGGACAGCAATGGGGAGTGGGAGGTGGGCAAGGAATCAACTCAGGACCGCAAAGGCACTTTCTGGAATGCAGAGCAGACCAGCAACAAATGGCAACTGCAAAAAAAAATAAGGGTAGCAACAGAGGAGCAGGTGAAGGACGGTTGAAGAAGAAGCAATGGGGATGGGAGCTCGGGGCGAAAGCAGCATACGAGGGAGAGAAAGAAAATACATGCACTCTCATGGAGTGCTTAGTGAAAAAGAAAAAAGTACTTCCCAAAATGCTAGTGGTGGAAGGTTACAAATCAGCCAATCAAAAGGATGGTAAAAAAAAGCTATGCTCTGGGGGAAGGGACAAACACAAGAAGAGGAAGGCAAGCCATTGAATAAAAAAAGTACCTAAAGTGACAATAAAGCAAACCAGTGGTAAGCAAAGTGTGGGCTCTAAGCCCACTTTTAGTTTTTGGTATGATCCACAAGAGGTTCCTCACATATAGAGAGCTAAAAGCTGTCTGTAGGCGAGATCTAAAAAATGTTAGCTGAAGCATCATGATGCAGACATGCACATGCATGGTGACACGTGCATGTTTACGCCTTTATGTTGTGGCATTCCATTTTCAGGCTTTATTTTGCTTTTTGCTGATGCCGTTCAGCATTGACAATGCAGTCTTTCATGAAGTGTTCATAATTGGTGTAACTGATCTCAAGCTAACTCTGGGTTTCTTGCAGGAATTAGATGATCTTGCCATAAAGGTAAAGGCATTTATAATATTACTAGTGTAAACTAAGTAGGCATCCGTTCTAGCACAACTCAAGAGACATGGGCTATTGTTGTATTGACTCTATAGTTTCAGATAATCTTAGATAAAGCTTCTACGCAATGTTAGGGATGGGGTAACCATCAATATGAAATGGGGGAATGTGTCCCAACAGATAGCAGATTGACAGCAAACAAATCAACATAGTTAATCAATCAAAACTCTTTATTTCGGTAAAATACCATAAAAGAAACAAAGATTCAAAATAGGTTCATGCTTATCAGTGTAAAATCAGACAATGCATATATTTAATTTGAACAGCACAATAAAAAAAAAAAATGGCGAACCTTTAAAAATATAAAAACAAGCAGTAAAAACTGTCAGTGCCCTCCTTCTAATCGCCCATGAGTGGCCCAGAAATTTCGCAGTAGCGCACGCAAATAGAGGTCTTGCATCAGATTTCAGTATGCGCAGGGCCACTCTGTGATCTCGGGTGCCAAGTTGCCTACAAACAGGAGACAGCCATTTGCTCATGGGCTTTACATACGCTATGCAGGCAAAAAGGAAATGGGCAGTGGATTCCTGCGGACTGGGACAACAGGGGCAGCCCTTTGGCTGCGCTATGTTAACCGACCATAAATTAGTGAATGCGTTAATTGGCAAGCTACCAAACCTAAACTGGATATATAACTTCCTATCGGCCGGCACTTTGATAATATCGAGGTAGCTTTCTAGAGTGCGGTTGATCTTACAGCTTCTAAATTCTTCAGTCAATCTGCCCTGGCTGCCATCTCTGTATACATTTTGCTCAAACCCTTCCCAGTAAAGTGTTTTAATCTGTCTTCTAGTATAGGGTGTTAGACAGACAATATTGTGACCTGCGAGGCCTATGCTAGACAAAAGGCTTTTAACATGTTTAATCCAGCCTATTGTGTGCGTGGTGTCTAAAGCACAAATTTCCTGGAAAGGCAGCAGCAAAGGACGACAGTTCCGGGGTGGTAACCATCCGCTGCCAAAACAGCAATCGAGCAATAGTGGGCATAGAGGAGTACTCTGCGGCAGGGAAACCAAGTTTCTAAGGAACTTGTTCTCCAGGGTTGTCAAGTTGCTTGCTCTTGCCGTACCACACAACTCAGCCCCATGGAGTGCACTACTCACGGCCTTGCAACTATATAATTTCAGTACTGGTGCAATTGGCTTAGTAGAGGAGAGGCAGTGTTCTTTACGCTGACCCCGGTTACCTGGGAAAATTTGAGGAAGGCCTTACTGAGATGGGACTTCCAGGCCATATCCTCTGATAGTTTAATTCCCAGGTATTCAAAGGAGCTGACTCTCTCCAAGGGGATGTTGTCTAGAAGCAGATTTCCCTTAAAGGACTTGTGGGGATTCAGTAGCATAAGCTTGGTTTTAGATGTATTTATTTCGAGCCCCCTCCCGTTGCAAAAGAGCTTGAATTCATCTAATAATTTTTGCAAGCCCATTGGGGTCTTCGAGACGAGAAGAGTATCGTCTCCGAATAGGAGGGTGGCGATTCTTTGCTTAGCTAGAGAGGGGGCATCCGCTGGAATGGCGGATAAGAGCTCGGCAACGTGATTGATGTAAAGTGAAAATAAGGTTGGTGCCAGGACACATCCTTGGTGGACCCCCCGTTTTACTTTAATGGGATCGGTGACCTGTCCCTGGCTACCCCACCTAACTCTGGCAAAGTTCTCTTCATGGAGCCTAATCAGAAGTGCAAGGATGCCCGGTGGCATACCCATCTCCATGAGCACCCGCCATAGGTTGTCCCTGGGAACAAGATCAAATGCAGTTTTTAGATCTATGAATGCAATAAATAGGCTCCCTTTACCCAGCAGGACCACCTTCCAGTACAACATAAAGAGCCGAAAGACCTGGTCGATTGTGCCAGTTTTCCATCGGAAGCCCGCTTGGTGGGGAGAGAGAATATCATTCTCTTCCATCCAATCTGTGATTTTAGCTAGAAGCGAGCGACAGAGGACTTTCTGGACACAATCGATCAGGCTAATTGGTCGATAGTTGGAAGGGGTAGACCTATCGCCCTTTTTGAAGATGGGAATTACCTCAGCCCCTTTCCAAGATTATGGGATCCTTCCTCCTCCCGCGATGTAATTTGCGAGGGTCAGTATGTAAGTTGCCCTATTTTCTCTGTCGGAGCGGAAGAGATCCCCTGGGATCCCCTCGGGGCCAGGAACCTTGGCGGGTATGATTGCATCCAGGGAGGCCAATATTTCCTCTCTGATAAATGAGAGATCATGTGTTGATTGAAGTAAGTCGGGGACTGATGGTTGCATGTCGTGTCTGGTAAGGGTTGAGTACAGGGCTCCAAAATGGTCTTGCCATGTATAGGCCGAGATGTTATTAGCCAAGGGTGGAGACCTTTCATGGTTACCCTTGCCCACAAGTACCCAGAACAATCTGGCGTCTGGACTGGAGATGGACTCCCCAAGTTCTGCCCACCTCCTTTCATCCCATTCCCTCTTTGCCTTTAATTGGGCCAGATTGTATTGCCTCCTCGATTCCCGAATTGGCGGGATATCCCTTTGCCTTAGGGCTAGGGACAGCCGTCTTTTTAGGGATCTGCATTCTTTTGAGAACCATAAGGTCGTTTTTGTTGGTTTCGCCTGATTGGACCTGGACTTATGTTGATGAACAATACAGTTTCTTGCCAAATGGTTGAAAAACTTAGAATGTTGATCACAACAACTTACTCGTGAAGGCGGGTCGCTTGACCGGGATAGCAACACCCCTAGGTGGCTCTCAAGATCATGTTTTAGAGTGCTAAGCTTGGATTCATCCCCCAAAATTGTAGGCCATTTGAGCCGGCGATTATCATTTGAGGGAGTCACCTCCCTTGTAGTGAAAAGATCATGCGCTGCCGTTGACTTTTCGCCCCACGGATATTCAATTGTAAGGCTAAGAAGATTGTGGTCGCTTTCGCAGGTCTGGATAATGGACATATCTACTACAAGTGGCCATAGACTAAGGTCCACTAGTATATAGTCTATCCGGCTGGACCCATTGGGTCCAACAAAAGTCATTGCCCTGTTTTTGTCAGAGGTGGTCCTTCCGTTAGCAGCCTGTAGCCTATGCGCTAAGGTAATAGAATTTAACTGCAGGGCTGCTTGGGACCACTTCTTAATTGGCAGCTCCAATGAAGGAACTGACCACATGTTGTCCTCCTCGTTGACCTCTACGATGTCTTCCCGATCAAGGGGCTCAAAGGTTACATTAAAATCGCCGGCCACGATTAAGGGGTGTGCGGCCTGCTTTGCATCCAGTTCCTCGTCTAGGGCCTGCAGGGTAGGAGACCTACCAGCTCTAGAGCTCCTTGCATAGACATTAAGAATGTCAATGCACTTTCCCAGTGGGCCTTTGAGTCTAACCCAAAGAATATCACTGTTATTAGTGGAAAGCTCCTCTACTGCACACTTTAGTGCAATTGTGACCAGGATGAGGAGCCCTCCAGAGGGGCGGCTGTGTTTAGAGGGAATTGCCGGTTTGTGAAACGTTACGAACCCTGGGATAAAAGTGGGAGTCGAGCTCCAGGTTTCCTGCAAGATACAGATCTCATGCTGATTAACAAGCTCAAGCCAATGAGGTAGACCTAATTTTCCCCTTATGCCTGCCACATTCCACAAGGCTATTTTGAGTTTCCTTGTGTCTAGATGGTGCGGGGGAGTAGAGGACGATAGAGCTGGAGCAGAATCGGTCAAATCAACGGTCGACTGAATGTATAAATTGTTGTCATCTTCATGGACGTCATCTCTTATTTGCAAAGCAAAATCAACGTGTAAGGGAGAGTGGGAACTAGATGACTCTACCTCATATTCAGGGGGATGGTCTTCTGGGCCCATGTGCAACAATGTGTAGGTTGCATCAGAATCAATGTTAAAGAGACATACGCATTCCTGTGGGGGTTCTGAGGATAGTCAGTCGTTCTGTGATAGGGATGATGATGGTAGATCCCCTAGGGGCGTCGTTACAATCTTGTGAGTGGCTGCGGATGAAGGGATGTTTAACTTCAATTGAATGTTAGTGGTGCGTGGGGGGCACGATCTAGCTTCCAGAGCAACAAGATTGTGCACTACATTTTCACTTGTCAGGGTGAGTTCTACTGCGTCAACCGAGCTATTATTTAGGACACATCTTCGTGCCCTCAAGATGTCGTCCCTTATCGCCGATTGACAGCCCCTTACATGCCTAATCCAGTGGATGGCTTTGTTCTTTAGGACCTCACCATGTTCAAATTTGTTGCTGGAATCAAGCTTTGGTACATTGATCATATAAATAATATTGTGGGGGATTGGGCGAGGCCTAAAAAGTGGAGGCACCACACTGTGGCCTGTGGTCTGATGGGGTGATTCTTTCGCCGTGGCCGTCATGGGCCCAGTCTGGCCCGTAGGGTTTTCCCTGAGATTTTCTTAATGTTTGTCATAGGTGGAAAAGTTGTTACGAAGGTCCCCTTTGCAGACACCTCGGTTTTCAGCCAGGGGTGCAGGATTAGTGCATGTAATTTGTGTGCTAATTAGAATGATTGGTTTTCACAATCGTGCATGTGCTCGGGGGACATCTCGGGGTTGCTGCGATCATCTATAATGCGATACAATTTTGAAATAAGGGTGGTTAAAGTCCCTATTGTTTCCTTAAGGGCTAGAATTTCCTTCTGGAGTTCTATATTAGTTAATGTTGGCTCAGTACCCGCCACCCTGCAACTCCCATGATGAGAATTCGTGTCCATCCCGCTAGATGCTATACCCATGGGTCCCACGCGCTCCTTAAGCGTGGGTGTATCCAGCGTATCTGTATGTTCCGCAAGAGGTGCATATCTGTTGGTCAGCAGTAAGTCTACTGAGGTCCTGTCTTGGGCTTCGCTATAATAGCCCGGGGGGCTAGTGGGGAGCGCTTCGATATCTTCGGGGTCTTTCGCCGGCCTTTTCTTGCTAGCTACCTTTTTGAATAGGCTAGGTATCCTGCTTGGGCCTCTACTAACAGCTGCAGTGGTGGAAGAGATGGGAATTTGGGGAACTTTAAATGAGGGGGCAGGTGTAACAGTAGATGGTGGAGATGTCTTGAGCAAGCCCTCACAATCAGATAGTAAAAATTCAATTCGATCTATCACACTTCCCCCACATTCCCCATCCCTCTCAACCTCCGGACCGGGATTCTGAGTCCATTTCTTTGACTTTTTCTTCAGGGCACCTCCCAATTCTCCCTCAATTACTTTTCGTTTCCCCATGGTTAGGCAGGAATGCGGTTGAGTGAGACAAAAGAAGAGAATGGTTGCTGCTGAGGAATCTGATTATAGCTTTTTGGAAATGAGAAATAGTCACAGTACCTCTAGAATAGGCGGTCCATAGTCCGTATATCTTCAGTTGAAGATATCAGAGGGGTGGCCCAGCCTTCTCCGGGCTTTGACAAGCGCTGCGGGAGCCGCGAAGTGCTTTTACGCGCCTCCGGGCGCGGGAAGAACAGTGTCGGCGCCTCCTGGCGCTGGGTGTTGTGGGGCTTGCAGTCCCCCCCTCGCTGGTTGCAGGCGCAGGCACAGGCAGGCACAGGCATAGTCATTTAAATAAGTTTCAAGAAGGCTCAGGATCAGTAAAATAAAGAAACCATAGAGGTTTATTAAATAATTTAAAGTGCAGTACAGAAAGCAAAAATAATGATTAGCCAAAATGCATGATAAATTTATATAGGGAATTAGCATAAGGCTCCATAAAGTCTCAAAAGAAAAATATTCCAATTTCTAAACAAGAGATTGATAAGGGTCCTCTCTCTAAAGTCCGGGCAAACCAGACTTGACTCACCACCTGAATGAAGTCTTTATATAACAAAATACACAGTGAAAATTGTATTGTCAGCATAAGGTGATCAAATTGTTACATAGCAAATTGTTACATAGGTTGATAAATCAGAATAAAGAGTGTAACACCATCCCAGTACCATTCCTTAATGAATATTCATATGACCCTTTTCGACCTAATTTAATCGGATGTGACGGTACGAATCTAGGTACAATAAAAACAATGATAAACTCATGTAGTGAATAGCTCTACAGTGGCACAGGCAGGAAGAACCTTAAATTGTTACAAAGAAAAGAAAACGTTCACGGGAGTTCTTCGAGAACATCATGTCAATACAGAGCAATTCATTGTGCACAATTTAGTACATACAATGAGAGGAGACAAAACAAATACAAACGCATAAATGCTACACTGAGATTCAAGATAGAGTCGTGGCTGATTTGGGCCTCATTCAACCAAGTACAGGAAAATACATTTTTTTCCAAATGCAGTGTTTTCGTTTATATGCAGAACATTCATGTTATTGTGCGGACATTATTAATAAAAAATATGTTTTTTCAGTTGTGCCATTAGAGTTGTTTCAACTTCTTGTAACCAGCCAAGAGGAAGCAAAGTAAGGCCATCATTTGCTTAAGTTAGTTATCAGAAGTACTGTATGAATGGCGTTGTCTCACCAAGCACTCTGCCCAGACATAAACTGACATTAATAAGATGTCTTGCCCTGTTACAGATGGTTGCATAGATTACTCCTCATGAGCCAATGACTAGTTCCTGCATTAGAGCACCATAATAATCCAACCCTACATGGCACTGTGGCCCACAGGCGTATTCCTACTCTACTTCCTGCACCCACCTGGTACCACACAGCAGAGGACAGTGCATGCTGGAAACAGAGCACCTTCAGACAAAGAACTCTCAAGTGCGCAGGGCCGCTTTGACAATTTCATCCATTGATCATTTCCTTGGTGAGTTGGAGCCATTGGAGAACATTTTTAGAATGCCCAGCCAGGGCCACCGTTGGTCCTTCAAAAAGACTTTCGGCTCCCCGGGTTTTATTACAGCAGACCCACTGGGGGCATAAGCGGGGGAGAGGTAAAGAGGGAAAGGTAGGAGCAGCGAGAGAGAGACAGAAAGGGTAAAAGTAAGAAAGGCAGACAGGCGCTGGGCTGGTTTGAACATTGTTGCCCGGGTTGCTTATGGCTTCGAGTTCGTTCCTGAACGAGTGTGTCATTCCTAGTCCTCTGTGCATAGAAGAGAGCCACGGGTGCTTTAAGACCAGGCTGCCAAGAGTTATGTGGCATATTCTTGGATACCTGAAGGCTGAATCCACAGACACCAATAGAACTGATACGTATCTAAATACACAGGGTCCAGATTGGGATGACAATTAAATTAGGAAGGTAGCTGATTATTTTTTCGAGCACATCTTATTGCAGGGTTAGATCAAACACTCAATCACTTTCTTTTTAAATCGAGGTAACCTTTTTGGAGCTTGACATTACGACTAGAATGCAAAAAATGATTAGCGTTTGCTATCTCTTACCCTAAAGAACACATTCTTTAAGTACACACAAACACCTCCTAGAGGTGCTATGGATGTCGTACTGTGGTAAATCTTTTATATGGTCTTCTACAGACTTGCATTTTCAACTTATGGTTTGAACTCCTCAAAACTGTGTAACTTTAGTGAGTTTTCATACCTGCAAAATGGAGTCATCAGGAGAGGGGGATGCATGGTTCTGAAATGATGTATGAATAATTGTGCAGAATAAGCGTTCTTAGTGATGATGATGACGATGATGAATTTACAAAGCACTACAGTTACCCTGACAGGGTGTCCTGGCGCTGGAAGACTAAAACGATGTGAAAACTGTTTATTGGAACAGCCTTGTCCTTAGACCCTTACAAAACATAACATGGTTACCTTCACCCCTCAGGTCATGAGGGAAGCCATTCCAGAGTTTAGGGGCCTGGAATGAGAGGGACCTCCCTCTGCTGGTGTGTTTTGGCCCATGAGGGGTGGGTTCAGAAGTGGGAAATAGACTGGATGTGAATGTGTTCACTTGTGTTTATACAGCCACCCAGCAGCACCTCTGCTATGGCAGAAGAGCATCGCCCCACCTGACAGTAGCCAAAAAAATGAAAAATAAAATGATAATAAACTCTTGTTTATTATCGTTTTATTTTTCTCGTGGAGCCGAGGCTTGGGGGAGGGGCCTGGGTGGTGACAGGCTGGAGGGGGAGTGTTGGGCACTGCCTTCACTGTGCATGTGCGTTTGGCCTGCCGTCTCAGGCCGGCCAAACCCACATGCGCAGTGAAGCTCTCTCCAACCCCAGCTGCATTGCTGGGTTGGAGAGAGCAGGCACAGACTCCCAGTATGTGTGGGAACGCAAATCATCGAAGCTCAGGCCAATCCTGACGCTTTCAAAAGCATGAAAGCAGGATAAGGATTGGCCGCAGTGCACTCTGGCATCCTGTGCCTGGAGAAGTGAGGAGCATGATGCGGTGAGCAGGTAAGTGTTTTATTATTTTTTTATTTGTGTCCCTCCCCATACCCCTCCCCCCCGTTCCCCACCTCCCCCCGCCCCGCCACTCTGTCAATTCGCCGGCCGCTACTGCAGCCACCACAAGTCCTGTATTGATGCCAATGCTTTGGAGTGACTCACATGGACAACCCCAGTGACCAGAACACCACCTCCCTACTGGAGAACCTCGCCAACATCGGACTCAAGCAGCTAGTCACTGCACCGACCCACACAGCCAGACATACGCTCAACCTCGTCTTCTCCGCCAGCTGGAACATCAGCTACAGCCACACCACCAAACTCTCCTGAACTGACCACCATTGCGTGCATCTTGCCTTCGCCACACCCACCGTACACCACCATCCTTCTCGCCCCCCGATGCAGCTGGATCAAGGCCACCAAAGAACTTCTCATCGACTACCTCAACACAACCACTCCGCCAACGCCAACGGACGCCAACGGACGCCAACACCGCAGCACACAACCTCCACCGATGGATCTCCAACTGTGCCGACACTCTGGCACCCCTCAAGAGGAGACCAGGCAAGCAACACTCCAAGAAAGCCAGCTGGTTCACTCCGGCCGTCCACGAGTCCAGACACACCTGCAAACGACCTGAGAAGAGATAGAGGAACAACAAAACCCCTGAAACCCACGCAACCTTCAAATCTGCCGTCAACGTACACCACCTCCTCCTCAAAACCACAAAGAAAACAGCCTTCCAAGAGAGAATCAATGCACACAACAGCAAAGAACTCTTCGCCATCGTTAAGGAGGTCGCCAAGCCCAACAGCGAGACCAGAGACGTCCCACCCTCCCAATACCTCTGCAACAAACTCAGCTCCTTCTTC
Organism: Calotriton arnoldi; assembly: GCA_963921515.1. NCBI lineage: Eukaryota > Metazoa > Chordata > Amphibia > Caudata > Salamandridae > Calotriton > Calotriton arnoldi. The sequence continues at coordinate 757,388 of CAWUFW010000477.1, read as the reverse complement.
CACCACAAGATCAGGCAGATCTACGACAGCTTCGACACCCTAGACCCTGCTACTAGCGCTCACCACCACTGCACGCAACCACGCCGTACCCCAATAGACCGTGCTCAGCTGGATCCCACTCATAACAGAGGACACACTCAAGACCATGAAGAGCATCCACTCAGGAGTTCAGTCCGATCCCTGCCCGTACCACATCTTTCACAGAGCAACCGCCGCCATCGCTCCCCAACTTCGCTGCATCATCAACTGCTCCATCGAAACTGCCACCTTCCCTGATTACTGGAAACACACCGAGATCAACCCCCTGCTGAAGAAGCCGTCTTCAGACCCGACAGACCTCACGAACTTCAGACCCATCTCCCTCCTCCCCTTCCCAGCCAAGGCCATCAACACCCAACTCTCCGAGTTCATCGAAGTGAACCACGTCCTGGACACCTCCCAATCCGGCTTCCAAAGCAACTGCAGCACGGAGACCACACTCCTCACCACCACCGATGACATCCGCACCCTCCTCGACAGGGGCGATAGCGCAGCCCTCATCCTACTGGATCTCTCGGCCGCATTTGACACCGTCTCCCATCGCACCCTAATCATGAGACTCCACGATGCCAGTGTCCTTGACAAAGCACTGGACTGGATCCACTCATTCCTCACTGGCCGAACATAGCGAGTTAGACTACCCCCGTTCCTCTCAGAACCCACAGAGATCAGTTGCAGAGTACCCCAGGGCTCCTCCCTGAGCCCCACCCTTTTCAACGTCTACATGGCCCCCTCGCTGCCATCGTCAGAAGCCACGGACTCAACATCGTCTCCAACGCCAACAACACCCAGATGATCCTCTCCCTCACCAACGAACCCACAACCGCCAGAACCAACTTCCACAGCGGAATGAAGGCCGTTGCTACCTGGATGAAAGACAGCTGCCTCAAGCTCAACTCAGACCAGACCGAAGTACTCATCCTGGGACCCACCCCTTCAGCCTGATACAACTCCTGGTGGCCAGCTGCTCTGGGATCCCCTCCCACCCCGACGGACCACGCACGCAACCATAGCATCATACTGGACTCATTGCTCACAAGGAACTGTCAAATCAACGCAGTTTCCTCAGCCTGCTTCCACTCCCGCCTGCTCCGAAAAACATTCAGATGGATCCCCACAGAAGCCAGAAAGACGGTCACCCACGCATTCATCACCAGCGGACTCAACTACAGCAACACACTCTATGCCGGTGTCACCCAGAAACAGCTCAAGAAATTACAGAACGTTCAAAACGGCACAGCCAGACTGGCCCTCGACATCCCCCGCAGCAGCCACATCACGCAACACCTCCGATAACTCCACTGGATCCCAGTCAACAACAGAATCATCTTCAAGCTCCTCACACATGCCTACAAAGCTCTCCACGACAAAGGGCCAGCATACCTGAACCACCGCCTCGCATTCCACGTACTCACCATACAACTCCGTTCAACCCAACTCAGCCTAGCCTCCGTCCCCAGGATCCACAAGACCAGAACCGGAGGAAGTTCTTTCTCCTACCTCGCTACCTAGGCCTGGAACACCCTGCCCCTCCACCTCAGGCAATCAGCATCGCTGACCCAATTCAAGAAGGACCTCAAGACCTGGCTCTTCGAAGGATCCCCTACCAATAGGAACCTGCGGCCCTCCTCCAACCTCCCCCAGCACCTTGAGACCCTCACGGACGAGTAGCCGCACTTTACAAGCCCCTGATTGATTGATTGATAGATTCACAGAATAATATGGGAAGGAACTGGCATTCACAAAATCTGCAATCTGCCTACCAAGGAAATACCTTTATTGAGAATAATGCACCCATTCTCGTGGTTAGTGTAAAACTTAATGGTATAAATGTTGCGTATTGAAAATGTAGAGATAAAATGTAGCTAATAAAAAAAACATGTTCATAAAATTTGAATAAAGGAATTGGTATTAGGAAACTTAGACATATAATTTTTAAAACGAAAGTTCAAGTGTATAATAATGGACGATTACAGGGTTTGCAGATTAGAGGTAAGGGGCGGAAAACTACACAATATAAGTGCGAGAAATAGCCCTCCAAACTCCTTTCCCGTCCCAGCGACACTCACTAGCTCCGGCAGTATTCTGTCTCCAAAGGTCCATTGCAAATTATACTTCTCTGCTTGGTACAATATGTTTTTTGCTTAGCGTGGTCAGAACACAAACTTCTTCTGGAATAGACCTGCAGCATATAAATGGATAGTAACTGAAGTGCTGGGAGAACAATCTTCAAAGCCGGGTGCTCACCATTGATGACAGCTCACTAAAATCTTTAATGTTGTGAAAAACTACCTGTATTCAGTGATTAATTTAAAAAAAATAAGTTCCGGGGCACAGGTTTTTCTCAGAAGCTTGTTGGTGTCACTCCCAAATGACGCTGTTGCCAAGAGCCAAGGCCATCTCGTCTTCATTTCACCTCATGCCTCTTTCATCCATACACATACTCTTCCTGCACCCTTTATCTCACTCTTGTAGGTTCTTTTTCATCCCTGCTATCTCCTTTTTCACCGTTTTTCTGCAGTGGCGGCCGCCACATACAAAAGGTAGTTGGCAGTGGAGGAGGGGCGCGTGGGAGGGGGAGCGCAGGGTGGGGGAGAATTACAAATAAAATAAAACTTACCTTAAGTTGACGGTTGCATCCCGTGTCGTGCTGACTGCTTTTTCTTCGTGCCCCAGCAGGCACTGGGGCTTTATTAGACCAGCGCGGGGATTGGGCTGAGCAGGCTAGAAAGACGCCCTGCTCAGACCAGGGAGTCTGTGGGGTTTCTCCAGCCCGGCTGCTTAATGCAGCTGGGCTGGAGAAAACTAAGTGCACATGTGTGTTTTGGTCGGCCTGAGACAGCCGGTCAAACACACATGTGCACTTAGAGAGTCCACATAGCACTCCTCCTCCTACTACCCCCTCCCATGCCCCGGCCCTGCCACTTCCTATACACACTGGCTGAGCCAGCTGCTTAAAAATAAAATGATAATCAAATAACGTTTTATTTTTTAGCTGCTGGCTCTGCCAGTGGGGCGACGCCTGTTTTTCTGTATTTCTTTCCCTCCTCCTGCCATTTGCTGCATTTCGTTCTCTTGTTCTGGGTTAATGTCTGATGATTAAAAGTAAGTCCCGGTCCCCACGAAAGAGTGCTGGTGTCTACTACCTTCAACAATAGGCTCAATATAAGCCTTGCCTGTATTAATTTACGAGTACGTTTAGCAAATGAGCCAAACTCCAGCCTTGTCAAGTCTGGAGGATGTCCCCAAGACATTATCGAAAGCATGGGCTGATGTGATGTATTTTGAAGCACATTTTATTAAATATATGAGCAAAATAGGATGGATTCACAGATGGGTACACAATTGTGTCTGGTCTTATGTAATTGGCACATTCTTCATCAAAAAAGCACCAAGCTAAAACGAAACCACCAGGAACAACCACCAGAAAGTCTAGTCTTAATTGCTTTTTACAAATCACTACTGTTTGCTTTAAAGCCAAATCCAATAGGGCTATGCACATTCAACTAATACATCAAAATTGTCTACAGTTTGAAGATGCAAAAGCTCTCTGCTGCTTACGAAACCTTTCATACCATTGATTACATAGGGCCTGATTCACAAAGGCAAAAGCGTACATGTGTGTGTAAGTTTACACTTTTTCCGTATTCACAAAACTGCATTTTAATAGTAAGTTTATGAGTGCGGAGACTCCGCAGTCGGGGAGGAAAACTCCGCATATAAAAAGGTGGGAGTCTCTGTACCCATAAACTTACTATTAAAATGCCCTTTTGTGAATACGGAAAAAGTGTAAACATACACAAACGTGCAAGTTTGCTTTTCTGAATCAGGCCCATAATGTTCGAAGTTAGTACTCTGGATACACTGCAGACACATTTTTAACAGTAAAGCTGTGTTCATCTAAAATATTGAGCTACATCTCAATAAATGTCATTACAAAGACCATTATAGGAGAAAAAAGGGCATAAAAACTATGTCAGGCTAGTGAAATGCCCTGGGAATACTGACCAGGAAAAATACTGCCATCTAACATTCAGTGTATCCTGTCGAAGTCATGCCCCAAAGCCATGCTTTACCGCTTGATGAAAAAATAGACCTCAAAATATTAGAAACAGATCATGTCTACAGAATAAGGGGCCACATAATTTGGCCTCAACATGTGATATGTTGGAATAAATTCCTCAAAATACGAAATAAAGACTGTTATATAAAAGCATTTGCACCATAAATCTCAACAGGCGATCCTTGTCACCAGAAAGCTTCTTTATCAATATTGAAGGCAGGAAAATCATGGGAAGATTCAGTCTGTATTATCTATGTACAACTGTTAGTCACTTAGGGGCTTATTACAACACCGTATCTGACTCTGGACCGACTGACCTGAGGTTGGCGGTTCCGACCACCTGATTACGATGCGACCGAACACTGTTCGGTCGGATTCCCACTGTTCCCTATGGGAGCTTGTGTTACGGCCGTAAACCGGCCGTAATACAAGTCTCTATAGAGAAATGGGGGGGGTAAAACCCTGCACCCTGTGGCAGGCACCCCATGTGCAGGATTAACCCCCTTGACCACCGACTGTAGACCGTGGAGGCTCTGGGGCCCTGCTCGGGGCCCCCAAAGTCAATTTCTGACAGCCTTTCCATGTCGGAAAGGCCGACACAGAAAGGCTGTGAGAAACCAACATCATAATCCCGACGGCAGTAGCAGTGGAATATCTGACAAGGGCAAAAAAACAGAGGAAAGTATGCTGTAACAAGCTTGCTCGGTAAATATCAAAATAAGGGAGGTGATTTGGTCCAATAGCTCAACTGTTTATCTTCCATTCTTTGCACCCAGTTTCTAATCTGGACAAACAAGTTTGCCCCCATGTGTCTTAAGTTATAAATATGTATGATGTAAAAAGATGTGAGCTGTCTAGTACAGTCACGATTGCATGCCCGAAGCACCTTTCCTTCACACTTTGATTTATCTAATCCAGTTTCAACAAAACCTTCCTACGCACACATCAGTCTATTCTAAGTACCGCATCTTTTGTTTGAGATGGTGTAGATGCAATAAAAATGTTCTATGTGACACAATATAAAATACCAAAAATAAATCAATCACCAATCTGAATGGGATATATACTAAAAAAGAATGTGAATGTTTCAGGGATGCAGTTACATGTGTGTAATAAAAGAATATGCAAGTAATTCATTTCTGGATCTTTTTTTAACATGCTTAGAATCAAAATACAAGGTTGTGTCTCCAGTGTGTCCCAGAATCTCAGCGGGTGCCAGATCTTTCTGTGTCTCCTACCAAACTCTGGAACCAACTCTGTTTACCTATCCAAAGTGCGTATTACTAATCCCTCAGACTAAAAATCAAACAACCACAGACTTTGGTAGAGCCAGTTAGTGATCTACAAAGAGCAGTGTGTTCCCAGATGAGCAGAAGCAAGCAGGGTTTCAAAGGAAATAAAATACAAAACTCAGCGGCAAGACAAATATTCGACCTTCTCAGAGGGACCGACATCACACACCATCTCAAGAAACTACACTGGCTCCCGATTCAGAAAAGATGCCAGTTCAAGATGCTGACCCACGCTTACAAGGCCTTGCACAATGAAGGACCAGCAAACATCAACAAATGCCTGACCACCCATCAACCGATCTGACACTTTCAATCCGCTTCTCTCTCCCTCACAGACACCCCACGGATCCGTTGAACCAACAGCGGAGGACGCTCCTTCTCGCATCTGGCTGCCAAGGCATGGAACAACGTCCCCCTGCACCTCAGGACCGCAATGTCGCTCCACCAATTCAGGAAAGAACTAAAGACCTGGATGTTTGAATGATCTAACCACCACGCAGAAGCCATCTCCAGCGCCTTGAGACCCTCTTGGGTGATTTGCCACACTTTATAAATGTTCAATTGATTGATTGAGGGCAGCTGACCAAGCACAGATCTGAATCAAAATCCACTCCCTCCAGTAAGTCTTTAAAAGAAATGACAGATCATCTCACTCAGAAAAAAAGGGAAACCTTCCACGTGCAGATATCTTACCCAAATGTCACCATGCACTCACAGCTATCCTACAGCCTTCCAAGACTTGGACACCCAGACGGTACCAATGCGTGTGTGGTGACATTTGTGTAAGATACTTGGATGTTTCCCCTCTTGTTAGATGGCTTTGATGTATTAGGATGCCACACCACACAACACCACCATATGATGTTCAGCACTAACAGTCTAAATTCTATAAATACTCAAATACAAGTACTAAAGATCTGTGAGTGCTCGTTGGCTGGTGGCAATTTGGGGCAAAACCTCAGCCCCAAGAACTACCCAATTGTAGTCATCACCAAATCCTTGCTTCCTGTCTGCCCCAGGCCTTTACTCGAGCACGGTGAAGAATGTGCTGACATCGCTGTTGTGCAGAGCCGTTCATTTTGGTCCCTTGTTTTGTTGGGTAAACAGCCATTACAACGAGGCTGTTACCACGCGAGTTGTTACATTGCATGCGTAACAACGCATGCACTGTAACAACGACTACCATTACAACGCAAACCATTATATCTCATGCGCTTTTAAAACGCATGCGATGTAATGGTTATCCACATCGTTGTGAGAAAACTGGGCTGTTCCGTTTCCTCACAACGACGTGCACCGCCCCTCTGTCGACGCTGGAACCAGGAAAGAGGAACCACGAGGAGAGAGAGGTAAGGGGGATTGTGCTTGGGGTGGGGGTTACTTTTTAAGGGTTTAGGGTAGTGTCGAAGTAGTGTAGTAATGTTTGTGTAGTGTAGGGTTGTGTGTAGGGGAGGGTCGTGCTGGGGGTAGTGTTTTAGGGTTTAGGGTAGTGTTGTGGTGTTTGTGTAGTGTAGGGAAGTGTTTTTGGGTTTAGGGTAGTGTTGAGGGGGTCGTGCAGGGTAGTGTTAGAGTGTAGGGGCCGGACTGGGGGTCGTGCGGGGGTAGTGTTTTAGGGTAGTGTTGTGGTGTTTGTGTAGTGTAGGGTAGTGTTTTAGGGTTTAGGGTAGTGTCGGGGGTCGTGCAGGGTAGTGTTTGAGTGTAGGAACGGACTGGGGGTAGGGGGAGGGTCGTGCGGGGGGTAGTATTTTAGTGTTTAGGGTAGTGTTGTGTTTGTGTAGTGTAGGGTAGTGATTTAGGGTTTAGAGTAGTGTAGGGGGGTCGTGCAGGGTAGTGTTAGAGTGTAGGGACAGGACTGGGGGAAGGGGGAGGGTCTGCTGGGGGTAGCGTGTTAGGGTTTAGGGTAGTGTTGTGGTGTTTGTGTAGTGTAGGGTAGTGTTTTAGGGTTTAGGGTAGTGTTGGGGGTCGTGCAGGGTAGTGTTAGAGTGTAGGGACAGGACTTGGGGTAGAGGGAGGGTCGTGCAGGGGGTAGGGTTTTAGGGTTTAGGGTAGTGTTGTGGTGTTTGTGTAGTGTAGGGTAGTGTTTTAGGAATTAGTGTAGTGTCGGGGGTTGTGCAGGGTAGTGTAGTGTTATTGTAGGGAGAGGACTGGGGGTCGGGGAGGGTCGGGGAATTAGGGTAGTGTCGGGGGTTGTGCAAACGTTTACCTTGAGTATACCTTTACCACGCATGCCTTGGCGTTGAAATGGCATGCGTGGTAAAGGTATAGTCGTGGTAAAGTTTTGCGTTGTAATGGTACTCGTTGTAATTGACATCGCGTAGTAATACCAGCGTTGTAAAGGCATGCGTGGGATTTCTATGCGATGTAACGAGTGCTATTCATTTTGTTGTACTAATGCAGGTTTCTAGTGTGGCAGAATCCAACAAAAAGAAGAGGCAAAACCCTTGCATAAACAGTAATAGGCCAAATGTGTGGATTCTTTTACAGCACTGTTTCCTCAGTATAAAGGGAATCAAACCAATTTTGAGCCAAAGAGCCATCCCTTTTCCTTCTAATGAACATTGTCAAAAAACTACCACTATATGCTGTACCCTGTTCCCTGTTATGTTTTCTTTATGAGAAAAACCCGCATAAAGAATTGTGAAACAAAAAAAGAACATAATTTCCGTTCCCCTTAGTTTCCGAAAAAGAAAATGCTGTCTAAAAAGTTTACTTACCTTGTGCCAATATTTTTCGAGAATGTTTCAATCTACGCAGATATGTTTAATGTCTATGCCACCTCTAGGAATTGTACAGGAATAAGGAGTCTATAATTATAAATACGAACCATCCAGGGCCTGAAGAAATATGCTCACATCATCTTGTACCAACACCTAGACCCAGCTAGAGGGAGTTCCTCACCTCCAAGTGGTGGCCCTCGGGTCCTGGGCCCTTAGTATGGCCTCAGTTGAGCTCTCCTGAATTTTTGGGGATCTCTGCAAATGCAAATTGGCATATTTGCGCCAAGACCTTGCCATCTGTGCAACCCTCCAACACTAAGTTCAACAGCATTGACCTCTCGTTTGAGCATCAACCGCCCGAAACACCTACAGGATCTTCGCGCTAAAGCAACGACCATCCGTGACTCCTAGCTGGCTTTACGCGCTTCTTCAACGGACACCAATGACGCTCTCACTACTCCTCGGCGACCCTTCCACCACAAACGGAACTCTTTGCACTGGATTGAGAAGGTAACTTTTTCAGTGGAACTAACCTGGTCCCTGTATCTGACCCACACTGCATCATGGTCGGCCTGAACTTGTGACTTTCTCCCAGTCTCGCACGACCAGATAGCTGCGAGTGGCGCTTTTTGCTTTTTAGTGCTATTTTCATTTAAATCTTTAAAAAAATTCATAACTCCTGGTCTTCTGATTGGATTTTTGTCATTTTGGTGTCAAATAATTTATTACATTTAGAGCCATTTTTAGGTCGAGCGTAAGCGTACAACCTCTTGTATACTTTAGTATACATATATCTCTGTGGGCAAAATGCCATTCCTTGCTTCTCATTTGTTTGTTTCAATGTCCTTTAAAAATCCTTGCTTACTAGTGGCCAGTCCTTCCTCTTTGTCCCTCCTTTTTCCACCAAGGAGCAGGAACTTAGTACAATATCATTACGCTTTGTTCTGTTGATCTGCTCGTGGGGGGACTATTTTATTATGTTTTCAACCTCATGTTACACTGTGGGTGCTCAGACGTAGCTGCTTACATTTTATTGCAGTATTCACCCTCCTAGTTCCTTCCAGGTGGCTAGCATTCTTTTGTATGCTTCCCAAAGTCAGCTCACAGGCTGGCTTGGAATGCAAGCAATTAATTATTGCAGTTAAAAGTCAGCCTCTTTTAATTTCTTCCAGGAACAGGGACAAAACATTGCGAAAGCAGCTATGGGCCCCACAAGGCTATAACTGGCATTGATTGCCTCTTTAACGGGTCCCTTGAAACCGCTCTGGCTCTCTTCGTCTTGTTCTGTCTACATTCCCACTCTTTGAAAGTCTCTGGTCTCGTCAGTCACCATGTTTCTGTTTACTTCTTCTGCGAATGTCTGAGTTTCTGTTCCCTTCCCTGTAGCGCCAAGAAACGGTCACGGTAAATAAATGTGTGCTCTTATTCATAACAAAATATTCTAACCTGATTCTTGAGATTACCTCACTCAACACGAGCCACTCTAAATGTGCAGCGGAGGCTCCCTGCATGTATACTGGCCCCCAAACGAAGATCGGAAGCGGATCGAGAGCGACGCTTGAGAAGCGGCGCCGTGCTTGCTGGTGGCCGCGGAACTCGGCTGCGATGGTGCCGCCAAGCGCCGCTGGACGGAGAGGGGACTGTGCGATCCCTGGGTGAAGACGGCGGGAGGAGCGATGCTTTCTCCCCCCTGGAGCTGAATGCAGCTACACCACGACTTCGGTGCCGGCTTTCTGCCTCGGAGGTGAGCGCTGCGAGTGCCCGGATGCACAGTCGGTGTGATCCTTGCAGCTGGCACCCGATCCGGCCCGCGAGTGTCTGGGCCCGGGCCAGGATTGCGTCTCTGCTCTCTCCCCCCACCCGCCTCCGGCGACCCAGCAGCTGACGGCCCGGGGAGTATTGGCCGTGAATCATAGCCCTCTCCCTTCGGTTGGGGACCCGAGGACTGATCACGGCAGTGGATTAAGTCTTAGTTATGTTTGTGTATTGGCACTGTTCGTATTTATTCAATGATCTCATACCTGCATTGACTTCTTTACTGTTCTCAGACATGAATAATTTGCTGGTGGGCAACATGAAAATCTGGTAATTATGTAACCTTGCTATATTATGTGCTACTGTTTTACTATCGAAAATATTAAAAATTGGTTTGAAAAAAAAATATTTCTTTGGAAAGTAGCAGATGTCTAGTAGATGATGGCTTCCCTGTAGCAGACTTTGTTTCCGTGGTACTTGGACAGTGCTTATGTACTCACGCCTTAAGTCGTGGCGCATGGTCACAGCAGGCTTGGTAACCTCTGTTGTTCGTTTGTCTTTCTTTTAGGGTAGATGACCGGTGCCTGCGACTTGACAGCTTTGCTGTAACACGCTTTGTTTTGTTTGGTGTCAGTTATTCTTATATGCTCATCCATTCAGCAATGGCCCTGGACCTTATAGTTGTTATACTTTGAGGTTCCACCAGCTGTGCTGTGACTGTAACAGTGTATAATTCTCACCCCCGTATTTTTCCCACACCAATATAGTCTGTGTATCTCAGCCCTCTCTGCTTGTCTTGCACCATTTTTGTTTGTCCCGAAGAGGTCCCGACAAGGATGCCTAGATTTGTTGGAAACGAGCTTGCCTCCCTCCCGCTCTCCAGAAGCAGGAGACCAAGAAGCCAATATGGTTGCGACACTGCAGGTGTGAAGAAAAATGCTGCCACTAACTGCCGTTAGCTGGTTAGGAGACCAAATCCAAGAGAAGAATAGTTATAGCATCATGTAGCACTACAGGACATTAAAGATGGAGACAATATGTATTCCAGATGCGCAGGCCAAATCTGGATAAGAGATCAGAGTAATCGTCTTTTTTTAAGTCAAGCCTGGGCAGCGCATGCGCTGCTCTGCGAGGCATGTTGTATTATCGTATGGACTTGAAGCTCCGCCCACTCTCCACCCATATTTCATTGGCTTGTGTCATTGTCCTTTGTAAATGCTGGCTTCTGATTCATTAATAGGCTGGTTAGTACCTCGTTAGTACCGCCTTGTCTTCATTTGTAACCTCCCATGAGGACTGGCTCTTTTACTTCTTTTGTTACACAGTATGTTTTATTTAGTCTGTAAGCACTATTTTCTTTAATGAGTTTCTCCTACTTCAGGCACGATATGCTTTCCTCCAACATTCAGCGCGCCATGTGCGCTTTCATTTTCTAAGCAGCCCGGGACAATGGCGGGCGCTTCTTTGAAATGAAATAGGTCTCGCATTTACAAGAGTTTGAACTATTGGCATTGTAAATGACAATGCCTTTTATCTATGTGTTAATTATCAAAACAGATAAATAAAAGACACTTTCATTTACAAAGCCAATAGCTTAAACTCTCGCAAATGCGAGACCTATTGCATTGGAAATGCTTGTTCTAAATTGGTGTGAGATTTTTCTTGTGTTGTGTTTTCTCTTTATTACTATTTGTGTGCTGCATAAATACTTTACAGATTGCTTCTAAGTTAAGTCTGACTGCTTTTTGTGCCAAGCTACCCAGGCTTCACTATTTTACCTTCTCTGTGATCCCAGGGTGATAAAACCATGTAATGTAAAATGCGCTCACAAAAAATCTCTTAATTTGTCGATTTGATGTTTGCTTTGTGAAATAGAATATCTTACTAAATATGTTTATTTTGAAACAAAATGAGTTATAATTGAATTAACAGCCCTTAGTAAAGGACGGTTGGTGCCCAGCTTGTGACTGTCTTTGAACATAAACCACGCGCTGAATGAAACAGGCAATGGAAATGGCGTCTTTATTGCCCATTTTCCTACCCAGCTACTGGCAGTGTATCGGGGATGGGGGGGTTCTCCACCACCTGCCATCTCCTTGCTTTCAGAGCCACTAATACAGGCAAGCAGTGTAACAGGAGTATGGGTTCACCCCAAGTAAAGGCCACCAGTGCACAGAGGGCAGAGTGTGAGGTGGGTGGGTAGAGGTAGGGGAGCGACTGGGAGGGGAGGAGAGGGCAGCGCAGTGTGGTCTGTGGGGGGGGGGGATTGACTAGCTGGATGTATATGCCTGAAGGGCTGGACTTTGGGGGGAGGGGATGTTCCACCAAGAAATAAAAACTTGAAATACAATATTCTTCTTGTTAAAAGAACTCAGTAGTACAAAAAAGATATTCACAAAAGGCTCTGTTGGGACATTATTGACAAAAGCATTGAACCATATGGTAATTTGGACATTAATGTTACAAATCTTATTGATTTAGATTTCGGTATAGTACATTTGTAGTGTATGCAGCTATGTCTTGTTCAATTAAATTTCTAATTTCATGTTCTATATATGTATTTGTGCTCTTACTACTTAAGGTGGGTGGTTTTGCTACATAAGAAAAAATCAAATTACAAAACGTAGATATTTATCAACACATATCATGGGGACTGCTAATGTTTGTAGGTTTCAGTGTAAAAGGTGAAGGTTTATTGGTATCTGTACGCACCGAGGCGTGCTTTTTAAGGCAAGAAAATGCTCTTAGATTTAACTGTAGTATTATGAACTAATTGCCAACATTACAGCAGTTACCGTCTTCCTTTTCCGCTGATTTCTATCTACACTATATTATTGACACAGAACTCGGCATGATGTGGTTTTATCTCTTCTTGTTAGGAATTCCTTTCCAAGGCTACATCATACGTTTCCAAGTGGATTCAATTATTGTCAGAAATCTTTTCAGAAATGTTTGTTGCACTCAATCACTTCAGACTGTAACCATTTCATCTCTTTCTGTAGCGGCTTCTAAGCAGGTCATAGAATGCGGCTGCACACATGGCCAACCGCTGTCAGCTGAGAGCTAGGATAATCAATGTACCCTCTGTGCCACCTGATCAAAGGTCAGCTTCTCTTTCAGGGAAGAGGTATACTGACGTTTAGAAAGAGCCAGAGTATGACGGCTGAATACGTGTAATGTGGAAAACATTCTAAGGATTGCGTGTTACAGCCATCCTACTGAGGAAAAACTCGGTCCATACGCACTAAACTGATTTAATGAGGTTTTATCTGCCATCAACTATATGTAATCCCTATGTCTCTGGTTTCATGAAATATCTTTGTTCATAACTTACAAGAAAAGAAGCATGACTTAAGTCATATGCAGATGGGTCGACAGTAATATTCTGTATATTACCATTGGTTCCGGAGTAGCGTGCTATTCACCAAAAGCGCCACCTCATCAGGGGTAGCAAGCGCTATATAAATGCAAACCTTTTCCTCTTCTATCTCTCCACTATCCTTCTCAATCCAAATAACAGACTAACATATCCACCGCTCAAATTAATTTCATATTTCTCTATACTAATTCACCAGTAATCCTTTTTGGGTTCGGAAGTAGCGTCCTACTCGCCAAGAAAGCGATTCGACACCTCATCAGGGGTAGAAAGCGCTATATAAATGCAATTACAATACAATACAATTCAATTGCTAGGGAGGGGAAGACCATCATGTCATACTGAAGGCATCAGCTTGTGGGAGCCCTCACCCCTCATCTCCCCTCTCGACAGTGGTAAAAAATAAGTATATTACACTTGTCGTCTCTCCCTGTTAAGGATATATTTGACGGTAAATCTGAACATTTTGTGTGTAGTGGTATCTTTGAGTGTACATACGGTTTGTAAATGATTCACATGAATTTTTTAGAGAGTTCAAAATCAATGCATCATAAGTGAAGTTCTATGACGTGTGCATTTCTGACTTTTCATAAGTTCACAGATATCCCCTAGCGTATGTATGGAAGTGCACCAAATCACGTTCCCACTTATGCACCTTCCTTATTTACTCTTACACTTTGTGCAAAGGGTGGACAATCCACAGTGATAAGTATTGCAGGCATCAGTATTAGATCATTTCTCTTTTCTTTTCATATTTTCTAGATATGAAAAACGTTTCTCCCAATGGTGAATTCCTTTCCCATACACCCGTTTGAAATATCGCCTTTTTCATACCTTTTCCCATCCTGATAAAACATATGCACCAAACTGTGTTTTCTAACGCTGACAATGGACATGCAAAATGTATGTGAATACCCACAAATTCATGCTTTTTGGTTATTCCAAGCATTTTACACAACTACCTACAAAGACCGGGTACCGCTGTGTTAAAAATATGCATTTATTACATAAAGTACACATAGTGAAAGCCCTGGGGTGGTATATGTAAGAAGGTCTTCATCTAGAGAATGATTTAATGAACAGGATCCGCCAGGACACACATTTTGAAGCAACTCTCCTTTCTCTGGCATGTTATAATCATTCACTTGTTTTTGAAGGGTGTATGGCCTCTCTTGTGTTCCGGATTGCCTCTGACTGCCTCCTTTGTTGATAGCATGCGTTTCCTGAGTTCTGTCTGATGTTATCCTTGGGGACTGAGCCCTCCCTGGATTGGTGTGTGTGGATCTGTAGGTGGATGATTTGTGGATAAGAATGCTCCACTTTTGGGCTTTGGTTTGCCATAGGTATTGGCCATGCTAGTGAGTTCTTACCCATCTATTCTTGGCAGTGTGGGTTATAGAAGCAGGTTAGTTGTTGTGATCTTCGGCTTATCCTTCCTGATCTGTCAGACCTACTGTATCAGCTGGTAGAGTAGCAAGAGGAGGATCTGTGTTCTTGACAGATATGCGTGCCCAGGAAGCTGCAAGAACTTGAGGGATTGCAGCAGTTTTCTGGGTCCTTGCAGTTGTTGCTGCAGGATCTGGATTGCCAGTATCAAGATTGCAGCCTCTCATGCAGAGTTTGTGGATACACTGGTGACTCCACTCATAATGGCTGACTTGTGTGGGTAATATAAGGATAAAGGCACTCTACAAGCTATGTAGATACCGTCTCCATTGTTTTGCCTTTTGTCCCCAAAGATCCCTTTGTTTACTTTTTTGGCAACAGTTAAAATGACCCTTAACCTGAAAATTTGTGTCACCAGGGTCGCCTGATGCTAACGAGGAGTTTGGAGTCTTACATACACAGTGCCTTATTTACAAGATTTTGCCTTAGAGCAGCCCCACAGGCCTCCCTGCTGCGCTGCTCTACAGCAAAAGAAAAGGACAGGAATGCGCCGTATCTATCAGACACAGCACATTCCTATCCTTTCCCCTGCGCCGGTGCACAATGGGCTGCCATGCGCCAAACACAGGCACCTTTGCTGTACAAAAACAATCACAAGAGGCTTTTTCCTCTTTCTATGTGTGCTGAGCACACATAGCAAAAGGAAAAACAAGGAGAAATAAAGGTATTTCTCCTCGTTGCTACTCCCTTACACCTCCCCTGTGGAGGCATGAGTTTTTGGCACTGCCTCAGAGTTACGATTCCTCGTAAATCTGGGGCAGTGTCAAAAAGTCATGGATGTTGCTGGGAACGCCCCCAGTAACACACATTGCACGCCCCTTTAATGCAGAAAACTGCATTAAAGGGAATGATATTTACAAGGCCGCAGTAAGTCACGCCGTTTTTCGGATTTCAACCACCGCGGCGCGCTCAAACTGTTCACCACTAAGCGCCCGTCCTCCAGAGATAGTTTACCTACATCGGGCTAAGCAGAAAAGCCACATTCGTCGATTGCCACAAAGGAACACATTAGACCTTGGTTTTAGGTTCCACGTGATACTCACTTTTAACATTGGCATCCCCTGAGTTGATTTACATTCGTTTTATCTATCACTTGTTGAGCACTTTAACCAGTCACCAAGCACATGGCCATTTCAAACAGGCACATACTGTTTTAGATTCAATATGAGCACCATCTAATATGAGTCTTTTTTTCCGGATACTTATAAGCCATACTTGGCTTATCAATCATTCTCATTTCACTAAGCCAGCTAAACCTTATTTAACACAGCATTATCTTGTTACATGCGGCATGTTTTTTGCATGGGAGTTTGAGATACACTATAACTTTCACTGATAACCGGGGAGAGGTGGTTAACCCTTTTCCTGGCACTGCCGGTTCATTTTTGCTTTTATGATTTTTCTAGGAGAAAACCCCCTGACGAAGGGCATTCACTATGCCCGAAATGCTTGGGGACGATTGGCACCTTATTGTATGATGCTTCATTAATTATTCATCACCACATGAATGATTGGATTAATTCATGAAATCACAATGAAGAATATGTTGACATAAATAAAAGTGTTCGCATCAATATTTTGAACTTTGATTCAAGTTGATTTCTATTTGGACACAGGCAGTGCACTTGAGGGACGCTTCCCAGTGGGGAAACGCAACAGTTTTATTGAATTCTACGTCCAGGATCATAGGACGGCACCTCACTGCACGCCAATGAAGCAGTGTAAATTCTCATATAAAGAATATTTTAACTTTGGATTACCCTTATTGGTGCGGGACCCATTACCGTATACATTAAATCCAGCACATGAAATTAAAAATACGCTCAAAGACAAAAGAGCCAAACCATCTAAAGGTCTTTGAGATCAAAGATTTTATATGTAGTCCAGAATATTTTTACAAAAATTGGTGTTCATTGTTAAATTATATTTTCTAACATTAAGCTTGCTACATATGGACCTATTCAACATTTCAAACATTCCAGCGATATTTCTTTTTATATGCATATTTTTCTGCATACCCCTGCGAAAAGCTATTAGCTTTCAGAGACCCTTTGTAGTGGCGGAAGAAACCTGATTCCTCCCCCTTTCCTCAGACTTGGTCCCCCCCTCCCAGCATTCCTTTGTACCTCATGGGGGGCGACCACCAGTTTCAATCAGGGTAATCTAGGCAGAGGTTCACCTGTGCTCCAAGTAAGCTATGTTTTCCCTTACACAGAAGCAGTTGATAATAATGATGACACCTAAAAGTCAACAGTCCTAATGACATAATGAAAAGTTTAAGAATTATTATGGAATGCTTTCAACCTATATCATTTTTAGAGGGTATTCTGGACCCAGTGATCATGGTAGTTCTATTTGCTGCTATTTAGCTTCAGGTTGTTATTAATTAACAAAACTCTATAGGTGTAAGTCAGCGTTTCTGTACCTCAGTTTCCCAAACCCTTCTCAGCGGATTCATGATTGTTTAGAAAGTTAAATAGTATTTGCAAATTAAAAAGGTACATGTACATGAAAATGCAAAATGTAAATTAAACATTTTAAAACACTCTACAAATGTGGAGCAATTTGAAATTCAAGGCTAAAAATTAAGTAAATATCCTTAGCTTGATTTGTGGGAGAAGCACACGTACAACAAACAGAATCTAGAATGGACAATTGCTGGCTTCAGTTGAAGCAATGGTGTGCACCCCAAAAAGAGAACATGCATAGGAATAAAAAAGAAAAAGTGATATGATGGAGTCTAGCATATCGCTTCATCTTTTAGAAATAAAACCAAATTTTACAAGTTTCTTATTTAGATTTATGTATGCATTAAATAAAATATTTCAGAATTTGTGTATTTGTTTACACGTCCTTGTTTCTGTATTTTTGTATATTGGTTTGAGGTTCAACTCATAGGCACTGCTTACACCTGGTGTCCCACATTCCAACATACATTCATTCAGGATTTGTACTGTGTGGCTAATCACCCATGAGGGTATCCAAGCGCTATGATTCTGCTTCAGTTAGTCAAAGAGCCAGGTCTTGAGTCTCTTTCTGAAATCCGTGAGGGAAGGTTCCGTTCAGAGGTGAAGGGGAAGGCTGTTCCAGGACTTGGCGACAAGGTAGGAGAAGGAGCGTCCTCCGCTGTAGCTTCGACAGATGTGGGGAGTGTGAGCAAGGGCGAGGGAGGCGTGCACAGGTGTCTGTAGGGTTGGCGGTAGTTCAGGCGGTGGTTGATGAATGCTGGGCCTTGGTCGTGGAGGGCCTTGTAGGCATGTATCAGCATCTTGAATTGGCATCTTTTCTGGACGGGGAGCCAGTGGAGGTTACTGAGGTGGGGGGTGATGTGGGTCCATTTGAGGAGGTTGGGGATGAGTCTGGCAGCTGAGTTCTGACTTGTCTGGAGTCTCTTTAGGAGCTGGGTGGTGATTCCTGAGTAGAGTGCATTGCCGTAGTTGTGCCAACTGGTGACTAGGACTTTGGTGGCGGTTTTTCTGGTGTCGTTGGGGGGCCATCTGAAGATCTTTCAGAGCATGCGCAGGGTGTGGAAGCAGGTGGAGGAGACTGCGTTGAGCTGGCATTTCATGGGGAGTTTGCTGTCCAGAATGATCCAGAGTTTGCGGGCGTGATCTGTCGGTGTGGGTTCGAGTCTGAGTTTGGTTGGCCACCAGGTGTTAATCCTCAGAGAGGTGTTTCCAAAGATCAGTATTTCGGTCTTGACCGTGTTGAGCTTCAGGCAGTTGGTCTTTATCCAGTCAGCATTTGTGGAAGTTGGTCCTGGTGGTGGTGGTGATGACACCAGTAATTCCGTGAGGGTCCACAGAAGTCGGTTTCTAGCTTTATCAAGCTGATTTCTGAAGAAGTTTGCTTTTGAGCTTCGGATGTGTTTGTTATAGGTGTGCCTAAGTGATCTCAGCTGCTTCAGGTGATCTAGAGACGGGAAGAATCTCCACTTACATTCAGCCTGTCTCAAATTGTGTCTTTCTGCATTAAGGCTACCATTGTACCATGGTTTAGAGTCTTTGGTGGACAATCTATTTAGCTGAAGAGGCCCAATAGAGATCAGGATGTTCGGCATGGAATTGTTATAATGGTTTGTGAAGTCGTGGACAGCCAACAAGTCTGCCGGAGGGGGCAGGATGTTGTTGCTGATGGATGTTAGATCATTCAGATTTATATTTCTTAAGCTCCTTTTCCAGTGTTTAGATTTCTTTGGTTGGGCCTTATTAGATATCAGCAATTCAGTGATGAGGAAGTTGATGCGGTGGTGGTCTGTCCAATCACAGGGGACAATGAATTCGAGGAGAATGGAATTGGGCTTGGCTGTGACTAGATCTAAGGTCGCACCCTTGTTGTGAGTAGGACTGTCGTAAATTTGGATCAGGCTGAGGTCCTCTAGGAAGGCTTTTAGGCTGATAACTGTTGAGTCATTCTGGTCATTCCAGTGGGGTTGAAATCTCCAAGGAAGATCTGGGGGCAGTGCTTTCCCGTGTTGGAGGAGACGATTTCCATGATTTGTTCTAGGAACGATAGGTTATTTCCTGGTGGATGATAGATCGCTTGCGGTTTGCACGGATCACTGACATAATATCGACAACAAAAATATCGAATATACAAAATATCGGCGTCAGAATATCGACTACAATAATATCTACTACCAATACTTATATATAAAAATACAAAAATATCGAGTACACAATATCGTATATAAAAAATATCGTTCACCACAATATCGAAATGCTAAATATCGTTACATTA
Organism: Calotriton arnoldi; assembly: GCA_963921515.1. Classification (NCBI taxonomy): domain Eukaryota; kingdom Metazoa; phylum Chordata; class Amphibia; order Caudata; family Salamandridae; genus Calotriton; species Calotriton arnoldi. The sequence goes on along the minus strand of CAWUFW010000477.1, from coordinate 737,960 downwards.
AATATCGTTTAAATTTTTATAACATACAACATAGCAAAAATATCGAATACCAAAATATAGACATCAATAATATCGACTTTTTACAAATATCGACTATAGAAAAACTGCTCAATTAAATATATCTTTAGCACCAAATATAAATTCACATTATAAAACAATATAAAATACTTAAACAACATAATAAAATAATTTGCAAACACATCAATATATAAAACAAAATATTTTGGCTAAACAAACAATTACAATAATAAAATATAAACTGTAAAATATATAATGCTTGCATTATTTCACATTAAAAACAACATTTAAAATATTTAAAAAAAAGTAAAACGAAAAAATATTTACTTTCTACTAACAGTTTCTTAATTAGCGTTTCCCTTATATGGAAACAAAGTGCCAAAACAATAAAAACAATTAACTTCAACCAATAAAATACTTACATTTCAAAATACACCAATAACATAAAGCAACCAATTAAATAAACACTATATAAACATCAAAGACATACATCTCTTTTACACTTCTAACCTACAATAAAGAAGAAGGTGAAACTGTGCCCAACTGTTTCCTGAAAGAAAACTTTCATTACTAAAAAAATATTTAAAACTGCACTAAGGGGCCCATTAGGATGTCGGGCGGTAGCACCACCGCCGTGCTGTCGGATGTAAAAACCACCAGTTACCGTCCGCCCGCCGCGTCCCACACGCCCGCCCAATTAGGATGTGAAAAGTCAGCCAAACACCGCCCGTAAGCCAGCGACGGCGTCCGCCATCAAAGTGCGCCCGTTCACGTAGCGGCGCAGCCCAATGGACACACACCGTCCGACGAAATCACGTACCGCCCGGCGTACAAATTACGATGCCGCAAACAAACAGCTCCCACGGCTAAGAGACACCGCACGAGAAACCAAGGCGGAAACTCGATCGCTGAGTACGGACACCAAAGAGGCGGACCCCCCGAGCATGAATCCAGCACTGCAGGCCTTCCCCATGCTCTACCTGATGCAGAACCTAGGAGTCAACGCACCGCGGAGACGCAGGTAGGCAGACACACAACAAGGGCACGCAAACACCGCACACAGTGCAAGGGCGGAAGAACTGTACATGGCCCCCCCCCAGACACCCCTGCGTGTACACGACACATCCACCACTGCACCCACAAATGTCACACCGGGCAAATTGAAACAACTCGTAACAACCGGGCACACACTACCTGGGACCAGGAACTAACGTCCCCGTCACGGCCCCGCAGCGCAGCGGCGAAGACGCAGCCACACATGTGCACAACGCAGAGCCCAACGGCAGCGCCATGTATGCGCCGCACACAAACAACACAGGGCACAACAAACACCACACACCAGCCCCACCCTGAACGCACATGTCACGTGACAGTCCTGCCACAGTCATGTCCCCAACCGGCAATTCACTGTTGCCAACCTGACGTCACACAACTGACCCGAACATGTCAGTGATGTCACGCCAAATTAGGACACACCCCTGTGTGCAAAACATGGCGAAGCACACAGCGGCGGCAATATCACCCAGCAGAATATGGACCCCGTCGGCAAAAGGTACGCCAGTACCACACAGAAACACCGATACCACCCTGCACCCAATACCAAGACATGCAATACGTAACATCAAAGATCCCGGGGACCGACAACAGGTGGCTCCAATTATAACACCCACACACAAAGCCCAACGTATAGCGGAAACGCAGCGTGCCGCCCACACACGGGAGAGGAGATAGCACTGAATGGCCTTCCATACCCACACCGAAACCACAGCTCAACTATTCAAGCAGGACAATACAGTCATTATCCCCAAAAAAAGCCCAACACAGGCATGCAGAGAGAACCGTCCACTGGGCAGATAGCGCATAACACGAAAGAACATTTCAAACGGAAAAAAGAAATAATACCACTCCCCCATGTGGTTCACATGCAAGTTATCTGGAAGGAGTCAGACACCACTGACCTTGACCATTCATAGAAGCATGTGGGATGAGGGCCCGTGTCCTCCGCACAAGCTACTATAACCCAAGTCCTGCCTCCCTACGACCATTACAGAATTCCCAGCAACGTCGGAGGTTGCACTCTGCAGACTGCACAGACAGCCGGAGCACGCCATCACATCGCCCTGCAGCAAAATGGCACTTGCACCACACCTACCCAACTACGCCGGACAGATGAAGGTGTACAAACATAACCTGATACAGATATTGGGATGTGAAAATCTGGCTCTGCTGAACGTAAGTTACCGACTAACTTACAGCATCGCATTGTTCAGCTGCGTCATCCCCGTCTTCTACTGTCGGAGGTGTCCCTTCCACTGTCCTGTGGATTTATGTCTCTCCAACCCGGCATGTCCAATGGCGGACCTGGTACAACTGTTCAACCCCTGGACGTCCACGACAGGATCTGTTCAGCCTATGGGGGCATGGCGTATGTGGCTGCAATCGGACCCACACTGCAATGGGACCACTGTGCCTCCACACGACGTATTCTGGATCACAGTTTCATCGAATGTCATCCAACATGTCCCATCAGGCTCCTACAAGGGACAACTTACGACCAACACCTTGACAGCCACCATCCGCTTCATTGGATGGCATCCATGTATACCACCAATGCCATGGAAGCCCTGCTGGAAGGTATCGCATACCTGACAACCTGTCAATTCGTCGGACCCCAACGCAATACCCCCAATTGAACAATGATGTCCTACACCGTACCCATGCTTGGCTCCGCACGGACTGAGCAGTTACCAGTACAACAACTATACCATACAACCTGCAACTAACACCACACCATTAACTACACTGCCATGATATCGGATATTTTCGGGACATGCACTCTGTTCCTCATCACATCCAGTAACTCTGCATGAACAGGGGGAGGCAGAGGCATGGGATTTGTGTATGGCAACCACATGGACATCACTGCACGTACAACTATGCCATAATATGTATCCTGCGCCCATGAACATATGCACCGGTCAGTGGACAGTAATTGGTCGGCTGTAGTATGTGAGAGCTGTCACCTCACCTCCCTCTGGACTTCCGTGCCAGGACTTTTGCATGGACAACAAGTGCATCCCCCAACAACATGACCCCAGTGACTGTGTCATGTCCAGTAGCCACCACATTGCAACAACAAGTGGGACGCCGTTGCATGCACGTAGGCCCATGCCCTGATGACACCCCTCACACACGTGTGTATGAGTAACTATAGCAGCAAACCTGTAACATGGAACTGAGATGTACTGTGCCCATGATGTCAAGCGGTCTGGTAGGCAAAATGTATACTGTCTGTGTCAAAGTCAGCAGCTCCACAGTAATTAGCAAATGTACATTAGCACAGCAACGGCTAAGCAGTTGTAACTCTGAAGCCCACATCCCACAGTCAACAACTAATCACATGTACCCCTACACCCTATGCTATGTGTAATCATGCTGAGTATATCCTCCACATGCATTTCGCTGCCAGTAGTGTCGACTATACTGCATCACAGAGGACATAAGTCCTAATACATGGCTTGAAGTAAATATGTGTCTCTGCTTATTCATTCCACGAGTACGAATGAGAGAGGATGAGAGTGTGTGAAGTACACGGCAGTCGTGAGATGACCATGTAGTCCACTGTCATTGGATGTCAACGCAAATGAGTAGCACAACTGTGGAAGACACACATGTGTCATGTGAAGCGGGAGTTATGCTTGGCTCAGGTGGGTGGGTGTGACGGGTAGGTGCGCACATGCAATGTTGAAACACGCTGTGTTGGGAGGATTTCGGAGCAGTACATTACCGCTCTCCTGGGAATTTGTAAAGACCACCTGTCTGGGGATGAATGTGAACTTGTGTGTGCACAACAGGCGGGCACACGATCAATGCTGCATCAGATGTAGACGTCAGCCCACCCTCTGTGGACATGCTGGATACTGCTGTGCGTCCGCCAGGCCCTTGCCAAGGCACTCACATCCCCTGTCGACCAGGTGTATCCCCAACATTGTCCACCTGCACAGGCAATCCAGGGCACGGGATGGCAGTGGAGCATGGTGGGTGAGAGGTCATGGCGCGCTCCTCCTGGTCACATCACGCAGGCAACACATCCTCAATATGTAGTATGGCACAAGTCAAATGGAAGTAGTGGGGTGACGCACACATCACGAGCAGGAGTGATGTCACGGAAGGTGGCTCGCACCATCTCACTCATTGCCTATTTTCCCACACACGTTACATGCCATTGCAACAGAGAAGCCAGCGCGTGCACAAGCAGCTCCAAGCTCGCCCCAGAGAGGCCAAAGAGTGAATGTGTGGGTCCATGAGCTCCAGTTGGACGCGGCCTGGGCCGCTAGGGCAGCTACAGCCTCTGTGTGTTGCAGGTGGTGTATCCGGACTGCGGAGCCTGTCATGCATTGTCAATGTTGCCCGGGTCTCGAGTCGGGGCACCACGCAGGTGTACGGCGTCCCGCCACTTATTATACCGCGAGACAGACCACTTGTTCAACTGGACCCACACATACACTCCTTGGCCTCTCTGGGGCGAGCTTGGAGCTGCTTGTGCATGCGCTGGCTTCTCAGGTGCAAACGCATATTTGGGTGAGCGAGGGGAGGCCATGAGAACAGGGTAAAATATGACTGTCTGACTTCCAGTTAGTTTAAGGAATGACCCTGATGTGGTCATAAAAAGACGTGTCTCGTGTGTATTGCAACTAGTAGATAAGCCGATGAACTTCCCATGTCTTGCATGTAGCCCCGCACCTAGACCCGCCCACTCGACACATTAAAATGAATACCAGCACCACATCCTTCCCATTCGAAGCACTGACTGGGTGTGACAACCATCGGACAGTCTTGTGTAGTCCACCCACGCGTACATGTGGGCCCTCCATGATCCATGTCACCTGCGGCAAAGTGATGTCATGGGCAATGACGGAAGTGAGGAGAGCTGTCTGCCCCACGCACAGATGGCGCATCAGCTCAACAGACCCAGCACTGAGGGCAGCAGGGGTCACATGTGCAGGGGCAGCTGTGCATGGTGTGAAGGCACATGCATATAGACAGCACATCGAGCAATGTGTAGTCTGCCCACATCTACTGTCCATTGTCAGGCGGACCTAGCAAAAGATCACAAGACAACACATCTGTGTGGGTGTACCCACTGTGACCAACACTGCGCAACAATCAACGTACTCGCCCTGTGCATGGCCCACCCCGCAACGGAGGTCACATTCAGTGCCACTATCTCACACACACATCCCTATCACGAGGCATGGTGTGTCCAATCGACAGGGCTGAGTTTGCACTTATCCGGAGGGTCCTGAACAGGAGACACATGTAACCCACTAGGCAGTCTGTGTTGTCACCTACTGGCATTGTGCAGTCAATGTGCAGGCCAGGCCTGCTGGGACTGAGAAGGGCAGCATGGCCCCAGCCTGACATTCACACGAGCAAAAAGTGCACTGAGACCTGCATTGCCAACTGTCTGTGTCACTGGATGTCTGACATGAAGTTGCCATGTACCACCACTCGGGAGGGACAGACATGTCAAAGCGCCCGAGAGCTCACATACCCCTGCCACCTGCAGTCAGCATGGTGAGCAGTGCATGTTTGAACCCCACAGGCTCTGACTCATAGTGCTGCGGATCAACGACATGTGTGTCCCCCACATGCACTCCCACACACACTGCAGTTGTCTCTCACACACAACTTTCGCAAGGAATAGCCATGTGCAGTGTGCGTGGAGCTCGGAATCCAGGATCTCCAGCTCCTCGCTGGTGAGTGGACCTGGACAAATCCTCAGCGTCATCGACGTGAAGGTGGACAGGTGGCAGCAGCAGGTGTTGTTGAGGGATGCCAGGCTGCAGTCCCAGGTAGCTGTGGTAATGCCGGTCTCACTCCCACACTCATATAGCCCCCTGGGGCAGGTTCAGTGGGTCCAAGCTGCTGCAATTTGTGTACCATGTCTGCCAGCTTCAATTGCAGACGATGGCCTGCTCCCAGCTGGCCCGGGACGCTTACCTCCATAGTGGAACACGCAGGGTGCAACCGCGAGGGTCATTGGAGTTGGCCGCAAGGGCCTGGCCCATGGCGGGTACAGTCCGCTGATGCCATGTGCACCACACAGTATAATGTGCGCAATGCATCTGCAGGTGTGGCCATGATTTGTGTGTGGGAGCAGGTCCACAATGGACAGGGCCACAACATGCTGTGTGCATAGGCAGTGATGGCCAGTGCCCAGCCTCCACATGTCTGTTAGCATATCATCATGTACACATTGGCATGGGAGCATGGGATATGCATATGCACACACATGCCATCTTTCACTATGTACATCTGCCACCTGGCACGTGCAACGTTACGTGTCACTTGTGATGTGTATTGGCAATCACACAGCCGTGTTGGCATGGAGCTGTCAATGTGTACACCTGTCAATGTTTCTGGAGGTGTGATCCGTACAGTGCTGTACATAGGGTGCAGTAGGGACATCAATGACTGTCTCATATCCCATCGTGCTACAGGTCCCACTTGTTTTGGCCGCTCAGCTTGTGTCCATAGCGTTGTTGGTGTGTGCCATACTCACCCAGCCTCAAAAGCAGTGTCATGCACAGCAGCTAGTTATGTTGCCGTGGTATTGCAGCTTGCCAAATATGCAGTCTGATACCATCAGCATGCCTTACAAGTTATTAAGGCCTAAATCCCCATGTGCATGCTCATAGCAATGGTGTGTGTCACTACCCATTGCAATTGGTAGGGGACCTGTGTAAGTGTATTGTGGCTGTGCTGTCCCTACTTGTCAGCTGTTCTGTGATTCAATTGCTTGGTCAGTCATTTTTGTTTTGTGTATGTGGAAATGCCCTGTGGCGTGTTGCTTTGACATGTGTCCACTTCCATCTTTCCTAGGAGGAGACCAAACATACATCGCCCCTACCAATTGCTGTCAGACATGGAGGATGTGGAGGTAATCCGGAAATTCCGTCTGGACCGACCCACCCTGCATCGCCTATGTGCCTTGTTGGAACCCCACCTCCGTCCTCGCAGGGTGTATCCAACTGCATTTACCCCCACAGCTAAGGTGATGGCTGCACTGCATTTCTTCGCCACTGGGTCATTCCAACACACAGTGGGCAGTGGAAGTGGGATGTCCCAGCCCATGTTCAGCATGGTGCTATGTGATGTACTGTCAGCTATGATGCTGTACAGGAACCGGTACATCAGATTCCCCAGGGCTCGTGAATTGGCGGCAGTGAAGGGTGATTTCTATGCCCTTGGACGGATCCCCCACGTTGTTGGTGCAATCGATTGCACCCATGTTGGCCTTGTAGCACCACAGGCCATGGAGCACATATATAGGAATCGGAAGCACTTCCACTCCCTGAATGTGCAAGTGGTGTGCCTTGCGGACATGGTCATTACACACGTGTGTGCGAAGTTTCCAGGATCGGCCCATGACTCGCACATCATGCGCAACAGCATCCTACCACGTCTGATGACCAATCTGCAACCGGACCGTGCTTGGATTGTTGTGAGTATGTGGAGTCGTGTAGCGTGCTGGGTGTGCGATGCTGTCTTGTGTCCAGTTGGAATTGCAACGATTCTCTGTGTCCCTCACACCCAGGTGACTCTGCTTACCCGAATGGGCCCTGGCTGCTCAGCCCATTATGACATCCTCGGACCCCAGCTGATGACCGCTACAATGAGGCACATGGGAGGACCAGACGTGTGGTGGAGCGGACCTTTGGTCTCCTCAAGTCCAGGTTCAGATGCCTGGACCGCACCGGGGGCGCACTGGCGTACTCCCCACAGAAGGTGTGCCAGATAGTAGTGGCTTGCTGCATGCTGCACAATCTGGCTATTCGCAAGCAGATCCCCCTAATAGTGGATGACGGTGATCATCCAGGGCCCCAGCCTGCAGACCAGGACGGGTCCAGTGACGAGGACAGTGGAGAGGAGGAAGCTGTGAATGTGCGTCAGCAGCTCATCGCCCGCTACTTCACTTGACGGTGAGTGTCCATTTACGACGGCTGAAGTAGCTGTAGTTGTGCAGGTGTATGTGTGCTCTGTCACGGAGGCCTTTTGTTCACTGAGTGCTGTGTGTCAATGGTCCATGTCCAGGTTAGTATGCCACTGACAGTGGCTGTAGCATTGTGCCCTGTTGCTCTGTGAGATGTGTGTACATTGCTTGTAGTTGGTGACAAGTACTGTGTGATGAGTGTGTGACACACTCATTGAATGTACTCTTGTTCTGTTTTTCACCCCTAGGTCCCTACAGCCTCTCCTGTCCCATCGACATACCACACAGCAGATGCATTTCTGCTCATGGTGGCGGTTGCACATCGTTGAATAAACACAGGGCACAGACAGCAAATTGTGATCAAGGTGTATTTATTTTCAGCGGTGACATGTTATTGTGTGCAAGGTGTTGACAAAGTGGTGCGTGCAGTGACTATGAGTTGACGGTCATGGCTGCGTGATGCTCAAGGTGTACCCATTTAGTCCTATGTCCACAGTCCAACAGACACATGCCATTCACATGGCAGTGTGGGGTAGGATCGTATTACAAGTCAATGCAGTAGGTGGTCAAGGTGGCTGGCTGACTCACTGGCGTTTGGTGCGTGCGAAGTCCTCTCTGGACACCTGTTTCCTCTTCGGACGGCCCCTTCCACGTTTGGAAGGGGGGGGTGTGTTGGTGTGCTGCTGGTGTTGGCTGAGGAGTGCTCACTCGCTGTGGACGCAGGGGAACGCGATGCTGCACGACCCTGCGCCACAGCAGGTGGTGGCGGAGGTGGTGTTGCTGGCCTTGCTTGTGCCCTCACCACCACCACCAGCTGGCCCATGAGGGCCACGAATTGGCCCATATGGGCGTCCATGGACCTCAACACCCCAAGGACCTCCAGCGTGTCGCTAGCCGACCTGGCCCATTCTCCTTGGGCCTCTTCATAGGCCCCAAGGACTCTGTCGATTTGCGGCAGGGCTTGGCTCCCAGGCACAGATGGCGTTGGCCTGACCCTGCTCCTCCTACCAGTACTGCTGCCACCGACCTGCCCACTAGCCACATTGCTCACCACGGTCCTCGGTCTGGCTCCCAGGGTGGACCCCGACGGCCGGGCCACCCCTTGTGCTGGGGCTGTGGCCAGGGATGACGTGGTGATTGTGGTTGCGGCGGTGGTGGTGGTTGCGGCGGTGGTGGTGGTTGCGGTGGTGGTTGTGGCCGCAACGACCGTGGCAGCAGGGGTCTGTGACTGGTCAGCAGCCCTGGGTGATGGGTTGGTGGGTAGGAGGGGCCCTGGGGAGCGGTTGTGCCCTGCCACACCAGATGGGCCTGCTGGGTGGTCCTCGTCCGAGGAGGTGTCCAGCTCCTCTACATCCGTGAGTCCGGGTCGGGGGCTTGCAGACTGGCTGTGCTGGCTGCTGTCTCCCTCTCCAGCATCCAGCAGTTCGGCACCTGTGGGGAGAATGAGATAGGTTAATGTGTTGCACCTAGCAAAGTATGTATTGGTTGTCTGACATTCACAGTTCGTGCACTGTCGTGCACAGGTTTCCCAGAGGCGTGTGTGTGGATGTACGATGTGTGTATGCGTGGGCAAGGCAATGGAACTGTGTGATGTGAACATGTGGCATGGGACGAATTAGCAATGCCGATGGGTGTGTGTTGCTATACTCCTACATTTTGTGGCTCGGGTGTATGCGGGCTCCAGACCCATCGACGATATTGAGGTGCAATATTGTTTTGGGGTTCAAATGGAACGCTTCGACACGCTGATTGTAAGTGGGGTACAGCCCCCTCAACACTTTTGAGGTGAAATATGGTTTAGGGGTTCAAATGGAACGCTTAGAAACGCAGATGGCAAAAGGGGGTACAGCCCCCTCAACGCTTTTGAGGTGAAATATGGTTTAGGGGTTCAAATGGAACGCTTAGAAACGCAGATGGCAAAAGGGGGTACAGCCCCCTCAACGCTTTTGAGGTGAAATATGGTTTAGGGGTTCAAATGAAACGCTTAGAAACGCAGATGGCAAAAGGGGGTACAGCCCCCTCAACGCTTTTGAGGTGAAATATGGTTTAGGGGTTCAAATGGAACGCTTAGAAACGCAGATGGGAAAAGGGGGTACAGAACCCTCAACGCTTTTGAGGTGAAATATGGTTTTGGGGTACATACTGTGACATATGGGTGCAGAACGGGACATGTGTTTTGGCAACATGACAGTGCAGAGACAAAGGTGTGTGTATGTCTAACATACCCGGCATATCTGCTGACTGGTATCATTTATGGACATTACATTGGAAGCATTGTTGTGAGTGAGTGATGGTTGTGTGCCACACGACGTATTGCAGATGGGCCAATTCCTTGGTGTGCGTGCTACCCTCGGCCATGTGCATCAATGCAGTGCTCTTGGGGTGTTGACTATATTATGTATGTTGTTATTCACAGTGTGACGTGCGCTTCAGTCACTGCAGGCACATTATTTGTCATGGGCAGGTATCTTTGCATAACTACTGTATGAGGACCAGCTGTTCGGATGACATACCTTTCATGAAACAGGGGCTGACAGATGAGATGGATGATATGTTGAATGTGCATTGTGTGCCTGTGTGTTTCATGGGTCCAGTGGTGTGTATGTGCATTATTGTGGTCCCACGCTGTTACTTCTAGGCAGGTTGGACTTACATGGGCGTTGTTGTACGATGTGTGGGTAACAGGCAGTAAGAACTACATGGACAAGACTTCGATGGTGTTGCTGATGTGTGTGATGAGTGGCACAGTGCCCGCCGTGTGGGTCTGTGCTCCAGTGGGACTTGTGCATGCAGACGTGGCTCCTTAGGTGTTGCTGTGTTTGTGATGGGTCATGTGGGGTATGACTCTGTAATACATGTCCGTGTGCACATTGGTCACATGATTGTGACAGGGAGCAGTGCTGCGTGTTCCTCTGCTACGTGACATGTCCCATGTGTTAGTCGTAATACAGTCCTCATGCCTACAGACACCCCGCCCTGTACAGTTTTCCACCTACAGGTTGTTTTTGAGTGCGCAATGCAATGGATGCCACATGGTTATGGGAGGGAGGGGTGCTCCATGTTGCTGGTCTGTGGGAGTGGGGGCGGTGTTGTGAGTTGTGGTGCTGGCTTACCACCCACAGAAACCCCTCCATGTAGGGTGAGATATCTACCTGTCGGCTGAAGGTGTGCACTGCAGTGGCTGACACATGGGTGTGGGGTGTGCTCCACCTTGCTGCGCTGTAGGACTAGGGGCCTGGTGTGTGTTGTACTTCAGCTGTCCCCCTCCCACCCACTGACTTTGTGTTCCGGCTACTAACCTGTTACTTGTCGGTTACTGCAGCTATGGCTGACACATGGGTGTGGGGTGTGCTCCACCTTGCTGCGCTGTGGGACTATGAGCCTGGTGTGTGTTGTACTTCAGCTGTCCCCCCTCCCACCCACTGTCTTTGTGTTCCGGCTACTTACCTGTTACTTGTCGGTTACTGCAGCTATGGCTGACACATGGGTGTGGGTGTGGTGAGTGCTCCTTCTGGCACTTTTGGAGTACAAGGGGACCTGGTGGGAGTTGCAGTGCTGGCTGACTGTACACATGCCTCCATGGTTTTGTTAGTTGGTCGGTTTGGGCTGAGTGTGTGGTAGTGTCTGTTGCATGTGTGAGTGATGTCTTGTGTATTGTGTACTGGACATGGGGGTGTTTGTCCCTCGGAGCTATGGCATAGTGGTAGTGCATGTGAGTACATAGCGGTGTGCTGGTATACATTTGTTTGTACTTACCAGCCTCCACTCCCCCTGGTATTCCGGTGAGACTCTCCGGATGTATGATGCCTCGCACCTTCTCCTCCCACGCCTTGAAGGTCTTGAAAAGCGCGGGATTACCTCCGCCAGTCCTGTCAGCCAGCTGCCGATTCTTGGCCTCCTTCTTCTTGACCTCCCTTTTCATATCGTGCCACCTCTTGGTGATTTCGCCTCGGTTGCGTGGCACGTTCCCTACTGCATTGACCTGGTCTACGATCCTGCTCCACATCCGATTTCTGGTGGCTACTGTTGTCTGTTGGACCTGGTTGCCAAAGATTTGTGGGTGCACCTTGATGATCTCGTCGACCATGACCGTCAGCTCAGTTGAAGTGAACTTTGGCATTCTGTGTGCTGCCATGGTGTGTGGTTTGGTGTTTGTGGTGCTGGTTCGGTGTGTGTGTGTGGTGTGTGATGTGCAGGTCGTTTGTGGTGCTGGTGTTTGGTGGTGGTGGTGGTGGTGCTGGTGCTGGTGGTGGTGGGTGTGATGGGTGCGTATCTGTGGTGTGCTGCTGTCCTTGCTGTGTCGCTGTGTTCTCTCCTCTCTTCTTGGCTTTGTAGTGTTGCAAGGGATTGTGGTCTGTGAAGGGGCTGCTTTTGTGCTTACCTATGTGGGTGTGTCATGATGGTCTGTTGTTTTCAGGTGTGTTGTGGCTGGTGTTCTGGGATTAGTAGTTTATTTGTTTGTCCGGGGGGGTGTTTTCGGGATGTGTACTGTGTTTGTGTATTTGTGCGTGGCTTGCTGTGTGGACTTGTTTGCCATGTTGTGTGTGTTTGTTTGGGTCCGCGGATGGTTTCTGTGCAGGGACGTGGCCGCCAGGGCTTCCGCCGTGTCCATTTCCATCACTGTTGTTTACGATGGCGGGCGGTGTATTTGTGTATTTACCGCGCTCATGTCGGAGCGATCCTAATTTCACGGGCGGTGTCTCGATCGTCAGGGCGGGGCGGTTTTTGGTTGTCGTGCGTATTTGCGTCCGTGGCGGACGGGTGGACTTAGAATCGGACATGATCGGGCGGTATTTTGGGGGTTTTTTCCGCCGCGGGCGGTGTTCGCTTCGCGCCATCGTAATTGCTCGGTCGGTATTCAGACGGTGTAGGCGGGCGGATTTTTACCGCTATGGTGGATGGCGGATTTTTTACCGCCCGGTATCGTAATGGACACCTAAGTAAGTAAAACTGTTTTTAAAATATAACAATACTACTAACCTTCAACAATAATTATTTCTGAAACCTAATTTACTATTCTTTCATTCCTTACTTTTATATCACCTCTACAGATATCCTACAAAGCCAGAAAATTATTTTCAAAATCCTCACCAATAAAAGAACAATAAATGTAAGTATATTCTATTTTTGCCAAACCGACCTAAAAATATTTTCCAAACGTTATTCACTAATATATATTTTCTTTTTTATCTATCTCCTCTACAGCCAACAGCAAAAGCTTCCAAAATAATTCTACAACCACTAACAAACTAAATACAACTAAAAAGTAAGTATATAATTTTCCATTATTAAACAACGTTAAATACCCACCCAAATAACCCTTTTCCCCTAAAATCCCTATCATCTACAAACAATATAATCAAATTATTAATATGTTTTTTTCTCTTCTCAACAGAAATTACATCAAGAAAATAGAAAAGAAAGCTTGAAATCATTTCCTGACCAATTTCATTTACATCAAACTAAACATTGTAAGTATATTCACTGAAATGTAACTGTATTTAATAAACATGTTGTATTTATTATATTAAAATATTTTCTTTTTGAATTTTCCCTAGCATAAAACAAAACAACATGACTGAAGGTGCAGAATTTGTAATGTCACAAAAAAATAAAATGCTATTATGTTATATGGGGTATGTGTATACACAGGAGAAACAAATTGGCCTTAAAGTATTTTGGAAGTGTAGCAAATACTACTCTAACAAATGCTATGGAAGAGCTACTACTCATGAAACTACTGTTGTTTCTGTAAAAGAACATAATCACCCCCAAACATAACAGAGAATGAGGTTAGAGATGCTCTTGAAAGTATAAAAGAAGCAAGCACTAGTACTGACAAACCAACTACCCAAATACTAAAAGAGCAACTATTAAAAGTACCTCAACATGCATCAGGACAATTACCGTCCATAGCTTCTTTAAAAAGAACTATTGCCAGACAAAAAAAAGCTACTACAACTACTATACCTGCCCCTAAAACATTTGCAGAAGTAGTTATTCCACCAGAATTAAGCATTACTCACAGTAAAGAACCATTTATATTTTTTGATAACAAATGCCCAGATAAAAGAATAATTATGTTTGCTACTGCAAACAATTTACTTAAATTACAGCAATGTGACACCTGGATGATGGATGGAACTTTCAAAGTCTGTCCAAAACCATTTTACCAGCTGTACACAGTGCATGGATTATACCAACATTCAAATATTCCATTCATCTACGCGCTATTACCAAATAAACAGCAAACTACCTACATAGATATACTAACTAAAATAAAAGAAGAAAGCAATAATTATTTTCCTTCAAAAATAATTATTGATTTTGAAATAGCCATGATAAATGCTATACTAAAAAATTATCCACACACAGCAATTCAGGGTTGCTATTATCATTTTAACCAGAGTCTCTGGAGACATCTACAAAAATCAACCCTAAGGGCCCGATTCTGATGCGGGTTGGAAAAGCTTCCCGACCGAATCGGTTGGGAAATGGTTTCCGACCCACTCGGATCGGGAAAGTCCAACCGGCAGAGTAGGATGCATCCGGATGTTTCCAGATACGATTTGGTTGAACTCCCATTGACTTCAATGGGAACATTTGTTCCTAACCGCATCAGAATTGGGCCCTCGGTCGGGAAGACACGTTCCCGATCCGATTTGGAAGGAGCAAATGCCGTTAGGAGGCCTTCCTAACCGCATCAGAATCAGGCCATCGGTCGGGAAGCTTTTCCAACCCGCATCAGAATCGGGCCCAATATATATATGTTTTACAATGTTAACAACCTCACCATTTTCCCCTAATAACCCAACATCCCAGTACTAAAAACAACCTACAATTTCTATTTATAATTAACTTTATTTCTTCTAATTATTTGCAATTTTTTAAATTTCAATTTAATAAATAATTTAAAAATAATATTTAAATAACACTCCCCACCCTTATCCCCTAATAACCAAACATCCCACTCCTAAAACAAAACATATATTTTATATTTTTAATATAAATGTCTTTTTTAAAAAAATTCTAATTTCAACATTTTTTAAATTAATATCTAAATTTACACTAATATTTTTAAAATACTCCCCACCCTTATCCCCTAATAACCCAACATCCCGCTCCTAAAACAATACATATATTTTATATTTTTAATATAAATTTCGTTTTTTAAATAATTTCAAATTTAATTTTTTTTTGATTAATATCTAAATTTACAGTTATATTTTTAAAATACTCCCCACCCTTATCCCCTAATAACCCAACATCCCACTCCTAAAACAAAACATATATTTTATAATTTTAATATAAATTTCGTTTTTTAAATTAATTTCTAATTTCAATTTTTTTTAAATTAATATCTAAATTTGCACTAATATTTTTAAAATACTCCCCACCCTTATCCCCTAATAACCCAACATCCCGCTCCTAAAACAAAACATATATTTTAAATTTTTAATATAAATTTCGTTTTTTAAATTAATTTCTAATTTCTAAAAATTGTAAATTAATATCTAAATTTACACTAATATTTTTAAAATACTCCCCACCCTTATCCCCTAATAACCCAACATCCCGCTCCTAAAACAAAACATATATTTAAAATTTTTAATATAAATTTCATTTTTTAAATTAATTTCTAATTTCTAAAAATTTTAAATTAATATCTAAATTTACACTAATATTTTTAAAATACTCCCCACCCTTATCCCCTAATAACCCAACATCCCACTCCTAAAACAAAACATATATTTTATATTTTTAATATAAATTTTGTTTTTTAAATTAATTTCTCATTTCAAAAAATTTAAATTAATATCTAAATTGACACTAATATTTTTAAAATACTCCCCATCCTTATCCTCTAATAACCAAACATCCCGCTCCTAAAACATATGTTACAACATTTTTTTATACAATTTCACACTAATATTAAAACATACAAAATAATACAAAATTAATAACAATACAAAATATTTAATTATTAACTAAAAAATAATATTTTACACTTTCTATATTTTTTGGTCGATATTTTTTACAACACTAACAATTCGATATTATCTACTGACGATATTACTTATTCGATATTTTATACTTCGATATTTTTTAGAGAAAAAAAAACCGATATTTTTGATTACGATATTCATGTATTCGATATTATCTGACATTCGATATTACAACTTCGATATTACTACAATTTGATATTTACAATTCGATATTATGTCTATTCACCGGTTTGCACAGTGGTCTGTTATTACTTGCAATGTCAATGCAAAGGTATTCGCATGAGGAAAGAGCAACAGTTTGTGACTGTTTCCCTGCAAGATTGTTGTGGTGGATGCAGGCGATACCTCCCCCTGTGCTGTCAGTTCTGTCCAATCTTATGATGTCGTGACTGGGAAGAACTAGAAGGTCAATGAGAGGTGAGGAGGAATTCTTAAGCCATGTTTCAGTAAGAATTATGAGGTCAAGATCACTTGTAAGGATGAGGTCAGCAATGCCCGCTGCATGTTTAGCAACTGATCTGCAATTGAGTAGCATGCATTTCAGATGAAAAATAGTATCAACTGAGGTAGACTGAGTGATGGAGATTTGTATGGGGTTTGAGTTGTTAACACTTCTGGTGTTGGTCCTAGATTCTCTGAGTGGGTTCGAAGGGATTGTTTGGATTTGTTCCAGAGTGTCAGTGTAGTCCGAGGATGTAGATTTATAGGAGCCTAAGGAGGGCATAAAGGTCTCTGCGAGAGACTGGGTCTAAAGTCCTAATAGGTCTAGTGGGGTCATTTGGATAAGGAGTGGTTTTCCATCTTGGGTGAGGAGCAGTAGGGATTGTGGAGATCAATTTGGTAGGGGGTGTGAAGGCCGCTTAGTGAGGAAGGTGGTAGATTGGGCATGGACATTACAGATCTTCCCAGGATTCCTGTTGGGCCAATTCGTATTCTTTTTAAAAAAAAATATTTTTATTTGCATTTTCAACCAATACAAAACAGCTAGCGTATCACATTTAGTCACAACCGCGTCAGAGCACCCACATATTGTCCACATCAAATGATACCTCATCACCCTCATTCCATGAACCAGGGAGACAGACGGTCTCCTCGTCAAACTCTGATCTAGCAGTATCCTCCCCATCATCCTTGTCTTCCCCGGGATTCGGAGACAGAGACCCAGTGATCCCCCCATCCAGAGCCCGGTTAGGTCCAAAAACCGTATCATGCTAGTCGGCTCCCAACCCTCCATCCAATCCATAATATTTTCTCCATTTCCCCCACACCTTACGGAATTTCCGCAGGCACCCTCTCGCTTTGTATGTAACCCTCTCAGCCGCCATATACATCCCCCTCCTCCATTCTCCTAATTGGGGAGGTAGCGACGCCCCCCACGTGCGGGCCACGTCTCGCTTCGCTACCACCAATGCCAGTGGTGCAAAAATAAGCTGCGGGCGACCCAAGTCAACATCTCCGGGTATGCCCAACAGTACAAATTTAGGATCTAGAGGTAATGTTTCATCCAGCACTTTACTCAGTTCTCCTAATACGTGTACCCAGTATGTGTGTATGATGGGGCAATCCCAGATAGTATGATAGAAGGCCCCCTGTGGCTGTCTGCAGCACAGGCAGTGCGGTTCGCTGGCTCAGCCCATGCGGTGGAGGCGGACCCTGTCATAATACACCCTGTGCAATATTTTTTATTGGATGAGTCGGAGGCGGGATTTAATTGCTACTTCCCTGTGGTGCATCAGGGCCGCCTCCCAGTCCACTGTTTCTAGCGTGCCCAGGTTCTGTTCCTAGGCTTCCATAAGTTTCCCCAGTCTGTCGGGCATGTTATTATTCAGTGTCCTGTACATTAGAGAGACTACCTTGTTGGGTATCTGCTCCTGCAATAGGCGTCCCTCCAGCGGGGCATATTCTGGCAGGGAAGGGGAGAGCGAGCTTTCGGCAGTCCAGGCATGTCTCAATTGCGCGTACTTAAACATTTGGGTAGTGTGCAGCCCAAACTCTGTTGCAAGTGTCCTGAAAGTTTTGAGTTCTCCCTTCGCCATCACGTCGCCTAAATTGGAAATGCCGATGGCATCCCAACCCCCAAAGCCCTTTAGTTTGTGGAGTTCCCTCAACCAGGTGCAGTGCCAAATCGGTGTCTGTTTAGTTGGTTTGCACGCCCAGCACATTACCTTGGTCGCCCTGTCCCAGACTTCCAATGTTATTCGCGTGGCCGGGAGTAGGCGTCCCCTACCTCGCCCCCCATATAGAAAATAGAGGCATGAACGATGCGCCATGGTGTCCCTCTCTAGCCTATAGGAGGGGTGATCAGCCGGGACATGGATCCAGTCATTCACCGGCGTCAAATGCTCCGCCCAATAATAGGCCTCAATGTCCGGCAAGGATATCCCTCCGTTATATTGGTTCTGCTGCAGCGTACTTAGGGCAATCCTTGGTTGCTTCCCAAGCCACAGCAGGGAGTGCACTTCCGCGTCAATCACCCGGAACGTCCGCCTGGGGAGGGGGAAGTACTCATTTTGGAGAGCATATAGGAAGCGGGGCAGGGTGATCATTTTGAACATTGCAGCACGGCCAAGGATCGTGAGGGGGAGTGCTTTCCACCGCAGCGCATCAGCTGCAATATTCGTTATGACCCGCTGGATATTATTTTGATACGAGAGGTTTTTATCCGTGGTTAGATAGATCCCCAGATAGGTAAATCCCGTCTGTGCTACCTGTAGGGCCCCAGGAAGGGGAGGCCAAGCCTCCCTGGCTCTTGGGCTATATATGACCAATTTATGCCAGTTTATGGCATAGCCCGAGAAGGACCCATATTTGTCCAGAAGCTCAAACAGGGCGGGGACCGTGTCATCCGGTCGGGTAACATATAACAAGATATCGTCCGCATATAGCGAGATTTTTTCTTCCCCCGTGTCAGTCGGTGTAATTTGAAACCCCCGTATCTCCCTTTTCTGTCGGATCTCGCACGCCACTATTTCGATTGTAAGGGCAAATAGTAGGGGGGACAATGGGCATCCCTGTCGCGTTCCCCGTCGGATGGGGAAGTCATCCGACAACAGTCCATTCACTTTAACCCGAGCTCGGGGGTCCGTATAGAGGAGTCCGACCCACTTTCGAAACTTGGGTCCAATACCAAACTTGACTAGAGCGGCCTCCAAAAAGGGCCAATGTACAGCGTCAAACGCTTTTTCAGCGTCTAGGGAGAGGAACATGTGGGGATCGTCACGGTCCTGCAACTCCATGAGCCAATTGTGGGTCCTCTGTAAGTTCTGTCTAGTCGCCCGGTCTGGTAGGAAACCCGTCTGGTCTCGATGCACCAAGCCCGAGATTACTTGGCGTAGACGGAGGGCTAAGATGGTCGCCAGGAGTTTGACCTCTATGTTGAGGAGTGAGATTGGGCGATAGGATGCGCAATCCTCAGGGGGTTTTCCCGGTTTATGGATGGGGATAATCGTGGCCATCCTGAGATCTAGGGGAAGAACACCATCCTGAGCCGCGTCTCGGAACAGTGCTAAGAGATGCACCGCCAGGAGGTCTGCCCCTTTCCTATAAAATTCCGCTGGGAATCTGTTCGGACCTGGGGAATTCCCAGGACGCAATTTAGTTATTGCATCTTTAAGTTCGTCCACCTTTATGTCCGCTTCCAGCGCCTCCCTCTCAGTATCATCTAATCTCGGGGTCTGGATAGTGTCCAGGTATGCTGAAACCTCCGCCGGTGTACCCAGCTCCCGGGCTTCATAAAAATCATGAAAATAGGCGGCGAACGTCCGTACTATTTGCGCGTCTCCCTTTTGCATCTGCCCCTGGTGATCTACTACGCTTTCTACCCATCGGGCTTCCGCTTCCTTGCGACTAAGCCAAGCCAGGAGCTTGCCAGACTTATCTCCCACATCATATAGTCTATTTTCAAAATCTGTGTTATGGATAGAGATACGGTCGCGTCGGAACTTTTTGAAAATTTAGCGAAAGGAACCCCGATAGTTAGTGCATCCACAAGCGGAAACCCACAACGCAGAGAAGGTCTCAAGGAGAAATTCATTAAATTAGAAAGGCTCAAGAAAACCGAAAACTCTAGATGGTGGGACAGTGCCACCCTCAAACAGTACCTGAGGTTGAATAGGGTCCCAAGGGGACTCCGTTCACAAATCTTTCCAACATTTGATGATCTTGACGATGACTTGCTAGGAAAATGGGAAGAGGCCCTTACAGTGAACTCCAACACACTTATTCATATACTAATCGAAAATGCCGAACGTAAGGTAGTCAAACTACAATCTGAAATTGCACAATTAGAGCTAGAAATTCGAGACCTGGATCTCAAAGAAGCAACCGAAAAAAATTACACCATCTTGAACGAAATTCTCACTAGACACCAAAATGAAATCAAAGACAGGAAGACTAGACAATTAAAAAGGAATGAGGCAGACTATAAAGAAGGACGAGCTTTCACTTTTGCTAGGAAGTATGATCAACTAGTTCAGAACACACATCGCAGTGACAAACCGATAAGTACAGACACATCCTCCATATCCTCCAGCTCTTCTTCACTCAACACTATCCATACAAGTGACAGCGAGTCAGAGATTCAGAAAGGCACAACCACTTCCAATTTTTTACGCGAGGTTCAGACCATAAGACGAGAGAACAGAACACAGCAAAGACAAGGTACATTGGACAGAAAATCCGTAGAGGGAAGAGATCTGGCCAAAGAAGACTACAAAAAGAAATTAAGGTCAGGAGACGGGAAGAAACAGTAGCAAGCATGGAAGAGGTCCAGGTTGTTAATCTCTCCTCGAAACCTCTTACCAACGACATGATTTCCTTATTAAGTAAGGGCCTGAACTTTAACCCCCACGAATCAGGTGACCTCTGTAGGGTCAAAATTGATCTGTTTAAATTCATTAGGGGACTAAAACTGAGGAAACACTTTTCTGGGATCCCCAATCCCAATAATGAGACCATGAATATCTACAATGGCAACCTCCCTACCCTTCAGAGCATTAAAGACATCAAGGACACACACTTACTCATGTCACTTAGCGACATGGATGACCCCCCTTACACATTGGAACACCTACTACATGAACTAGATATAGACACTGACATGACCATTGCAAGCGGCCTTAAGGTTAAGTCCAGATGGACCCCTACCCTGCCGGGTGGTAACCCTGTGGACACATTCTATAATCTGGTTTTAGAAGACATAGACAAATATGAAAATAAATCTGGCAAAACTAAACGGAGAACCAGAGACAATCTATCCAGAAATGAGCGACTAGCCCTTAAAACACTTAGCTCAGATCAGGACATTATCATAAGAGAGGCGGACAAAGGAGGGAATGTGATTATTATGAACAGAACAGACTACAATAACGAGACTCTTACACAACTGCAGGACACCACTTGTTACGAACTCCTCGAGAGCAATCCCACAGGGGCGCTGACTCTACTAATCAACAAACACCTGACGGACTGGCACACTTTAGGTCTCCTAGATGAGGATGAAGTCCTTTACATGAGAGTAGTAAGACCAACCTCTCCATGGTTATACACCCTCCCAAAAATACATAAACAGGCTGCATTTCCACCAGGCAGACCCATCGTTTCTGGAATTGGGGGACCCACAGAAAGACTGGCAGAGTACGTTGACTTGTTCTTAAGTCCGATGGTCAAGAATCTTCCATCGTTTATCCAGGATACTAAACATATTCTGGGCATCCTTACTGATGTTCAATGGCAACCAGGCATGATCATGGCAACCTTGGATGTGGTGTCTCTATACACCTCCATTAAACCTGATATAGGTTTGAAGGCCGTAACACAATTCCTAGACAACAGGCCAGCCACCCTCTGGCAGCACACTAACATGTTGATATCCATGATGGACATCATACTCAACAACAATTTCTTTATGTATGACAGACAATGGTACAAGCAAATCAAGGGAGTAGCCATGGGCTCGAAATTCTCGCCCTCTTTTGCCAACCTTTACATGGGCTCATTAGAAGCAGAATGGATTTGGGGCAAGAAGGGTGCCCCCTGGACAGACTCTATCATATACTGGGGGCGCTACATTGATGACTGTCTTCTACTCTGGTCAGGCACTCAAGAAAAATTTGAGGCCTTTTGCGACCACCTGAACTCCAACAACATGGACATGAGATTCACATGCAACTCCAGCACATCCAAGGTCACATTCCTAGACGTAGAACTGTATGTGAAAGAAAACATTTTACACAGTAGACTATGGGGCCGATTCCGATCTCGGCCGGTAGGGCACCGAATCGGATTCGGCTTAACCGGATCCAATTCGGAGCCCTCTTTCCCGACCGATTCGTACGTGCGTCCGGGCGAGCGAGTACGATGCGAGCGCTCGCGAAATCGCCGACCGACTCGTACGCGGGTCCGACTTGCTCCGACCGACTCGCACGGACACGGCTCGCACCGCGCAATGGAGATGTTCCCCGGCCGGGCAAGTACGATGCGCGCCTCGAGCAGTCCGACCGACTCGCGCCGTCCGGCTCGAAAGAGCAGTCGGAGCCGGACTTCGGGGGTCCGTGTCGGACCCCCCTGTATGTGTAGCTGCGCGAGTCGCACACAGGGGGGACCCATGGGTCCCCCCTACCTGTGCATGTACGGCGCGATTCGCATCGACGCGTACCCGCTATAGGGGGCGCCCTTGTTCGCCTCGCACCCATTGAGTTAATGGGAGCCCGCGTACGCGTTGTACGACCGGCTCCCATTGACTTCAATGGGAGTCCGACCGAATCGAGTCCGATAGCATGCGCCCGCATCGTACTCGTTCGGTCGGGCTGCTAGAGTCCGATTCGGTCGGAAATCTCTCCGGGTCCGGCTCGGTTGGAGTGATTTCCGGCCTGAATCGGAATCGGCCCCAAAATCGTAAGGAAACAGCTTGCAATGCCATTCTACATGCGGAGAGCTCCCACCCTGTGCATCAGATTGAGGCCATTCCTTACGGCGAATTCGTAAGAGCAAGGAGGAATTGCAGCGAAGAAGCTGAATTCCAGAACTGTATTTCCGACATGAAAAACAGATTCTCAAGAAGGGGATACAAGCAACACACTATACACAAAGCCACACTAAGAATCAAGAAGACTAAGAGAGACAGCACACTTCGGGAGAAGACCCGTAGCAAATCACAAACCCAACAGGTGAGATTGATTACAGATTACAATGACATCAGCGTTGTGATCAGAAAGAGCCTCAACAAACATTGGAACATTCTACTGGCTGACAAAACACTCAGTGAGATAATCACTTCTAGGCCCCAGATCACATACAGACGTGGCAGAACACTGAGGAATAGATTAAGCCCCATGGTTCCATGCACCACAACAGCCTCCTCTTGGCTCACTCCACATATGAAGGGTTTCTTCAAATGCGGTTGCTGTGGTGTCTGCAAATGGGCTCAAAATGGAATCAAGAAATTTACCAGTTACAACAAACGCAACTTTGAAATCAATCACAACATCAACTGTAACACCAAGTACGTGGTGTACATTCTGGAGTGCACCTGCAAGAGTCAGTATGTTGGGAGCACCATCAGGGCCTTGAAAGAACGCATCAGTGAACATGCCAGAGCCATCCATCAACAGGATGCTAGATATCCTATGGCTCTACATGTAGCATCATGCCCCTCACAGGGTATACACAAAAGATTCTCATTTTTTGGTATCGATGTAACCCAACCAAACATAAGAGGTGGTAATCGCGAACTAAGATTGAGACGTCTGGAGGCAACCTGGATAATGCGTCTCCATACCGTGAGATACGGCCAAAACACTGACCATGAGTTACAATATTTCCTGGGCACTTGATGCCCTTCCCTGTACTTTTGACCGCTCCTTGATTCAAGCACCAATATGAACCGTTTTTCAATCTATGTGTTTCTCATCTCTCTAGATTGTAATTGTTAAAACTTTTGTAATGTTTAATGATTCTGTTGACAGACTGCGTTTTCAATCCTCAGCTTTCGACCCCATTTTTCTAATTCACACCTCCCTACGTACTACAGACCATGAACACAGTGTCCCCTTGTCCTCTGCACCACCTTGATTTCCCCCCCCCTTACTGTTGGTACATACTTACTACCTACAATATAATCCCATGGTCCATTTAGTGTCCTAACACGTACTTCCCTCGGCAACCAAGAAGCTCTCATTTGACTAGCCGCATGATCTAATACTAATCATGCATTTGTTCTTTGTTCTACCACGAATACTCTTATGCTTAAGAGAATTTTCGGATTAGTGCTATTCAGATTTGCATATTTTTTCTGTAGGCCTGACCTTTTCCGTTATCCGATTATACTGAACCTGTCGTAATTTTATTCATTTATGTTCATTACTGTTCTGCTGAGCTTGCTTATCACCTCTTCCCCTTAATTTTGTTCACTGAGACAACGACTAGATTGTAAAATGGTAAAGTCACTTTTTTCATATTTAAAACCTCATTTACCTTTGACTTGTATACCGCTACGTGATTGAACGTTTCGCATCTTTATTTGTTTCAGCTCTGTTGAACTTGCACATCAGATCGTTTTTCTAAAATTTTTTTACTATATGCTCCTGTAATCGACTGCTAGATTGTTAAGTCGTATTACCAAATTTCATATGTTCTAGACTCCATTTGCCGTTGAATTTGTGTTCCTCTCCTGTCTCCTCTGTTCCTTTTTTCCACTCTTCTCTATCTATTACTCACTACTGTATGCTCTTGCATACTCACTTCCGGGCGCCCACGTGCACGTGGAAGTTAGCGTTATAGCTCACTGCCTCACTTAGGATCCCAGTATAAATAACTTTTCCTGTCCATGCCGCTCCTCCCGCATTTAGGAAGCGAGATGGATCCTTGCTTGCATCCTGCTTTTTTCAGGTAAACTCGCCGCCCGCGGCCACTTTCACACGGAAGTTCTTGACCCTGAATTCCCCTCTTTTAATTATATTTGCACATCCTTACTCTCCCTAACAGGACCCTCCGAATACGGACGCACCCGCCCGTTGTTCTTTCTCTGTAACCATTACTGATGGGATAAGGATCCACCCATCCTCCCCATCGCTCGTTACTACAGTACCCTGAGGTTAATTAATACCCGTTTCGACCGGGTTGGAATTATCACCGGTTTAGCGGTGAGTTCTTGCCATCATTTCCTTGCCGATCCCTCCTTTTGATTTGCGTGTCCTTAACTCTTAGCGCTTGACTGATTTTATGTCACTTACTCTGTTCCCTCTCACCAGATCTCGCACGTATATTAGCGCTACAGTCAGGTAACTCGCCCCCTCCATCTTTGTCTTTGGTATATCTCCCGTACGTGCACGGTAACTAGCTTAGCTTTTATATCATCCTTTCCTCTGCACACTCTCCTGTTTTCCTCTGTGAGTCTGAGAACCAATGTACATGTTTCAAGTTTCCCTACTATGTTAGGTTAAATCACTGAATGTCACTATATTTTTCCACCCACCCACACGTTTTTACACTACCGTGATTATGTTTTGAGGGATACAATAGAACACGTCTAGGCGCACGAGGCGCACTTTGTAGGAATGTTGATCGTCAATGCGGCTACTCATTCTCCCATGAGTTATTTCCATCGCGAGTACTGTGATGTCACCTTTGATGTTCTCCTTTTGTTCCTCACGATTTGCATAGAGTTTCCACATTTAGAGAGGTGTTTTCTTTGGTCACCTCACTCATGTCACCCCTACTTGACATTATTAATTATGTACATTTTACATTATACTATACTATACATCTTGTATCTTTCCCAGCCCTGAAGAGTCACGGGTTACCACCCAGGTGACGAAACACGTGTCGGCTGGTGTACTTACTTGACATACTCCAAGACTTGTATAAACATTACCTATTATATGAAACTACTGGTGTCGACCTTTGTAATTCTTTTCAATTCAAGTACTACATTTGTGCATTGACACTCTAAACCATCATCCTTGAACGTGTGCCCAGGACTTAGTCTTAATCATATAGGGGCCGATTCCGATTCGGGCCGGAAATCTCTCCGACCGAGCCGGACCCGGAGAGATTTCCGACCGAATCGGACCCGTGCAGCCCGACCGAACGAGTACGATGCGTCCGTATGCTATCGGACTCGAGTCGGTCGGACTCCCATTGAAGTCAATGGGAGCCGGTCGTACAACGCGTACGCGGGCTCCCATTGCCTCAATGGGTGCGAGGCGAACAAGGGCGCCCCCTACAGCGGGTACGCGGTGAAGCGACTCGCGCCGTACACGCACAGGTAGGGGGGACCCATGGGTCCCCCCTGTGTGCGACTCGTGCGGCTACGCATACAGGGGGGTCCGACACGGACCCCCGAAGTACGTCTCCGACTGCTCTTTCGAGCCGGGCGGCGCCTGTCGGTCGGACTGCTCGCGGCACGCATCGTACTTACCCGGCCGGGGTACGTCTCCATTGCGTGTCGGTCGGTGCGGTTCGACCCGGGAATGAGTCGGTCGGAGCGGTTGGGACGCCAGAACGAGTCGGTCGGCGATTTCGCATCGTTCTCGCTCGTCCGGACGCGCGTACGAATCGGTCGGGAAATAGGGCTCCGAATCGGATCCGGTTATGCCGAATCCGATTCGGAGCCCTACCGGCCGAGATCGGAATCGGCCCCATAGTCTATGAAGGGTCGCCTGCGTTTTAGCCTCCTCTGTAGCCAGGGCTCTGTAGCGCTGTTGCGTGTCTGTCAATTGTCGGAGGACCTGTGGGTCTTTACCTGCGAGATAGCGGTGTTCTAGTGCCAGAATTTGGGTTTCCAGAGTGGTGAGCTCCTCCTGTGCCTTCCGCTTCTCCCATGCTATTCGGTTTTGGGCCCTATCGCGGATCACTGTCTTATAGGCCTCCCACAATATAACGCCCGACTGCACCGAACTCACATTTTCGGTAAAATACACTGTCGTGTCAGCCCGGAGCCCCTGTAACACCTCTTTGTTCTGCAGGTCCCAAGCCGATAGCCTCCAATTCCCCTGTCTCACCCGGGGCCTCCCTCCTCCCTTAACAAGCAGGGGTGAGTGGTCAGAGATTCCACGTGCCAGGTACTCTGCCTCGTAGACGGTACCAAAAACACTTCTTGGAAGAAAGACGAAGTCCAGTCGTGAATGAACCCTGTGCGCCCCAGAATAGTATGAGTACTGTCATGTGTCTGGATGTAATCTTCGCCACGCGTCCACCAAACCAAGGGTATCTGTCAGCCGAGTCAGCTGTGTAGTTGGAGGTGGGTCAGCACAGTCCCCCGAGCGGTCCATAGGAATGGACATTACATCGTTGAAATCACCCCCTATGATGTGTAACGTACCCGGTGTCTCCAGCAAGATATGAGTCACCCCATGAAGAGTCCTTGCCTGTAGCTTAGGGGGGGCATAGACCGACACAATAGTTACCTTTCGTCTCCCCCATATGCCTGTCACTCCCACGTACGTTCCCTGGGTGTCCGTCCATGTACGCGTTACCTTGTACGGGGGGGACTTTTTGATCAGGATGGCCACCCCCCGGGAGCCCGTGGAGTAGCCCGCGTGTGCTAGGATTGTGTAGGCCCCCCTCGCTAGGAACCCACATTTTGTGCCCTTGAGGTGGGTCTCCTGTAAGAGGACCACGTCTGGGCGGACCCGTTTTACGTATGAGGACACCAACCCTCTCTTGATTTTGTCCCCTAGGCCGTTTACGTTCCAGGTGAGTATCGTGTAGGAGTCAGTCTCCATCCCATTCGTGGGGAGCTTATGATCACGCAGTGGACCCATGAGCATGGATGATTATGTTATACCTCTTGCGGGGGAAGTAGGTGATTGTGTACGTCGCCGTGACTGTGTGACCGCTGAGCAATGAACCATAACAAAATAAAATAAACCCAACAATAGGAACTGTTGAAACCCACCCGTCCTCCGCCCCCCACCCCACCTCCCTCCTCCGCAATGTTGCATCCCCCGCCAGTCGCTAGAGAATGAGCCTTAGGGTGGTGGAGGTCTGTCGCCCTCCCAAGCCCAACTTACGCCACAAGTTCCAACTCTCGCAGCGTTCCCAAAGTCCTCTGAGAGGGAGCCTCCCCTGGCAGTAAAGGTCAATGAAGAGGAGACTCTGAAACAGAAAAGAGGAAGAAAAATAGACAGAATAGAGGAAAAGACCAATAGAGTGTGAAAATGATAGAGAGAAAGGGCTGCAGGGAGCCCGAGTCTATAACCACTCCAAGCCTCTTGCCTACGATTCCGTGGATGTCTACGAACACTCCGCAGGTTCCGGCGGACGGAGCAGGTGAATAAAAGGAAAGAAAAAGAGGGGGGGTGGGTGTCCAGCTTGCATGCACCGGAGTTTCAGTCTGTGTCCACGGACAACCTCGCAGGCCCCTGGTCACGAATGCGAATCCGGTGGTTCTCCCTGTAAGGCCAGAGCGTCTGTTACTGCATCTTGTTCCATTGCTATTATTTCAGCCGCCAAGGGGTGTAAGGAGGGACCCTCGTCCACCTCCTCTCCGGAGGTAGAGTCCCTGCCAATTCTTATTCTTGAGCTCTAAGGTGATGTTAATAAGGCTGTGTAAGTCATCCTTAAGTTGCTTTAAGTCCCATGAGATCTCAGCGAGTCTGGATTCAAGTGATGTGTGGGAGAGCAATGTTGTGTATTGTGAAAGGGGGCCCGGGGGAACGGTGCTCAGGACTGTGGTGTTGGGATAACTCTGGTCATGGAGATCCAGCTGAGAAGTGGATGGGTTGGCGATAGGGTAGAACTTAAGGAGGAGGGGCTGAGGAGAACTTACAGGCTGGCTGTGTAAGATAGCTGGGGACGTTTTGGTGGTGATGCTCTTCAGAGAAGAGGGGTCAGTCTCCAAGGTTAACTTAGAATGGTCCTTGGGGAGTGTTAGACCTGTCAGCCTTGGGGTGGTCTCCTCCTCACTTTTTGCCCTCTCGCCTCCTGCTCTGGACTATATCTTTTTGTTGGACTTAGGACGCTGGGCACTTTTCCCATGCTAATCAGTGCTAAGGTGCGGGTGCTCTCCCCTAAAACATGGTGACTTTAGCAACCCTATCTCAGGGCTCTGTGATTGCAGTGAGGCTTACCCCTTCCATAGGCCAGCATTGGAAATTCCCTTATACCCCCTTTAGGTGGTAACTCCTGAATGGAAGGAGTAGATATGTCATGTTTGGTATGGTTGGAATGGTAGTGAGGAATCCTCTCTATTGGTGTGTTGGGTTTCACCATTACTGTTTCAGAAATGCCACTTTTAGAAAGTGAACATTTGTCTGTCCTTCACTCAACTTTGTGTACCTGCAGCCTGCCCCAATCCACGTCTGGCCGGGGTAGCAGCCCCACGCTTGCATACTCCCTAGACTCCCCCAAACACAGGAAGGGCTGCCTCCATCTACATACCGATGGCCTCCTTGGGCTGAGAGGATTTAGTGGTGATTCGTACTTACATCTGAATAGGCTGAGCCCTGCCACCCTACAATAGGCTTAACAACCCTGCTTTGTCAGGGCAGACAGCCAGGAACTAAGTCAGGTAAGACAGGGAACCCCCCAGAACTTCAAAGACCCTTCCAGAAGCTTCTGCCCCCTTCTAGTAGCTGGACACTAGGGTATAAAAATAGGGCTATGACCCCACATCTTTGTGACACTACTGAACCTGCACAGAACCCTGCTGGAGTAAAGGCTGCTGCCCTGCTTTGTGGAACTGTCCTCCTGCCTGCTGGACTCTGCCCTGCTACAAGAACTAAGGATTCATCCCAGAGTGTCTCCAAGGGCTGCTGGTGCCTCCTGACTCCCTGAGGTCTCAGGGATTAAAGACCTCGCAGCCCACGAGCCGCCTCTGTCACCCGACATCACTCGCTTATTGCCGCGGCCTCAGCGCACTGTGTCTTTCTCGAGCCAGACCTCCCTGTGGTGGCAGAGTGTCAATTGCGAACTCAGCACGGGCACCTGAGCACTGCAACCCCCCTCCCGACCATGTGCCGGGACAAAGAGACTGCTGAAGACCCTGACGATGTCACTGCCAACCCAGCTGCACCCTGCAGTGCCAGGTGTCTCTCCAAGGCTGCGCCTCCGCGATAGGGACATCACGCTCGAGGACGGTGCAGACAGTGACTCTTCTCGTGGCCTCCCCGCAGGTAAATATGGTGTGTAGCCGGCCCCGGGCAACCCCTGAGTCCCGACGCCGTATGTCTCGTAGCGGGGCACTTACCTACTTGTGATTTGACTGTCACCATGTCCTGAACAGGACCAGCGTCTCTACACCGCGCCCCTCAGGGTTGGGATTTTGAGCTTCACGGGCATCACGCGGCAGTCCCCAGTAAAGCCTGAACTGCCCTGATAGAAGCGCATCGGCTTCTTGGACTGCAACCGTTAATGTACTTCCCAAAACTACTGCAACGGCCCTAAAATCAGTCCTGTTGATCTTTTGCTCTTAAGCACTGCTTGAAATATAAAAGTGTATAACTCTTAAACCCCTGATTGAATCTTCATCATTGTGATCTCAATCTTTTATATATAAAAAGGAACTGCTATTTTTCTAAGCCTGTGTTGAGTCTTTTTGCAGCGTTTTCATTGGGTTACCGTGGTGTGTTACACAAATACTTTACACATTGCCTCTTGGGATAAGTCTGCCTGCTTTACGCCAACCTACCAGAGGGTGGGTACAGGATTCCCTAGGGCATTTTGGAGCTTACTCTGAATAGAGTGGTGGTCCCTACTTGAACAAGGGTGCATTCCCCTGCCAATTAGATACCCAATTTCTAACATTGGTGATCAGTGGTGAGGATAGGACTTGTTCGTGTGTAACTCCATACAGTAATTTAGTGTGTGCTGCAACTCTACACTTGAGTCAATTTAAACCTTTTTCTGATTGGCAAAATTCTTGTCTGTCCTCTCCGATTGGCATTTTTGTTTTTTCAAACTCTCCTTGATTGACGGCTGTGAGGAGTTCTTTCTCAAAGTCCTTTGCCTAAGTCCCATTGATTTTCTCTGGAAACGTCTGTGGTCCTACCTAGCAAGATGGAATTCGAGCTTGCCAACCTGGAAGCTTACACAGTGTTACAGCTCAAGGAATTCTGCCAGGATAAAGAGGTGTTCTACAAGCGAAGCGCCAAGAAGGCAGAGCTTCAGAAAGCCTTGAGAGCATGGGCAGCTGCCCACTGAGAAGAAGTAGGAGACCAGGAAGGATTAGAGCGAGACGCCACAGAGGATCTTGACCCACTGCCTACAGAGGAGGGACATACTTTTCTCCCAGAACTTAGATTCCGTTCGAGGATAGGCAGCAGTATATTTTCAAGGAGCCTGTCCTCAGAGGAATTGGAGGACAGGAGAGAGGAGAGACAATTGAAACTGGAGCTTGCCAAGCTGGAGCAGACTCGTGAAGAAAGGAGGCTGGCCATGGAAGAGAGGAAACTTGCCCATGAGCTCAGCCTGAAAGAACTGGACATCAGGGCCCTACAAATAGGGTCCAGCAACACCACGAATGGTGGTAGCATACCGACGGAGCTTCAAGTGAGTCCAGGATCTATATGCCCAAAAATGTGGTGGCCAGTTTTAATGTGGGGGATGGCTAGCAGCCTATGAGGTGTCTTTAGGTGCCCATGGGGTCCCAGAGAGTTACTGGGGAGGTAGCCTATACAATTACATGCCTCCGGTGGGGAGGGCCACACTCCTTATGCTAGAAAAGGCAGATCAGACCAATTACCCTGTCACGAGAGCCGCCTTAGTTAAAAAGTTTGGTCTTACCCCTGAAAGGTATAGGCAGAAGTTCAGGAGTAGCCACAAACTCCCTGCACAGAACTGGGTAGATTTCCTGGATTACGCTAGTAAGGCACTTTTTTTTATATATATATTTTTATTGAGTTTTCATCCATATAACATCTCAATATTGTAGTGGTAGCAATTACAAATCATATGCATTCGATCTGTCCCATTACACAAATTAAAATAACAGTACAGTTCCCGCTGTTAAGGACAGAATTACACCTAATATTCGGTGCTATCCACCTCATACCACACTTGAATATAGAAAGACAGTATCCAAGAACAAATCTAGATAATTCAACTGTAAACACCCCACCTCCCCACCCCCCCCGGGTCACCTTGGGATACACCTCCCGGCATCATATATCACGGAATATTTAGCACCAGTCTCCGGGGCTCACCAGTGGGTCTACTAATCAGGATTAGTCTCTGATCATGCTCTCTACTCCGACCCATGTCCAACTGACTGCGTTCCCCCAGTGGCATGTGTAAGGGGACTCTCCTCCTCCACCTCTGGAGGGACCTCTGAAATCATGGCCTGCCACGCCCTCACGTCGTCCTCTAATTTGTCGTCCCTACGGACTCGTCTCATGCGGATTAGTTCCGCTGTGGCCCATTCCTCCAAGTCTTTGGTCCAGTTTGCCATCGTGGGCGGCAGCGCGCTCATCCAGCTAATTGCAATCCGTCTTTTGGCCAGCACTAGTCCCAGCTGCAGAAACCTTCTTGTAAGCTTCTTGCCCTTGGGCCTTGGGATAAGTCCCAAAAGTACCTGCCTAGTGGAGTGTGGAATCGACCACCCTGTTACCTGCTTTAAGCGGTCTAAAACCGCCTCCCAAAAGAGTTTCAATTTCGGGCATTCCCAGGTCTAATGTAAGAACAGAGCGTCATTAGAACCACATTTGGGGCAGTGAGAGGAACGGTCTGGATAAATTCTATGTAGTGTATGTGGAGTCAAGTATGTTTGATGCACAATATTAAATTGAGTAAGCTTAAATCGCACATTTGAACTAATTTGTTTGACCTCTACATGTACCTTTCCCCACTCTGAATCTGTCAAGGGCTCTTCTAGTAGTTCGTCCCATCTGGCCTGCACTGGTAGCGGGTCTGCGGCAAGGTCCTCTCTTAATGCCCTGTAGATATGGGATACTAATCTGCGGCCCCCAGCCATCGTACTGAGGGTCCGGAGTGTGGCAGTTATGGGTGGCTCTTCAGGGAATGATGGCCATATTTCCTGTGCGACCGCCGAAATCTTAGCGTACTGGAGATATTGTCCCCGGCCCAAATCGAACATTGATTCAACTTCCTCTCTTGTGAGGAATCGTTGCCCCAGGTATAGATCCCCCATAGTGGCACAACCTCCCGCCGTCCACCTAGTGATGGCCATATGTTGGCTTATTCTTTTGAACGGGATCACCGCCCATAGCGGGGCCTCCGGAGCATACGGTGCTCGTTTCACTACTGTTTTAATTGCATATTCCCATAGTGTACCCACATGCCTAATGACATAGGGAAGGTGCGCTGGTACCCTCGATCCCATCATGAGGAGATCCGGAAGGGGAGTCTCCCCATGGGTACCCTCCAACAGCCGTTTCTCCCAATTGTCATTTTCATCCAGCCAATGTATCGCATGTTGAAGTTGTGTCGCTATGTAATAATATGTAAACCTGGGCACTTCCAGCCCCCCCCCGATCCCACGTTCTCTGCAGAGTATCCAGCTTCACTCTCTTCCTTTTAGATCGCCACAAAAGCTCTACCAGCAGTCGATCCAGCCTTTGGAAGTACACCCATGGGATACGATAGAGAGAGCTCTGCAAGACATATAGGCATCGTGGAAGAACCACCATTTTAATCAGGGCAATCCGCCCCATCAGGGATAAGGGGATGTCTCGCCAGAACCCAATGGAGCTCTGAACACCCTCCATGCATCTCCCCACGTTGTGCTTCAGGTATACTTCCTGCGTGTGTGCCAACCGGACCCCAAGATAGCGGACCGTGTCAGTGACCCAACTCATCCCCTCTACAGGCAGAGCGTCTATCCCCACTTCCCACAGGTTGCCCATGGGGAAAAGTTTAGATTTCCCCGGGTTAAGGCAAAGTCCTGAAATCTTGCCCAAACTAGTGAGCTCCCGGAGGAGCTCAGGGACCGCCGATTCAGGGTGTCGGAGGTATACCATGGTATCGTCAGCGTACATTGACACGACATGAACCGAAGTCCCCAGCCGAACTCCCCAGCCTTCCATTCGTCGTCTGAGGGTAATCGCCAGAGGCTCCATTACGAGGGCGAAAAGGAGCGGCGACAGGGGGCAGCCCTGTCGGGTACCTCGTTGGAGTTCCAGCCTATCCGATACCTGGTTCCGGAGGCGAATCCGAGCCGTAGGTTTACAGTAGAGCAATTTCAGCCATCGTAAGTAGTCGTCCCCCAATCTCATTCGAGCAAGAACCAGCCACATATAATCCCGGCTCGGGGCACCGTCGAACAGGTTCGGTTTAGGTGTGACGCGAATTCCGAGACAATCGCATCCTGTGTGTATATCATCTTCCCCATGTTGTCCTGGAGCTGTAATACCGGAGCACGATCCGTCTCCGTCTTAATCAACCGAGCTAGTAGTGCCCCCGACCTGTCACCCTCTACATGAAGCCTCTGTCTATAGGTGGTGTATTTGTATTTCTCTAGTCGCGACCAGGCTGCAAGTAACTCCCCCTTAAAACGCACCCACTCCGTTCTATCAGCAGGGGCCCGGTGCAATGTAGTCTCCAGGGTTTTTAAACGTTTCTCTAGGGAATCAATATCTGCGATAAGCTGTCGATGAACCCCATAGGTGGTCTTCATACAGACCCCCCTGATGACAACCTTCATGGCCTCCCATTCCGTAGACCTCGTGGCAGTGGACCACCAGTTCTCCTCAAAATAATATCGGAGAGCCTCCCTCACAGTCTGTATAAAAGGGGGATCTGTAAGGGCCTCAGCTCGAAGGCGCCATAATGGAATGGGCGGTTTACCCGGCCCGGAGGTCAGGGTTAACAGCAATGGCGCGTGATAGTAAGGCACTTGAGGGCTGGGTGAAGGGCAGCAATGTAAATGATTATGAGGGGTTGTATGACTTGTTCTTGAGAGAGCACCTTCTAGAGAAATGTTTTCCAGAGCTGCGCCAACAAATGGGGGATCGCAAGCTAACTAGCCCTAGGAAGCTTGCTGAGGAGGCAGACATGTGGGTCAGCACCAGGGTGTTCATCGAGGGATCTGGGGGGACTCCCAAATGGGTGGTCAGGGTTCCAACCAGAAGAAAGAGGGGGAGATAAAAAGAAGGGGTTCTCCAAAGACCCCAAAACAATTCACAAGGGAAAGGGTCTGGGTCCCAGCCCCAATCTGGCCACCAAAAGCCAACTTACCCTGACAAAGGTCAGCAGCCCAGAAATAACTGGTGCTATGAGTGCGGTGAGCTTGGACACTACAAAGGGGATCCCAAGTGTCCAAAAAGAGCACCCCCTCCCAATGGAGGCAAGAACCCTGGGGTGGCTAGTGTAGCATTGGGGGAGGAGTTGGTCTCTGTTAATGGGGATGAGTTGACAGGGCTTACATTAGTGTCCCTGGGAGACAGTGAGATGGTTCCTAAGATCCATGTGCCATGCAATACTATCAAGTATAGGCAATGGGTCACCATCAACGGCCAGGGGATAGAGGCCCTGAGGGACAGAGGTGCCAGCATGACTATGGTAAGGAGTCAGCTGGTGTCCCCTGAGCAGATGATTCGCGATGCATTTCACCCAGTTGTGATGGCTGACAACAGGGAGGGTCACTATCCCGTGGCCCAGGTTCCATTTGAGTGGGGAGGGGTTTCAGGTCTTCTAAGAGTTGCTGTGAGCCCTGCCATGCCGGTGGAAATGACCTTGAGCACACTGTTTGGAAAGAGGTGGAGCTTAAAGTGCATGTGGAGATGTTGGAGTTACCTGAGTGGATCTCAGCTACCACACAGTCCGTGGTTGCCCGAGAACGGAGTCTAACCGAGCTGGAGCCTTGAGCAATGGCCCAGCCAGCTGCTAAAAAGGGGAAAAGCAGAGGGCGTGGGAAACCAGCCCCTAGATGGATGGGGCACCTGTGGTGGCCGCCCCGGAGTCCACAGAAGG
The DNA here is from genome assembly GCA_963921515.1 of Calotriton arnoldi. Taxonomy (NCBI): domain Eukaryota; kingdom Metazoa; phylum Chordata; class Amphibia; order Caudata; family Salamandridae; genus Calotriton; species Calotriton arnoldi. The sequence continues at coordinate 702,074 of CAWUFW010000477.1, read as the reverse complement.
GGCCGTTGCTCCCCTTGGTGACTTGCCTACCCATGCGGATTGGCAGGTGGAAGGAGGACCCAAGAGGGAGGAGTTCTGTAGGGCACAGATGGAGTGCCCCACCCTTGAGGGCATGCGGCACCAGGCCGAGGCCCAGGCCACAGGCAATGACTCTGGGAACTATCATATCTACTGGGAGGATGGCCTCCTTTACAGAGAGCCTAAGGCTCCTGTGCATGGGTCATCAAGGGCCCTATTGGTCCCCCAATGCTACAGGGCCTTCTTGTTGGAGGTGGCTCAATAGATTCCTTTGGCAGGACACTTGGGCCAAGACAAAATCTTTTCTAGGCTTGTCCCACATTTCTATTGGCCCAAGATGAGGACCTCCTCATATACGTTCTGCAGGACCTGTGTGACCTGCCAAGCTAGTGGGAAAACAGGGCGAAGCTGAAGGCTCACCTGGAACCACTACCTTTCGTTAGCACCCTCTTTGAAAGGGTGGGCATCAACATTTTTAGCCTATGGATCCCCTGACCTCTTCTGGTCACAGGTTTATCCTGGTTCTGGTGGATCATGCCACCCGGTACCCAGAGGCAATCCCTCTGAGGATCATCACTGCACCTGTGGTGGCCCAGGCCATGATGGGGATTTTTATCAGAGTGGGTTTCCCCAAAGAAGTTGTGTCTGACAGGGGCACAAACTTCATGTCTGCATATATGCAGGCTATGTGGAAAGACTGTGGGGTTATTTATAAGTTCTCCACCCCTTACCACCCCCAGACAAATGGGCTTGATGACAGATTCAACAAGACCCTGAAGGGCATGATTAGAAGTCTGCCTAAGGGCCTGAGGAAAAAGTGGGACATCCTCTTGCCCTGCTTGTTGTTTTCCTACCGGGAGGAACCACAGAAGGGGGTGGGCTTCAGCCCCTTTGAACTTCTATACGGGAATATAGCCCTTTACATTGCATGCGTTTACAACGCATGCGATTACAACACGGTCGTTACAACGACCGTGTTGTTACATCGCAGTACCATTACAACGCAAGTCGTTACAACAACTTGCTCTAGGGGGCGCGCTGGACTTAGGAATAGTATAATTTACTATTCCTACTCCAGTGTGTACAACGGTAGGGAAGGTGTTGGAATAGTAAATTATACTATTCCTTAGTTTACAGCGCCCCCTAGAGCAAGTCGTTGTAACGACTTGCGTTGTAATGGTACTCTGATGTAACAACGCGGTGGTTGTAACTACCGCGTTGTAATCGCATGCGTTCTAACGCATGCAATGTGATGGCTGTTTCCCCTGTACGGTCACCCTGTTAGGGGACCTCTCAGCTTGGTAAAGGATGGGTGGGAGAAAACTCCCAGGAGAATTCCACAGGATGTAGTAAGCTACATGCTGGCCTTCGTAGCCAAATGGCTAAGTTGTGGAAACAAGCTTCTGACAACTTAGAGGCCAATCAGGCTATAATGAAGGAGTGATATGATCAGAATTCTACCACTGTGGAATTAGAGCCTGGACAGAAAGTGTGGGTTATGGAGCCTGGGGAGCTCAGTGCCCTACAGGACTGCTGGATGGGTCCCTATGAGGTGGTGGAGAAAAAGGGTAAGGCCACTTACATGGTGGACCTTAAGACCCCCAGGCAACCCCACATGGTGCTACACGTCAACTGCCACAAACCCAACTATGAGAGGTCTGAGCTCACCTTCCTGATGGTGACTGATGGGGCAGAGGAAGAGGAAAGTGAACCTCTCCCTGTCCTCTAAGCCTCAAAGGAGAAGGATGGGTCGGAGCAGTACTCTTCCATATTCTCCCTTACTCCTGGGACTACCCACCTATGTACCCATGACGTGGACACAGAGGACAGCCTCCCTGTCAAGAATAAGTCTTATCGGCTGTCGGATAATGTGAGGTCCAGCATCAAGAGTGAAGTCACCAAGATGCTGGAGTTGGGGGTAATAGAACACCCAATAGCCCTTGGTCCAGTCCTGTGGTTCTGGTACCAGAAGCTGCCCCACCAAGTACGACACCTGAACTCGGGTTCTGTGTGGATAACAGAGGGCTAAATTCTGTAACCAAGACTGATGCTCATCCCATTCCTCGGGCGGATGAGCTCATTGAACGGCTAGGGGCTGCCCAGTACTTGAGTACCTTTGACCTCACGTCAGGGTACTGGCAGATTGCCCTAACCGATGAAGCTGAGGAGAGGTCAGCCTTCTCCACCCCAGAGGGCCACTATCAGTTTAGGGTGATGCCCTTTGGACCAAAGAACGCTCCTGCCACTTTCCAGCGGCTGGTGAACCAGGTCCTCGCTGGTTTGGAGGCATTCTCAGCTGCTTACCTGGAACACATAGCTGTCTTCAGCAGCAGCTGGGAATACCATCTCTGTCACCTCTGGGAAGTACTTCAGGCCTTGTGGCAGGCAGGCCTGACTATCAAGGCCAGCAAGTGCCAGATAGGGCATGGGTCGGTGGTGTACTTGCTACACCTGGTGGGCGGGGGTAAGGTGCAGTCCCTACAGGCCAAGATAGAAATCTTCCTGGCCTGGGAGCCCCTAAAAACCCAGACTGAGGTCTGGGCCTTCCTGTGCCTCACAGGGTATTACCGGAGATTTGTCATGGAGTATGGCACCATCGTTGTCCCCTTGACTGAGCTAACCTCTAAGAAACAACCCAGAAAGGTGATCTGGACCAAGGCTTGCCAGAAAGCATTTGACTCCCTGAAGCAGGCCATGTGTACAGCTCCTGTGCTCAAGGTCCCTGACATCTTCAAAGAATTCATTGTTCAAACGGACGCCTCAGAGCATGGTATAGGGCCAGTACTTTTGCAACTCAATGTGGAGAGCCTGGACCAACCTGTGGCCTTCATCTCCAGGAGGTTACTCCCCCGGGAACAGAGGTGGAGTGCAATAGAGAGAGAAGCTTTTGCTGTGATCTGGGCACTGAAGAAGCTGAGGCCATACCTGTTTGGCTCCCACTTCCTGATTCAAACAGACCACAGGCCCCTCAGGTGGCTCATGCAAATGAGGGGCGAAAATCCAAAATTTGTTGAGGTGGTCCATTTCGCTAGAGGGTATGAACTTCAGGGTGGAACACCGACCCGGAGTAGACCACGCCAATGCTAACGGTCTGTCCAGGTTCTTCTGCCTTAGTGATGAGAACTCCCTAGAGGTTGGGTAGCTCTCCCCACTTTCAGCTGGAGGGGACACGTGTTAGACCTGTCAGCCTTAGGGCGGTCTCCCCCTCACTTTTTGCCCTCTTGCCTCCCGCTCTGGACTATATCTTTGTGTTGGACTTAGGACTCTGGGCACTTTACCACTGCTAATCAGTGCTAAGGTGCGGGTACTCTCTCCTAAAACATGGTGACATTGGCAACCCTGTCTCAGGCCTCTGCCATTACAGTGAGGCCTACCCCTTCCATAGGCCAGCATTGGAAATTCCCTTATACAACCTTTAGGTGGTAACTCCTGAATAGGAAGGAGTAGATATGTCATGTTTGGTATGGTTGGAATGGTATTGAGGAATCCTCTCTATTGGTGTGTTGGGTTTTACCATTACTGTTTCAGAAATGCCACTTTTAGAAAGTGAACATTTGTCTGTCCTTCACTCAGCTCTGTGTACCTGCAGCCTGCCCCAATCCACGTCTGGCCAGGGTAGCAGCCCCACGCTTGCATATTCCCTAGACTCCCCCAAACACAGGATGGGCTGCGTCCATCTACATACTGATAACCTTTTTGGGCTGAGAGGAAGGAGTGGTGATTCACATCTGAATAGGCTGAGCCCTGCCACCCCACAATAGGCTTTACGACCCTGCTTTGTCAGGGCAGACAGCCAGGAGCCAGGTCAGGTAAGACAGGTAACCCCCCCAGAACTTCAAAGACCCTTCCAGAAGCTTCTGACCCCTTCTAGTAGCTGGACACAATGGAATAAAAATAGGGCTCTGACCCCCACATCTTTGTTACACTACTGGACCTGCACAAAACTCTGCTGGAGTAAAGGCTGCTGCGCTGGAAGGATTGCCTCTTGGCTGTGCTTGACTGTTCCCAGGAACTACTGCCCTGCTTTGTGGAACTGCCCTCCTGTCTGCTGACCTGCGCCCTGCTACAAGAACTAAGGATGCAGCCCAGAGTGTCTCCAAGGGTTACTGGTGCCTCCCGACTCCCTGAGGTCTCAGGGATTAAAGACCTCGCAGCCCACGATCCGCCTCTGTCACCCGACAATGCTTGCTGATTGCCACGGCCTCAGCTCACTGTGACTTTCCCGAGTCAGACCTCCCCGTGGTGACAGAGCGTCAATTGCGAACACAGCACGGGCACCTAAGCGCTGCAACCCCCCTCCGGACAAGGTGCCGGGACAATGAGACTGCCAAAGACCCTGACGACATCACTGCCGCCCGAGCTCACCCAGCCGAGCCCGGTGTCTCTCCAAGGCTGCGTGCTCGAGGTCGGTGCAGACAGTGACTCTTCTTGTGGTCTCCCCGCAGGTAATTGTGGTGTGTAGCCGGCCCCGGGCAACCCCTGAGTCCTGACGATGTACGTCTCGTAGTGGGGCACTTACCTACTTGCGGTTTGACTGTCACCATACCCTGAGCGGTCCCAGCGTTTCTACACCGCCCCCCTCGGTTTTGGGAACTCCGAGCTTCACGGGCATTACAGGGCAGTCCCCAGTAAAGCCAGAACTGCCTTGATAGAAGAGCATCGGATTCTCAGACTGCAACCATTAATGTACTTCCCAAAACTACCACAACGGCCCTAAAATCAGTCCTGTTGATGTTTTGCTCTAAAGCACTGTTTGAAATATAAAAGTGTATAACTCTTAAACCCCTTGATTGAATCCTCATCATTGTGATCTCAATCTGTTTTCAGGGAAATCACTGAATTATTTTTCTTCTTTACGGTGGTAAATGCGGGACGACTGAGGCAAAGCAGGTATTACAGAGGGTGAGATGCCTTGACAAAAGTGTGACTAGAGGGTCCACCCCCTCGGCCTATCCCAGGTAGCAAGAGGCTACCACTGTAATGAAGAAAAATAATTCGGTGATTTCCCTGAAAACACAGTGGGTTGTAATTACAATCCACTCACACAATCCCTGCATGCCTTAACGTGCATGCTGGTTACTTTTGGTCCTGACGAAAGCCATTCTGATCCTGAGAGGCACTATTGGAAAATGGCTGAAACATGTAGACCGCTTTAAGGATAAGTTGGATCAATTTAATATCCCAAATTTATCCCCCACTGTATTTCATTTAACATTGACCAAGACTTCCTTGATTAAAACTTATTTCTATTTGACTGGAAATCTTGTGCCAATTTTAAATAACTGCACTTTTCACTAATTAACTCACCATCACTGTTTTCCCCTCAGAAAAACCAAACCAGGTCTGCCGTAATCAGGCATTGCCGCACACCCTGGAAGCATTCGGCGACCAGGGTGGGAACCCAATGATGAAGCATGTCACCTACTAGGTAGGTGAGTGCGGGTTCTTTTAAAAAACCCTATGGGTTCCAAGGCAGTATACCAAAAGAACCATGAATAGGGGGTTATAGGTATAGTAGTGAAAGAAACAGGAGACCCGTTCTCATTGTGTTATTGTACTGATTATTTGGGAAGAGCAACGGGTATCGTCTTCTTGCTTCTCACTCTCTGATTGATGATTAGTCAGCAAGTCCAGCAAGTCTACTCAGAACAGGTTCACCCCCTCTATCTGGTAAATTAATCAATCTTATCTTGAATCTTCTCGGGAGCCTTCTGCATCTTCTGCTCAAGACTGTGGGTGACTTTTCTTACCAGTTAAGCTAGCCATTTGTTTTACCATCTTGCCATTGGCCGAGGCAATTTTTGAAGGTAGTACTAAATTAGTGAAGCATTTCATTTTGGCTGAGCATTGTTTGCTTTCTGGGAACTCTCTCACTGCATATGTTGCCTGGAATATGTTGTGCACGGTGTCTTTTTGTCATTTTCTTATGTCTTGTTCTGTTATTCATTTCTTAGTTTCTTTGCTAGTGCCTTTTCCTTTCTGGGAGGGTTTGAATTGAATATATATATCCATTTTGATCTGTTGCTCCTCTGCTTGTAGTATATTGTCTGCCCCATTCCCTATATGTCTGAGCTGGTGTCTGGAATGCTGAGAGTGAATGTTGTGATAGAATATTGGTGTGGGATGTGGAGTGGAACCTGGGAGATAGAGGCAGTTGGAGGGGGGATGGAGCCCTGATAGGACCTACATGCTGCTGTAGCCTAAGGGCCTAACATGAAATTAAGAACATATCACCTCCCTAAGTAGGTCCAGCCTCTTGTATGAAGACCCTGCCTTCCATCTTCAACATTGCTGTAACATGCGTTTGATTATTTTGGTTTATTATGCTGCTGACGTTTCAGGTCTGGTGAATCATTTACAAGTAAAGTTCCAACAAATAGGAAGCATGATATAGACAAACCTATCTCTCACCTACATCCCTCGTGGGTGATGGATAGGCTCCTCCATTTCACACATTGGAGCCTTGAGTCAGAGTTCTGGTTCTTCTAACATGTACATTTAGTGTGCCGGATGCTAAATTTCACTAGAACAACTTAGCCTTTGCTTTATTTGCCATAGACTTCTGAAGTGAGTGGTCCTCTGATATGCTTTTAGATCTTCATTTGGGTTGGGGTGTCCCTCCACCTACCACACGCCTCTTTCCTAGTCTTCGGTTTGCTTGACTCCAGGTTCTTCCTTTCATTCAGACACTGTCAAAACTTGCCTGTAAGAATCCATGTACTTCTTTCATGAACTGTCATTTGCACAGGGATGTATGTTTAAAATGTTGGTGTGTGATTCTTCCAGTAACAACACATCAAATTCAATAACCTGTTGTCAGAAAAAAAGTAGAAACAAAAACAACACCGGGGTTCAAGAGTAAACTAAAAAGGGAAACAGTATAGAAAAAGAATGCAATGCCAACCAAACATTCCTCACAGATAAAATACGAAATCTAGAAGTACAAATTGAAAATAATTAGGAAACACAGTTTCCCTGATATCATTTGGGTAAGGGAGAAGGTAGGGCAATCATATGTTAAAGTATTGATGGCTAACCATCCTGAACAGGACACAGTTGCAATAAGGCTTTCTGTTGCAACAATGCATCAATGCTCACAAAAGCAATTGGCCCTGCTGTGACTGAACTTTTAATGTAGACAAGGATTAGCAAGGGTAATAGGTCTCTTAGTTGTGGCCTATTGGCTATGCCAATGGTTTTTAGTCATGCTGTACAGCATTCCTGATGCAAACACAAGGTTCAGAAATCAACAAGGGGGGACAGGGAATGGCGGAGAAGCACACAGGAGATAGAAAACAAACAAAAAAGGTAGTTTCATAGGCGCACGCACCTCTCATGCACGCGTATACAAAATGATGCAAGTGTTGGTTTTTAATCTACCGAGCTGGATTGGTAAAAATAAAAACAAACAAGTAGCTCAACAGCATTTGTTTTTTTTTTTAAGCGCATGTTGAGATGAGCAACACAGGGCACGGGTAGTCTGAAGCATCACAAAGGATGCGGATGGGAGAAGCATCACAAAGGATTCAGGTGAGGGGAACAACACAGAGTGTGCAGGTGGGTGGAGGAAACAACATGGAGGGCGCGGATGGGGGAAGCAACATAGATGGTGGGGGGCTGGAAGCAAAACGGAGGGTGGACGTGGGGGGAGAAGCAACAGCTGAGAGAGAGCAATGTGGAGTGGGTAGGCAGAAACACATGGTTGAGAAAGCAACACAGGTGGAATAGGGGGTGGGGGAGAAGCACACAGGAGATGGAAAACAACATGGATGGCGGTCAGGGGGTATAAACATGAGTATAACAGCTGTAAAACACATGCACTAACATGGAGTGCTTAACCCAAAAGAATAAGGTCATGGTTGAAAAGCAAGTAGTGGAAGGACACAAGTAATGCATTCAAACTCCGGGGAGGGACAAACAGGAGGGGAAGGAAAGCCCAGTCAAGCTAATGAATAAAAAGTAAACAAATGAGAGTGACTATGAAGCCAACCAATTGTAAGCAATGGGCTGGTTCTAAGACTCCCAGGCTCTTAGTGCCAGGATACCCTCACAGGTGAGTTGTGCACTATACAGGTACATATAACATTACATGACACTGTAAGTTGACAGTATTTATTTTTGCAAACACACAGCTTGCGCTGTTTGGTAGGCAAGACCTAGAAATGACCACATTGAGTACAGTGTGATTAAGATTCTGTGGAATTCAGTCCTTCTTCTAAGGAGTCCAGTGGGGACCATGTAAACAATATGTATGGATAATTACACTGAAACAGCAGTGCTGAATTCCTGGAAAACTAGACAGGATCTAACAACAAACACTGTACATGATAAGTACAACCAGCGTATGATACATTATTGTGTGCATTAACTGATACACACAGGAGCTGCTTTTGCCTAAGACCAAAGTTTAGAGATTGTGCTTCTACCTGGTTTTGTCGTCTCCAACTAATGTATGGGTCATCTAACACAGTTTAAATCACCGCCCCTTCACCTCCTAGTACACTCCCAACACTTTGGCAAAATTGCATTCATTTTTACATACGATTAATTACACTTACTCTACTTATTTCTAACAGAACTTCTAAACCACCTCCTTGATATCCATGGTTGACCAATCACAACAAACAACGAATAACAATTACACATGTCTGTATCATGCCAAATGTTTCAGCGAGGAAGAGTGGACAGTTCACATAGACAGTGAAGTGCAGTGCACATGTACTCCAAAGCAGGAGTGGCTGCTACAGGGCAGTAATGGTGCGGGGAGGGGAAAGGGGGCTAAAAAAAAGAAAAGTAAAAAAAGTAAAATTCTCTTACCTGCCGGCCGCCGCCTCTCCTCCATCCTCTTTGGTCGACGTAGGAAACAGGAAGCACACAGGCTGCCAGACTCCATGACAGCAGTGTTGTGATTGGTCTGAGCGGCCTGGTTTGGTGCTCAGACAGGGAGTGGAAGGCTGTACATGTTCTCCACCCAGCTGTGCAATACTGCCAGGTGGAGAAATGTTTAGTGCGCAACACTGTTTGGCCGGCACAAAATGGCCGGCCAAACCATCATGCACACTTAGAAAGTGCCCACCACTCCTCCCCCTGCTCTGTGAGAAGCCCATCCCTGCCCCGCCCTGCACATAAACAGAGCCAGTACTGAAAAATAAAATGATTATAACATGGTGTTATTATCATTTTATTTGTCCTGTGGGGCGAAGCTTCTCCGCCTCAGCGGAGGAGCCGCCGCTGGTTTAAAGCATTACCCCTCACCTGCCTGAACTAGGGTGCATGAGTCCCTTATGGTCTTCTTCCATCACTGCTTCACAGAGTGGGCCAATGTCCCTTACAGGATACACCTTTAACAAAGTGACCATTGGATAATTTTACCTGCTAAACTAAACATGTAGCTCTTTTTGTTGTGATAGGCTTGAGCTTGGAAATACTGCTAGAACTTGGTATAATTGCTTCAATAACCACACCTATCAATCACATAATATAACATTCTCCGTTTAATCTTCAAGTACACATCATCTACCCAGGCCTTCCAGTCCCAGCTGTCCATTTTACCTCTGGGTTTCTTCTTAGTGACCAACCACCCCCAATGTCTTTGAGCATCAAGGCTTCTACTCATTTACCAGAACTTCTTCCTAAAATAAAACATGCCACCCACTAGAGTTTCGTCTCTGAGACAAAGAAAGAATCTTTCTTCTACAGATCATGCATCTAATTGATACCGCTTAAGCCCCATACTTCTAGCAATCTTCTAAACCTACTCCTGGCAACTAACAGGAAACCCAGAAGAAACCTCACCAGGGAAGATTTTTCACTCTAGTTCAAAACTAAGCACTGCAATTAGACTAAATGCCAATCTATTCCACAGAATTGAAAATGCACCTAATTTGGACTTCACACCCCTGGAAATTTAAAGGTAATGCCGTGTTCGAAACACTGTTCACTGTTTGCATCTAAATAGTGTACACCTTCCTTAGAATTGTATCCACGGAACCCAGCTGCCTTGTTCCCCTGCAGACTTGTAATATTCAAGCTCACACCCTGATAGCAGAACCACAGGAAACGTAGGTAGTCGAACATTGAAGGTTTATTTCAAGTAATTAGCAAGCGGGCCACAGCTGTCGTCCAACAAATGTCCACACGTTCTCCTCGCAGGGAGCTCAACACATTCTAAAGCATGTCACGAGGGTAAGAACCACGGCCTAGGGAGAGGAGGGAGGTGAGTATTACCTAGACATCTTCCCCCAGAATGGAGGATACCACACATTCCCCTCCTTTACAATTTACAGTAACAAGGGAGGGGAAGAAACAGAGAAAAGGAAACACAAAAAAACACAGGATCACTTGTCAACATAATGCTCTAAATATTTAGGAGGACAACCAACTCTGCCACTCACCCTGCTGTGAGTGTTAGTCTGCCCAGTCTCAGCAGGCTCAAAAGAAATGGCAACACCTGGCTTGTCAAACTCTCCTCCTTTTGAGGTGTTCGCTACAGTTGTAGGAGCAGTGCATCTCACCACCCTTCCCAGATTCCAAATTCGACCATCTGGTGTTTTGACTGCATTTCTGAATGACTTGACAATTCTTGTGGGCCCTGTGAACTCGGACCAGCTCGCTCTACCTATAGGAGCTCTGACTTTGACCAGGGCACCCACCTTAAACTTAATGTCTTTTACTGCATGTGTTTTGTCAAATCTCACCTTTCTATCAGCCATAGCCTTATTTTCCCTGTCTCTCCATTGCATCTCATCTGTTAGAGCAGTCCACCCCTTGTACCATTTCATCCAACCTGGTACCAATCTTGAGTTTGGCTTTCTAGCTCTCAATAGCTCAAAAGGTGTCATGTTAGTGGTTTGGTGATGGGTTAACCTGTAAGCCTCTAGATGTTTCAAGACCTCGTCCTTCCAGCACAACCCACTGGCTCTTGCTAACTGGATACCTTCTTTGATGGTTCTGTTAAATCTTTCGACCATCCCGTTGCTTTCTGGGTGGTAGAAAGCATATAACTTGTGTTTAATCCCATTACACTCAAGGAACTCCCTCATTTCTTTTGAGCAGAGCTGCACCACATTATCCGTCAGAATGCTGCTAGGTAAGCCTTCCCGAAGGAACACCTCCAGTAGAAATTTGATGACCGATTTAGTAGTGATCTCCGAGACGAACTTTATCTCGGGCCACCGGGAGTATAGGTCCATAAGTACCAGTATGTATGGGGTGCGATTTTCTCCTGGCAATGGGCCTACTATATCTAGAGCTACGTCAGCCCATGGGCCCTCAGGTGGTGACCTGCAATGCATGGGAGGGGTATGTTGTTTGAGTATCTTGTTGCTGGAGGAGCACGGTACACACTCTCTTATTTTCTTCTCAATATCCAAGTCCATGTTTGGCCACCAATAGTCTAGGCGTAACCTCTGTTTTGTCTTGGTAACACCCAGCTGGCCCTCATGAGCTAAGTTGACCAAAACCTCTCTCAAAATTACTGGAGGAACTAACTTTGTACCACAGAATAGACAATCATCCATACCTGAGAGTTCATCTTTAACCATCCAGTATGGTCTAAGAGACTCTTCTCGCTTGTCTAGGTCAGCCCAACCACCCTCGGTCTTCTCACACACTCTCTGCAGAAGCAAATCTGCTCTCAAATCATCTTTCCAACGTGCTTCTTCCACAGCCCCTTGGGTGATAACGCACACATTCTCATTGAACATCTCATTATCCTCCTCAATTTGCCTGCCAACATCGTTAGCTTCTTCAGGTGTTTCCCCCACCAGACCCAAGAGACAGTCTGCGGCTAGGTTCTTCACTCCAGGTATGTATTCAACCCCAAAATGGTATTCTTGCAGGCTCACCACCCACCTCCTGATTCTGCTCGAGATGGCATCTAGCCCTTTCTTTGTAAGGACTTCGACGAGGGGTTTATGGTCGGTCCTTATGTTGAACTTTGTTCCCCACACGAAGTCTCTAAATTTGTTGGTTGCCCAATGTACAGCAAGGGCCTTCTTCTCGATCACCGAGTAGTTAAACTCTGCCTGACGCAGGGAACGAGAAGCGAAAGCTATAGTCTCTTCCCCTTTTTCACTTTTTGGGTCAGGACTGCTCCCAAACCTTTTGAGCTGGCATCAGTGGTTATGATTGTTCTTCTGCCAGGAACAAAAGCTTTGAGGTTGGGTGCCTTGGCCAATGCCTTCTTGGTGTTTTCGAACTCCCTCTGGCATGATTCACTCCAGTCAAATGTTACCCCTTTTTTTCAGCAGATTACGAATCTGATAGGTACGTCTGGCAAGGTTCTGGACAAACTTACTGTAAAATTCAATCATACCCATAAAGGATTTAATTTCTTCTTTGCTTCTAGGTGGAGTGAGGTTAAGTATGGTGTTCTGCAGCTCAGTTTTAGGAAGTATTCCCTCCGCCGTTACTTTATGCCCCAGGAATTCTATCTCAGAGCATCCAAATCTACATTTCTCCCTCTTCACAGTAAGACATTGCTCTTGGAACCTCATCAGGACTTGTCTGAGTTCATGTTGTGTGCTATCTTCTCCAAAGATCAGGACATCATCCTGGTAGCATAGTACTCCAGGAATACCTTTTAGAAGGTTGCTCATGATCCTTTGAAAGACCGCAGCGGCCGATACAAGTCCAAATGGCATGCGCTTGAACTTTTAGGCCCCCATGGGCGTGATAAACGCCGTCAGTTCTTGTGACTCTGGGTGCAGCCTGACTTGATAATAAGCTGAGGTTAGGTCTAGAGTTGAGAAAACCTTAGCACCGGCTAAACTACACAACATCTGGGAGATGTTGGGCAGGGGATACTTGTCCACAATGACCTCTCTATTAAGTGCTCTAAGGTCTATGCACAACCGCACCGCCCATCACCTTTTTTGGCTGCTACTATGGGTGCCAACCACTCAGTGGCTTCCACAGGCTCAATCACTCCCAAACTGCACAATTTCTCTAATTCCTCTCTCACTGCATCCTGCATTGATATGGGCAGACTTCTCACCTTAGCTGTCACAGGTTTGCAATTCTCTTTGAGTCTTATTCTGTGGGCATAGTTCTTTAGACACCCCAAACGTTCTGAGAAAACATCTTTGAACTCTTCTTCAATCCCCCCTTGTGCTTTGCCCACCTCTTGTACCAAAATTTGCGGGTTTTTGTTACGGTTGAGATAGATTCCTAAATCCTTCTGCGCTTGCCACCCTAGAATGTTGTCCCCCCTTTTTGATACGTAGACTTTGGTGACAGCAATTCTATCTTTATAGCCAACCGTACTCCAGAAAAAAACTTTCATTTGTATGGGTTGTCCGCCGTAGCCCCCCGGCCTAACATCCATTCTTTGGAGTTTCAGCTTGCCCCCTGACACCTTCTCAAAGTCTTCAGTAGATATAATGGTCAATTTAGAGCAAGAGTCAAACATAGCTTCAATCTTTGTCTCTTCAACCGTAATGAAGTCTTTTGGGTTGCTCGCTGCCTCGCTCTCAATTTGTAAGACAATTTCATCACAGACACGTGTTGTGTCATCTCGATTGTTCCTTCTGTAGTTGGCATTACCCTTGCAGCAGACTCTAAAATGACCCTTCCTACCACACTTGTTGCAAGTTGCTTTGAGCATGGGGCACTCCTTGCTATTTGCCAAATGTCCAGCTTTGCCACACCTGTAGCAATTTCCTTTAAAACTCCAACTACTTTTGTTCTCTTTCTGATCTCTTTTAGCACACTTCACCACAAGTACATTGTCGCTCTCACACATTACTTCACTCACTTTTGTCTTTCCTTCACAGTCTTGTTTAATTTCACTAACACACTGTATCATGTGTTCCACCTGTTTAGCAACAATTAACACTTCCCCCAGGGGTGAGTCGTCTTTTAGCCACAACTCTTCTTGTATCCTTTCTATCTTGCATGTTAAAAGAAATTGGTCTCTTATACGTTCTTCACAGCCCCCCCAAATTTGCAAGTCGCAGCTAATTTTCTCAACTCTGATACAAACTTTTCTACTGTCTCACCTTCTTTTTGTCCTCTCTTTCCAAAGTGGTAACGTTCCATTATTGTGCTACTTTTTGACAAAAAGTGGATGTCTAGTTTTTTTAAGCTAATTTCATATTCATTCAAACCTCTGGCATCATTTGCATTCAAATCAGGGAGATGTTCTAGAATTTCTTGACCTTCAGCCCCTAGGTAGTGTAGTAATAATGCCACTTTCCTTTCTAATCCTAGATTAGGACCACAAACCACCGCATATTTTTGAAATACCTTTTTCCACTTGTTCCATTTCAAAGCTGGCTCACCTGGTATGGCCAGGAAGAAAGGTGGAGGTGTAACATTCTGCATGTTGTATATATTCAAATACTAATATGCTTCTACCATAAGAGATTTATTTAAAAAACTTACTTCTATAGTGCCCCCCAAAAGCTCTCAACCCACCAAGAATAGTTTTTTTCCATGTAAGCACAATGTCAGCTTAAAACAAATAGGAGACAATCAGGACATAAGAGCATGAGAGAGAATAACAGCGTGTAAGCAGTGAGAAAAATAAAATTCCACTAGATGGCGCTGTTATACTGTTTAAACTTTAGCAGAGGAACGGCAGTTCTGTTCTTAGTCAGCTCGTCGATCACTGCAGCTTCCTCGCAAAACATGTGCCCTCACTGACTGGAAAAGTGATATTCCTGGAAAGTCATCAGCCGTTCAAAAAGGTGGCAACGAGATAAATTACTGGGGAAAGGCGAGAACGTGACAAAGTGAGGAAAAGGAACTCTACTACAGTGGTAAGAGAGAAACTTTCCTTCGATGAAAATGGTAATCGCGCAATAACCACTCCACGCTGTTGTTAAGCGTAAAAGGCCATTTATTAGGACCAGGCTGCACAAACCAAATACATAACCAATAACATCAATTAACGATAACAATCCCCAACATCAACTTTTTCATCCACTCACTCCCTTCACGTAGCTCCCAACTCGCCTCTCATTCCACTCCATGACCCTTTCAGTTCCTCATCCACTTCTTCACTTCTCTTCAAGCATCCTCCCCTGTATCACCTGCCATTGCACTCATGCATCCACCCCCCCATCATTCACTCTTCCCCCCCCGAGGGATGGGTGCGCCCGTCAGTGACTCCCCCACCCCTCCAAAGTACCGCCAACCAGGGAACCCCCTTTAGGGCGGTCACCTGCCCCCGTGTCATGCTGTGCACCTTTCGCCCACCTAATCACACATTCCTCCTACACCAAATGGCCTCATTCCACAATCTGCTGATCACATCCCTCATCTCCATCATATAATATGCATTTCCCAATCTCGAAAGGTGCACACCGTCGTCCCTGAACAGTAGCGGTTCCTCCAGTCGTAGTCCTGTATGAGCAATCACTTTAATGTCCTTCTCCCCACAACAAACCTTCATCGCTCTGTTAAGTTTCCTGCGGGCTTTCTCCACTGCCCCATGTTTCACTGCCCCTCTCCAGACTTTCCGGGGAACAAACTCTGTCCACGCAATACATGTCCCCGCCATACTTTTTTTCATGCTCTCCAAGTCTCTTTGCATCAGCTGTAAGAGCGCCAAACCCGACAGCCGAATCAGATCATTTTCCCCCAGATGCAGTATTAGCAAGTCCGGACAACCTTTTTGAGAAACCATCTTCGTGAGGCAGGGCAAGAGTGCGC
Organism: Calotriton arnoldi; assembly: GCA_963921515.1. NCBI lineage: Eukaryota > Metazoa > Chordata > Amphibia > Caudata > Salamandridae > Calotriton > Calotriton arnoldi. Next base: position 686,399 of record CAWUFW010000477.1, on the reverse strand, counting down.
CTTATCGCATCCCTCCTTTTCCCCACCAATGCACCTCATGATGACTTCCTTTAAGTCCCAGGTTACGGCCGTATACCTGCTGCTCAGCATACTTTGATGCCCAGTGCATGAATGAGTGCCCAACGATCCAGGTGACCGTCTTGGTCACCGGGCCACCCACACATCCTATGGTGAGAAAGAAGCATTAGTGCACCACACACCCACCATCGTCCCCCATTCCCTTCAACCGTCTGTACCCCCCCAATTCCCCTTACTTCCGCACGTAGCGCTCGCAGCACTTAGACCTCCACCTCCCAATCTGCCTAATCCTATCCCAGGACCATCCCAGACGCGCTGCCGCCGTCGCCGCCCCAATGCGGAAAGAGTGAGTACCAAAACCAGTCGGATTCCTACCCAGCCGCCTCAAAGCCATGCGTAAAACCGCCAACAGCTGGGCCGCCGTCACCCGTTCCCCGGACGCATGACAGAAAACTTCCCCTGCCGGCACACTAGCCTGCCGCAAAAAACTCTGCCATTCTGTCACCGGGCCCGCTTCCGCACAGCCACTCTCATTCAGCCAGACCCATTTGCCGCTCCCCACCTGATCCGTCTTCGAATGCCCCAGCCAAATTCCCAGGCGGTCCCCATCCAATCTGACCTCCTCATACCTTCTCCCCCCTGCCCCCTTCGTGCCCAGCAACTCAGACACCCTAAAGGCCCCAAAGAACATCCACACCATACATAAACGAAAAACAGCCACTTCGGAACCGTCGTAACAACACAAAGGCAACGCCCCAACCAGCCTGACCAACAATTCAAAAGTAATCGCCTCCCTTGGCGCTCCCTTCCTCCCACCACCCCTCTCCCGGCCCCAACCTCTGAGCACTCTGCTAATGATAACATCTTTTGCCGGATCAAACCCCAGGAACAAACTGCCATAAAAAGATACCCCCGCCAGTTTCCCTGCTATCGTTGTTGAGGACAAACCCTTATCCATGCAATGTAAAACAAATTGTAACACTCCCTGTTCAACAGTCGGTCGGGATCCGGTCACCGTCTCCCCGCTCCAGCCCATAAAGGATTCAAACTCTGCCCAGGCCAGCCTGTAGCTGCGTCTCATGGTGTCGGCTACCGACTTCTACACCAGGCCTATCACCCTCACTCCCCCCAGGCCCAGATGCCGTCTGGCAGCTTGGTCTTGCACTGTTCCGCTCCAGGTGCCAGGTGCCAGTCACCGGAACCGTCGCCACTGCGAATGAGACAAAGCATCCGCAGTGTCATTATTCGCCCCAGGGACGCGTTTTGCCCGAAACACCACATTTAATCGCAAACATTTCAGCATGAAGCTGCGCAAGAGCCGCAGAACCCTCAGATCCCTTGCTTTCTGCCGGTTGACCAACTTGACAACAGTCATGTTATCCACATGAAACAGCACCGAACGATTCTGAAATTCAGCACCCCACACTTCCAGAGCCACCAACAGAGGGAAAAACTCCAGGAATGCAATACTTCTCCCTTGCTTCACCCAATGGGCCGGCCAGACCTCCGCACACCATCTGCCGTCCCAAAAGAGCCCGAAGCCAGCTGCCCCAGCCGCATCTGAGAAAATCTGCACTTGCCAAATCGTTCTTTCCTCCACAAAATCCAGCGACACCCCATTGAAATCAGTCAAGAAAGTCAGCCATGTTCTCAGATCCGCCCGGACCCCCATCGAAATCCGGACCCTGTGGTGTGGTAAGACTGCACCCGACATGACCATGCCGAGCCGCCTGCAGAACGTCCGTCCTGCCCTCACCACCCTGCACGCAAAATTCAGGAAACCCAGAAGTTGCTGCACCGCCCTCAACTCGATCCTCTTCTCCCCGATCTCCCACAACAGGCATGCCGGGCCATCCACTGAACCGAGTCTAGTTCGATCCCCAAAAAGGTCAACTGACAACTCGGCCCAGCTCTTTTCTCCGGTGCCAAAGGGACCCCGAAGCGGTGTGCCATTTCCTGAAACTGTGCCAATACCCGGCCACAGTCCCCTGATTGTGCCCTCCCCAGGAATAGAAAATCATCTAGGTAGTGGGAGATCTCCCTATGCCCGCTGATCTGTGTAAAGGCCCATTGCAGCAGAAATGTGCTAAACATCTCAAACAACGCGCAGGAAATCACGCAACCTATGGGCAAGACCTTGTCCACAAAAATAGCACCCGCAAACTGCATCCCCAGTAGCGAGAAATCCGCAGGGTGTATAGGCAGTAAACGAAAAGCCGATTTTACGTCACACTTCGCCAATTCCGCTCCCCGCCCACACACCCGAACGAGGCGGATCGCATCGTCCACCGAGGCGTACAGTACCCTTGAATCTGCTTCTGCGATGAAATCATTCACAGACGTCCCTTCCGGCCACGAGAGGTGGTGGATCATTCTGAACTCGCCCGGCTCCTTCTTAGGTACCACCCCCAGCGGTGAAATGATCAAATCGTCCACAGGCCAGTCGACAAACGGGCCCGCTATCCTCCCTTCGTCTACCTCCTTCCTCAATTTGGCTGCCACCACCTCCGGCAACTCCTTGGCCGATTTCAGATTGTCCACCCATCTCTTTTCCCGAGCGCCCTGATACCCCACTCGAAAGCCCTCCGTAAAACCCCACTGAAGTTTCAAAGCTGCCTCCCTGTCGGGGTAACGTGAGAGCCATGGACCCAGTGCCTCAATCTTAACTGGTGTAGGCGCCCTTCTGCCCAGCCTGCCCCCTCCCTTTGGTAGCCCACCATTGCTCAGAAGGCGAGGCCAAGGTAAAGCATTGGGTAAGCGCGTTTCGGCCCCCGCACTTGGAGCATTCATGTTTAAACTTACAGGGGTATCGTGAGCAATAGCCCCTGTTGTAGCTCCAACAGGCTCCGGTATTGTTTCCCCCAGGCTTGATCTGTGCCCCCGCACCCCCAGAACTGGGATTACTTCCCCCCGCCCCAACGTGGGCGGGCCGCGGCAGAAAGGACCGGTACGCAACCGGTAAACCACTGGCTGTGTGTGTGGATGCTGATGGATGTGTACGACATCCACTGCATCCACAGTTCCTGGTCAACTTCCCCCCAAGGTTTATCCAGGTTTACACTAATCCTTGCCCTAAACTCCTCATCGTAACTCAGCCAGGCAAATCCCCCAAAATGCATCTGGGCCTTTCTGATGAAATCTATGTACTTCAACAGTGCTATGGCCCTGTCCAGATGCTTCTCACAATAGATACTGGCATAAATGAGAAAGGCCGACGTCCAATTTTCCATATTCACGGGGACCCTAGGCCGCTTCGTGAGCTCCCATTCCTCCTCTTTAGAGCCCTCCTTCGCTTGTATCTCCCTGTGCAAGAGTTTAAACACGTCCACATATTCGCGTTTCCATATTCTATTCCTCGTCTTATCCGATAGATGTGACCCCAGTGGCATGGCCAGGCCCATGTAAGGCAATTTTTTGTGATGCTTTTCATCCCCTTTGTCACCCTTCTCCTCCGTCCCTTCTGTCTTGTCAGTCTGTACGCCCGTCACCGCCATCTGCTTGTCCCCCATGCCTTAGTCCCCCCTGCTATCGCTGCTGTGCCCTGTGGTGGCGCTATGGCGTCCCTCACTGACCCATCTCCCACACCTACCGACCGGCAGGCCTTCTTCCTCCCTTCTTTCGGCCCGCCGTCCCAGGCCGCCCACCATGCCCCCTCACTTGTCAAGGCCGCCTGTGCCCCTCCGTTCTGTTCTCTGACGGTGTTCGTCCTTGTGTTGTCCGCTTTCGCCTTGCCTCTCGTCGACTTTGCTGCCTGCAAAACACCAAGTCTGCTGTTGCTCTTCTCACCAGCCCCCCCAGGTCCTTTCGTCCAGTCATCGTCATCCCGCACCTCCCCTTCCTCCAACTCATCGCTCTCAGCACCATAATCCAACTCCACCTCAGGCTCCAACTCCACAGGCGTCCACAGCGCCTCCCGCACCGCTCTCTTCACACCCTTGCTTTTCTTTGCATGCACTCCTCCACCACCTGCCATACACGCCGCCGTTGCCCGCTCCCGTGATGGAGGGAAGGCCGCCGTGGACCCCCCTGCTGCTTCCAACCGGCGTCCCCGGGCCGTCTTGCACCCCGCCGGGCCCCCCAGCACTCTGCCGACCTCTGCCGGCTTGGATCTCCCGCCCCCAGGTCGCTCCAACCTGGGCGGGCCCCGGCACCATCGGGCCTCAGAGTCGTCCTGGCCGTCCCTACTCTTGACTGGTGTCGCCCGTCCTCCTCCACCCACACCCACTTGCCCCTGGACTCCCTCTCCCGCTCCTCCTGCTCTGCCCGCCATTCTTCCTCAGATGTGGGCGTAGGGGGCCCCTCAACCCCATCATCCCCGCCCTCCTCGCCCCTGGCCTCACACATCTCCGCCCACCGCAGCTCCGTTTCTTGTATGATGCAGCGCTGATCCCTGATCTGCTCTTCAAGAGTCATGCCCTCCCATCTGGGGAGAGCAGGAGAAGGGCAGCGCCCATCCCCCACCCCCCTCCCCTGCTCCCCCGGAGCTGCCACAACCTGGGCCTGCCCCAGGGCCCCCCGCGTCCACCTGTGCGTTGCCTAACTGTCCCTTCCCCGGGCCTCCTCTGTGCCTAACAAGGCCCGTCCGAGGCCCCCTGGAGAGGTCAATGGGAGCGTCCACCCATTGCCCCTCCTCGCTGCTTCGCTCCATTCCCTTCATGGCCTGATGCTGCCTCTGCTGGCTTCCACACCCTCCGGGACCCGCCCCGCCCCCCGCTCCGACACACCTGAACTCCCGGCCTGCCCGCCACCCCCCGGCAAGGGGGTCCCACTCCCCCACTCCCCCACTCCCCCGCCCCTCCGCCTCCGAACCGGCAGCATCCGGACCCAGTCTGGGCCCATGCAGCCCACCAGGCCTTCCCCCCTCCCGCAGGGGCCCACTAAGTCAGCCGCACTATCTCCCAGGCGTGGGGGCAGGCTCCGGCGCCTGCCGCCGCGTTGTGGCGCCATCTTCTTCACCCCGCCCCGCCCCCTCCCAGATGTACCTCTGTTGGCCGGTGGTGGCTCGTCCATGCAAGCCACCACCGCCGCTGCCACACCGGCCGACGCCGCCCGCGGGGCCCTGGACAGCCCTACCCATGCCTCCTCCAACACGCCTGGCCGAAGCAGGTCCTCACGGCCGGCGCGGCCTAACACACGCAGCGCCTCCCTCACTGCCTCTGCCGTCACTTCAGCCATTGCGACTCGACCCGCCTCCGCAGAACAAGCAGCCCGCCCTTTCTCACAGCAAGCTGAACCACAGGCCGGAAGCTCCGCAGTCCGTCGTAGCCAGAAAAAATAAACCCACGCCTAATGAACCCGTACCCCACTCTCATATCCTTAATTAACCCTATCCTTCCCGATGGTGCCGGAATGCAGGAAGAGGAAGTTGCCTTCCTCCCCTGCATTCTTATACCCCTCCCTAACCCCACCCCTTAACCCCAGCCTAGTCCTTCCTGCGCGAAAGACCCCGGGGGAAGACTAGTCTGCGACTTTGCTTCCCCTGGGGCCCACCAATGTCAACAGTTACACGTCGAGCTGTGCCAGTCAGGGTGACCGGCTTACCATCTCCCAAGCTATACACGGGTAACCCCTCACAGGTCAACAGCATTCAGAGCTGTGCCAGTCAGCGAGACTGGCTAGGATTTTCTCCTCTGGTTCCAATCTGTGTTCTGGTGGTACATGTAGGCTTGAACCTGTGTAGGTTTGACTCACTTTCTCTCGTGGTTTATATGAATAGTACATAATGTGGTAGTGCCAGTCAGCGTTTCTGACTAAACTTTCCCTCAAATAATTACTAGTGCTTTTGTCAGATCGATGAAGGAAGCACAGCGCCAAATCGTGTGATCAGCAGAGAATCACTTGATCTTAGAAGATTGACGGTGCGCTGTATTAGAAACGCTGGATGCGTGGTAGCAAAGCTGTGCCAGTCAGCGTGGCTGGCGGGTGTACTACACACCTGCCCCAACCACAACTGTGCCCGTAAAACGTTGGCGAAGCTTTCTCAAAGCTGGCACACAACAGGTGTAGAGACAGTAAACAACCTCGCTGTATAGTGTTCCCACAGGACTTAAGCAAGACGATCTGCTGCAGGAGCTGAGGTGTGTTAATGATAATAATATGCACCTTGACAGCCAAAGTTGAAGGGGTTTAAGCACCGAAAACACCGCAAGTCCCAAAATGTAATTGATAAGGTACCGTGTGGAAAGTTCTGATGGGTAATCAAAGGAGAATCTCAGAAAGGTCAAAAGACCGAGCAGATGAGTAGCGGTGACAAGTTTTGTGAGTATCAATGGTAATATTAGTTGTACCATAAAAGTATCTTGAAAGTCTCGCAAACAACAGATACATCCGCTGGATAGTACTCACGGTACCACAGGTCTCCAGAGGGCAGTAAGACGAACTGCCTAGCGCGTTGGGGTCCAAATCCGCTGTCCCTATGAGTTCCTTATCCCGTCCTCTGTCGCCAGTGTAACATTCAAGCTCACACTCTGATAGCAGAACCACAGGAAAGGTAGGTTGTCGAACACCGAAGGTTTATTTCAAGTAATTAGCAAGCGGACCTCAGCCACAGCTGTCGTCCAACAGATGTCCACACGGTCTCCTTGCAGGGAGCTCAACATAGAACCCTCAGAGCGGTGACATTCTAAAGCATGTAACGAAGGTATGAACCACGGCCCTAGGGAGAGGAGGGGGATGAGTATTACCTAGACATCTTCACCCAGAACGGAGGATACCACAAGACTCTTTACCAGAGTAAAAGAGCCATCTGAAACCAAGGTCATTGACAATTTGTCGCTGATCTACCTGCGTCAGATCCCTCTTCCTCTGTTTTTACAAGAGACACCCTTCACACACATGACTATTCAGTAAGGCTGGCACGTCCCTTCCTTCTTTAATTTTCATTTTAACCAGTATGGGTGGAACTGTTCCTCTCTTATTGCTGTCCTCCCGAACCCAAAAGGGTGACCCAGCCCTCTCGCATGTTGCTTTTTTCACTCTTTTATCCTCCGGAATGACATTACATTGGGAACTGAAGGAAACAATATACTTGCCCCTTAAACTCAGGGTCGGATTGGGACCAAAAACAGTCCAGGGCAACGCAAAAAGTGACCCACGTTTTAGGAGTGCAATATTGCTTTATTAGTTGCTACTTTTCAGAGAAATGTGTAGTATATTAAGCATTTTAAAGCTTGTAAGGTCAGTAACATTGATTAAGACTGGAAACACTGCAACTGTAGAAACTGAATACTTACTTTCAGTCTCAACGCCTTGTTCAGGGTAGTGAGATACTCGCTCCCAATCAACTGTGTCCTCCACCCTGATCATCACATACATCAGAATCTAGTACACAGCCAAGGGGAAAAAGCTGCTAAAAAGTGGAAGGATATGAAACAGTAAGCGTTTAAGTGACTTAAAAATTAATAGATAGATGGGTAGATAGATAGATCAATTGATAGATCGATAGATAATCGATAGACTGATAAATAAAAGATAGATAGGGAGTTTTTCTATGCAGCGCTATATGTATATTAAGCTGTGATTGTCGAATTCAATGTAAAATATGCTTCCACAACGCCTCCCTCCAAAATAAAAGCTGAGCACATAAGTCTAGCATTACTAGACATAAAACTAATATTTGCAGTTTACTTGAATTATCGACAATGCATTTATTTTATATACGGAACGAATTCCACTTCATCAACCAAAAGGCCCCCATCAACACGTATAGGTATTGTAGGGGAACCGAGATGTACACAGATAAAACGTGATCCTGGGGGTTTCCCCATCAAGCTCCGTTCTTCCCTAGGTGCTGCTGCTGTGCCTTTGAAGAGCACACCCACGGGTGCAAAGGATCCGCGCAGCCCAGTTCAGGGGAAGGCCGAAACCGTGAGGGAGTGGCGTCAGTATTTAGAAATATTTATTTCAAGACCGTGGCCGAGCGGTCCAACATGGCGGACGCGTATTAGCCAGCTCCATCAGCCCGATTTCAATATCCTACCAAATTCTCACTTAATGCCGCTTAAAACTTACCTGCACCCCGGTAGACATTGAATGACGCCAGAGACACCGGACAGAGTCGCCGGCCTTCCCGCACCAACGCAGCTCTCAGAGCCGTGCCGTGCTCCATACATTGTTGGCAGGGAGTTAGCTGTGGACACCGACGCACTACAGCGCAGACTCATCGGACGAGGGCGGCCAGGATCCTGAACAGGCCCCACCACGGAAGAGTTGCAGCACTTGTAATCTCGCTGCGGAGAAGGCTGCAGCAGCAGGACGTGAGCTGGGCGTGGTCCGCGTGGCCTCCCTGGCAGCAACTAAGATCTAGGCAAGGCCAGGAGGCCTATCAGCGAAAGGGGCCCGTGCGCTGGGAGAGACACTCCGTGGCCGGTCCTAAATATTCATGTGGACCGGGTCGACCCCATCATAATTCACAGCACTCAAAGCCCCGTGGATAGAGGTGGGCTGGAGATGAGTCCTGCGACCCCCATAGCAGCAGCCATAGCTGGAGTGAGGCGTAGCAGGCCATAAACAGAGAGATGCGCTGCAGCCCATTTCTGGCCACCAAGGGTGAGCTCACTGCGGCACACCTGGCAGCATATGGATTGTCTCCCTGTAGAAATAAAAACCTTCTTAGGGGTTCACTGATACATCTGGTCCTTAAGACCAACAAAGAAAAGATTGGCACGGAAGCTGTAATATCAAAAAACATGTTTTAATAACCTCAGATGAGGGAGATTGCGTCTTACGGTACCCGCAGGCCACTGTAGGAGGCATTCTAATGAGTGCAGAGAACAGGGTCCTTATATATGCATTTGTTACATAGTCAGCATAAAATCAAGGGGAGGTCCTAGCACATACAAGCATGCTTATTGACTAATATGGGTATACAAAATTTGCTTGCTCCACAAAGTGGGAGGGGAGACTAAACTGCTTACATCAGTAAGAATAGCCTGACAGTTCTATACTAGGAGCAGGTGCATTCTACCAGCTAGGCCTTTCTGAGCATGTGCAAGACTCTGGAAGAGGGAGAAAGCACATGGCGAGCACATGGCTAACTAAAATGGCTGCCAAGTACAAAATGGCTTTCAGCTCATGCTAACAGCGATTCCTGCAATCTTTAACAGATGATCCTTTTAGCATGAGCTAAAGACATTCCCATGATCTAGTAGAGACATAGAAAATATTTTGCACATTTTCTTCTCATAAATTCATCAATATCCTATGCTAGGTGGGCATTTACATTCTAAACATTTCATTAAGCAGGTATATATAAGGTATAAGCAGGAGTACAAAGGGAACAGAGCATTGGGTCATACAGGTAGCAAGAGAGAAAAATGACTATTATCTCAAACAGAAATCTCAATATTTTTCCAACCCTAAGCAGAAAGCAAATACCAAAACCATCTAGTCTAATTCTAAGTTTCAGGGCTCTGATGTATTTCAGTGACTATCTATTTCAATTTCAGAATAGCCAACAGCACATACCTAATAAAAACATTTTCAATAGACTTTCTCAGTATTTTTTATGATGGCTAAAGTATCAATTAATATACTTAAGGAAAGAGTAAAGTAACATGCTCAGATGAACTTTTCTCGTGCAGAATAAACATTACTCTTAAAAAAAATATTAATGCAGTCAGACATATTATTACAAAAACAATCCTGGCTCCGGGGGACCAGGAGGACCACACAAGGCCATTGGAATTAGGACAAGGAGCCGCAAAGGGCTGCTCCTCCTCAAAAATGGGACGACCAAAGGGGTACATTACTAACAAAAAAAAGAGTCCTTGGGAAATTGTAGTACAACCAACCAGAGGGGAGTCTTCTCCCTGTGTCCGTTTGAGCCTCACAGGCAGGCTCTTGTTGTTCCCACGGTGGAGCTGCACAACTCGCAACTCAAGAATCACGGAGAAGGAAAAGTCTTTCTTTCAGGATAGGGCAATCACCCCCCAGGGCAAATACCCTCAATGATCCTGTCCAGTGTCTCAGGCAGTGCACCAGTTTTCTTCACTTTAATCTAACAGGCACCAAGGGCACAGCACCTGTACCCTAAACTCAAGTCCTTCCCTAACTCCTGTATTGCACCTCTGGCGCACTGCTCTTTTGTTGGGGCCACAAATTGTAGCCAATATGCTCAGGCATCCCTTGATCAACAAACAAAGGCGTAGACTTGCATTCACTTGGGACCAGGACTCAAAAGGCCTGATGCTGGGATATGTGAAGCAACCCTTGTTTCAAAGGGGGTCACCTCAAGCAAAAGCCTCCTTGCCGTCCTTGTCGTTCTGTGACTCTCTCAGCTGGGCATCAAAAACTGGATCCACACAAAGATTTCTCCATCCTGATTTGTAACCCCGTCTTTCGCCCAAGACAGTGGCAGGGGTACACACTTCACGTCCCAGTGCTTCTGCCTTCACTGAGGTCCTAGTTGCCAGCAACGCCTGTGCTGGTTCCTTTTGTTTTGACTGTAGGCTGGACTGGTGCTGACTCCCAGGCTGGATCTGATGTCCGGGCCCCTCTGGCAATGGTTGTAAGGCAGCAAATATCTATTGGTGGACAGAACAAGAGGTCTTTAGACAAGGCACAGAAATAATCTAACAACAGAGAGGATAGTCTCAGAATACTTCCTTAGTCTTGGGGCGCCCCATACATTAGCAAGGCACCCAAGAACCACTTCATCTATCTGAGAGTAGAAAACCCTGGACCTATTGGCAAGTATAAAAGGAACGTTTTGGTGAACTGACAAGAGTAATACATCACCCAATCCCAAACAGCCAAGGAAGTCTGTGTTCATTTACTAAATTCTGAGGAAAAGAGAAAAACAATACAGACATACTCCAAATACTTACATTGGTGTATTCCTATATTACTAATCTGAAGAACCCTCAAGAAAAAGGAAATGTTCTACACTTTTACTCATAGATTTTACATTACTTGTACAGGACTGCAGACACTTGTAAAATAATTTCTCTTACATGTTATGCTTAGGACCATGCTCTCATGTTATAGGCGCAGCAGGAAAATCTAAAACTGCTAATTTAACAGGGATTCTTATTGCAAAAAGAACTAAACTTCAACATAGTGGGTACATTTTCTCCAGCAGAACATGTTATGACAAACAAACTCCTATAAAACAATATTTTCCTTCAAAATGTTTGCTAAGGATCACATGAGCGTCTTTCCTGCATTCTACTTTTCACGATCTGGACTATGCAACATCATTTTCAAAAGGAAAAAAACCCTATCTCCAGCTCTAATAAGGGCTGTCAGCTTATTTACAGAGACTAGCTAATAAAAGACTAGCAATGCCCTTGCAAAACTGTATAGAACATGAGAATAACATAAACAATAATAGTGTTGCCACCTGAGATTTTTGAACAGAAACCCCCACTATACAGTTCCCCTTAAAGATCAAATAAGGGAACATCAATCTGTTCTACTCATTCTTTCATACAGGATGGGCAGTAACATAGTATATATGTTTCATCATTTTATTAATTCTAACAATTTTAAAACAGTATTACAGAATAGCCAATAACTGTCACATGGCCATTTCCTAGACAGCTTAGACAGACTCAAGAAAGAGTGAGAAAAAGAAGAGAGAAAACATAATTTTGCCTACCCTTAATTTGTAGAGGAGCTAGCCTCCTTCCCCCATTTTGACAGTAGGAAAACCTGAAACAGGTTTCACTTCTGTCAACACTTTCAACCCCTATTTGTAGCAACTGGGCACAAACAAACTTGTAGGAGATATCTTAGAAAGTGGCTATTCTCTGATTCAGCCTAACACAAGCACATTGAGTACTGTAGAAAGCGTTAGCAACCAATGTACCAATTCCTTGAGCAATTGTACTAGATTAACATGAGGGCGCATGAATGCAAACTAAAATCCATTTCCTCCTTATCGTAGCCCCTACACAGTATTCTTTAAACTAAAACCATTATTTTTATATACATGGCAGATCAATGCTCAACTGAGGGCTGCTTTTCCTTCGTTTCATATGACTGCGCAAAACGTGTGTTTGCCAAAAATAGGAAGCAAAGCTTCTCATTCCTCTCTCTGCGCTGTCATCTCGTCTTTCAAAAACTTTTCAGAGGTCGAAGTGGCCAAGCAAACCTTACCCTTCACCCTGCTAAGTTGCTAAATGCAGAACTCCGACCTTTGACCCGTTCAGCAGCTGGTCATTTTTTTTGTGCAAGGCTTGCCATGCGGTTTTTGTAATTCAAAGCAACTCTGGAGAATCACAGCTGAAAGGCAGTCCTGTCCGGTCCGTTTGCCAGTAATTTAAAGGTAGGATAATAACGTCTGCTGGTTTCTGTATACTTATTTTCATTTGTGTACAGTGTGTGGTGTGCAGTCTAGTAATACAGAGGTCAGCTGTTTGTTCTATACTGGCATGTGTACCAGCTCTAGCTTGAGATCAGTTTGAAACCTGCCCTGAGTGGTAGAACTGCTTGTAAAATTGTGAATTTAGCTCAATTTCGACTTTGGTGGTAGGGGCACTTAAAAATGAATATCCTACAATATTTTTGCATAATAGGAACCCCCAGAGTGTTCTCTAGATAGCCCAGGAATGGGAAATCAGAAATGTATAAGGTATACCCTTATAAAAATGAGTTTTGTACGGCTGGGTAAAGTGACATTTCACATTTAAGTTTCCTTTTTTTTTCGGTACAGCACTGCTTAAATCCAACTTTGATGCTAGGAATTCACAGTATGATGATTAGGCTTTATAAAGATGAAAAAACGAATTTAAAGCATTTATTTTTAATAATATATTTTTTTCATTTAATTATTTTTTTTTTTTTTAATAAAACCAACCATTTTGATGATTCCACATTTGAAAAGCAAGCTTCATTCATAGCCTATCATATTTAAACGCATTCATGTATAACCCTAAGCACAGAAGCCTTACTTGAAACATGAAAAGTCTGCGCCACTTTTTAAAGGACAGTTATTATTTAACATCAGAACCACAGAGGTACTTATGAAAAAAGGCATTAAGAAAGGAAATCCCTACTTTCAATTTTGTTCTCTGTTATCCAAAATAATGAAACTGGTTTTTTGAAACTTTTAAAATAATGCAGGCCTTTATACCAGTTTTACACTGACTTAAAATTTCGCTGACTCAGCATTCCTGTCTGTGGCCATGATCAGGAATAGCCATATGCTATTTATGCAGCTGTTGTTTGTCAGCAGGCGTCGAATTTTCACGCCTTTCTCAGGAAAAAACCCCTTTGTTATTTGAAATACCCTGACAGAGTTAAATCCCCATTTGCTGTGTCAAACAGTTTCTTTTCAGTTAGTCAGTTTAAACGCAGCTGTTGGAAAGCTTTTTTCTCGGGTGCTGAAAGAAAAGCATGTCACAGTCTATTTAAAAACTGAGGCATTTCAATGCAGTCAAATCTATCTTTCTATAATGTGTATTTAGTTCAGCAACGACCAAATTCACTCAGATGATGTGCATGCCTTTTAATGTCTAATACAATGTATCTAAGGAAAATGCTGTAACATGTTGTATTTTAGTCTATTGATTACAAAACACACAATTTCGTTTTTCTTCCTCTGTATGAGGCCTATTTTAATCCTATTGAATACGAATTCTAATTTTATCTTTAGCATTGTGGCAATTTGCACACATGTATAGTGTCTTACTCTGTCAATTTAATAGTAACATGCAGCTATTTAGCATATGTTATATAATTCATTTCTGGATTTTTATTTAATATGTAAGTAACTAAATGACAGTTTGCATAACAGAATGATGACAGCAAAAAAATATAAACAAACTCATTGAGCTCATTCCAGACATTTACAGAAGGGGGTCATACACTCAGAACACACAACACAGCGCGCTTAAAGCTAGCCATTCTTACACAAAGAGCGCAATCGCTATTTACTCACACAAGTATCACCAATGTCAAACCACATAGACATTGAAACACACATTTAACCCACAAATCAACACTTAGGACTTTAAGACAGCTTACAAATTGTACGCAAGACCAAACTATTTGTAAATACTAATTGTAAGTCATATTTACAAGAAGAGCTCTCAAAAGTAGCCCAAAAAACTGTTCCATGGTCAAGAAGCCAAAATACACCAAATTCGCCAGTTTTGGCTGGTAGAACACTCAAAAAGCGCTCTGCATATCACCACTTATGAATGTTACTAAGTGCGCAGATCCGGATCCGTTTTATGTACATATTTAGTTCCATGGGGTACTTAGTCACCAAGGAAGAAATATCTTTTTACTATACCTAAACCTATTTAGGTATCCCCTCTGAGGGGAGTCAGCTGAGTACTTCCTAAATCCATATCGGTACCTCCAAGACAGCAACACTTTCTACGAAGTGTGCTAGAAGCAGGCATGTCAAGAATATTATAGCATATATAATATTATACTCCAAGTGACACTTAACACAATGTGTGCCGTTCAAGTTTTCAAAGTTAGAGAAAAATCTCCTCATTACCTGCCTTCATTTGCTGCAGCAAAACAAACAAACAAACCAAAATCTTGGCCAAGTCATTCCAAACAAAAGTGTTGCTCCAGCAACCTTACCAAACCAAAGTCTCCAGCTTCCAACTGCCAAGTTCTGAGTGACCTAACGGTCGTTTTAAAATACTCACGCCAAAGAAGTTCTCAGTCGGGAGCGGCAAACACTTGGAGGATCAGATCAGGAAGACCAGAAATATACTGGGCTGGAAGACAAACAATCTCCGTGCGCAGGGTACCTCCTCAGTAGATTCCTGTCCTGTACTCCTCAGTAGATTACTGTCTCCCTTCAAGACCACTCCCTTGGATAGCCGCTGCACCGATGAGGTCCACTTTCGGGCGCCATTTGTAGAAATAAAAACCTTCTTAGGGGTTCACTGATACATCTGGTCCTTAAGACCAACAAAGAAAAGATTGGCACGGAAGCTGTAATATCAAAAAACATGTTTTAATAACCTCAGATGAGGGAGATTGCGTCTTACGGTACCCGCAGGCCACTGTAGGAGGCATTCTAATGAGTGCAGAGAACAGGGTCCTTATATATGCATTTGTTACATAGTCAGCATAAAATCAAGGGGAGGTCCTAGCACATACAAGCATGCTTATTGACTAATATGGGTATACAAAATTTGCTTGCTCCACAAAGTGGGAGGGGAGACTAAACTGCTTACATCAGTAAGAATAGCCTGACAGTTCTATACTAGGAGCAGGTGCATTCTACCAGCTAGGCCTTTCTGAGCATGTGCAAGACTCTGGAAGAGGGAGAAAGCACATGGCGAGCACATGGCTAACTAAAATGGCTGCCAAGTACAAAATGGCTTTCAGCTCATGCTAACAGCGATTCCTGCAATCTTTAACATCCCCAGTGGGTCCCGAGGACACAGCTTTGGGCCCGGTCTTCTGTGAAACCGTCAGTGGCCGACACGTACACCATTACCTGAGAGGTGAGGCACCCACTAGGGGTTGGAAGTTGCCGCTTCCCGACCGCAGCTGCGGCCGGGCTAGGTCCCGGTGCACTTGTGGGGGGGGGGCGCTCTCTCTTGCCTGCTCTTGCGGTGGCCCGCTCAAGACACTATTGGCGCCTATTGAAGTGCTCCTGGGGGCAAGGCCTAGGAACAGACAGAACCAGTGATGCAAATCCTTAGTGAAAGAACCGCAGAGGCCTTCCAGCACCACGATGACCAGAGATAAGGTGGCAAGCACTGCAGCACGACAAAGCACCATGGACCGCTATACCGGTGCCAGTGCTTGCAGTGTGGACACAGAGGGTGGACCCAACACCCCACCAGACAACACCGCACTACTTGCAGCAATCACCCAATCGAGAGTAGCGCTCGAGTCCCAAATTGGTGCAGTCGACTCGGAAGTGACCCTTCTGCGCCAAGACCTCCGGGGAGCGGTCGAACGACTAACGGAGGCAAAATCCAGGGTCTCAGGAGTGGAAGATGCAGTCTCTACGCTCCAAGCAAAAGTATCCATCCTAGAGAAACTAACTAAAGGCCTGGCGTCACGAGAGGAAGACGCAGAGGGACGAGCTCGGAGAAACAATCTCCGTCTTGTCGGCTTTCCCGTGAATTGCGAAGGTAGCGACACTGAAAAATTTGTGACAGAATGGATCGCCTCGTGGATTCCAGCAGGCACCCTCTCTCCACGCTTCATTGTGGAACGTGCACACAGAGCCCTTCTCCAACAACCACCCTCTGGGGCCACACCGCAGCCTATTATAGCACAAATTCTAAATTCCCATGATTGCGACCTCATTCTCAAACACGCCAGAATCAAAGCTGAACTTTCCCACGAATCTCACCGAATTATGATATTCCTGGACTACACCAGACTGGTACATCAGCAGCACCATTCCTTTCAGGCTGCCATGGTGCGCCTTTGAGATTTGAAGTTTACATAGATGCTGGAATTCCCGGCTCAACTGCACGTAGTATATAACTCTTGCACAATGTTCCTAGACACACCAGAAAAAGTCTTCCACTGGACAGATGAAATATGACATCTCAAGCCACACACAACATGCTTGGGCTGGTGTTGGCAAAACGCCGCATAACTTTCCACTGGAAGCTAGCCACAGACCCCTCCCGGAGAAATGGAGGGCGGACCTCTGCAAATGGGGGGTAGCGGACGAGCGCCGTCTATGCACAGTCCGCACGGATGAGAACGCTGACAGAGATCTAGAGACTTGGGGAATTATGCTGGAGAGTACTCAGGGGATAGACCACACTGGACGGAGCAACACTGATCGCCCACGGAACGGGACCTGACACCCACACGGAGTGACTCCCCAGCTGCCCCCCCCCTAGCTCCACAATGATCACAACTCCAGGCCCCCCTCCCTCACTGAGGCAATATTTCCAGGCTCACAACATGCACCGGGTGTCGGCCGCCGGCTGGCTTACATTCCGCTGCCTCGGAGACCCTGTAGATTAACTATGCCTTTTTCATTAATCCATTCTCCACTTATGCTCCATTGCATCATTCTCCACCCATCCAGACGCACCTCGGATGGGGACAGGGATTGAAAGATGATGCAACACATGAAAACCTCTCTCGACTCTCAAACAAAGACACACAAGTATCATGAGTGGGAGAATGCCTTTACCGCCAGATGCTGTCAACAGCAACAATAGGTTTAAACGTTTTGTTTGGTAAAAACAAGAAAAAACAAAAAGTAGTAAGATGATGGGAGGGTAGCAACTACATACGGATCAATCCTACAGTCGCGCAGAAGTGGCCACAGGTCGGGGAATATGAGGTGAAGCCCGCCCCACTGGGTTTGTCTGAAATGCTGCACCAGAGATGAGGGCTGGGTTAGTACAAAAGATTTGGGTATGTAAGATGCCTGCAAATTGTCGCTCTGTGTTATAAGAACTGCTCCAAGGGGTCCCCTGGTAGGGTGATCACATTGCTACCGATGTTTTTGAAACAATGCATGTACAATGATCCTAATTTGCTTACTGCCAATAAAAAGAATTTTTTTAAAAATGTATTTACGTGCAGGGGCACCCACTGCACATTCTAAATTATATGGGGTCAACTCCTGGAGAGTGTTCTGCTTCATTGACTTGACACATCATTAAAGTACTTCGGTATTTAATAAGTGCCCTTTCAGAACCTGTACTAATTGAGCAAATATATGTGAAAATGGTGCTTTAAAATGCACTATTTGACCTCTTTTTTTTTTAAAAAACGTTTTGGACAAGAAGCCCTCTGGAACCTTCCTATAAGTTGGGCATGCCTGCTTTGCTCGCTCGCTAAAATTCAAAGCAAGTATTACACCCCGCCACTTTGAAAAACCACCAGCTGCTACTGAATATTTTACAAGCACTCACTTTGCCTAAAGGTGAGTTAAAATTGGAAATAAGAGAGATTATTTGGGGCACTTTACATATTACATGTGCAGTGTCTGTAAGTAAGAGTTTAAAAATCAGCCATTAAAATATATAATTTTTGAACTCTTAGTTGTGGCACATGCATTTCTAAATATGAGAATAAGCATTATTCCCCAAGAAAATTAACATGCATATTACAAAGAAAAAACTTTTCAAGTTAAAAAGAACAATTTTTTCACTGCACAGATAAATTACATCAACATAGAAATGCAACAATACCCAGTTCGTTCACATAAAACAATATTATTGACTAATTACTTAGTGCACACCAAAAATGGAACGTATTTCAAGCCTTCCCAAGGTAAAATATTAATTGTTTTACTTACAGACACAAGTCAGACTACCCACTCTTGGAAACAGTCCTATTTATGAAGCAGCAATGGGGGTGGGGATTGCTGGTGGAAATGGCCACCCAGGGAAAACAACAGAAGAGGCTGGTGGGGCTGGTTTAGAGAAGGGTGCAACTGGCAGACGACATTTCATGGCACGACAGGTAGGGACAGGTCTTATGAAGAAAGAGTTTCTGGCCACTTCACACACACAGCAAAATGGGGAACACTGCAGATGGATTTACTGAAGTTGAGCGCGGGCCATACTTTAGACAAGGCTTGTCTCTAGCCCTACCTGGATGGTGAAGATCGCACTGGCTAGGTAATGGTTCCAAGGATGAAAGGCTTGGGCATCACCAGCTCAGCAACAAAGTATGAGCTTGCACTGTATGAAAAATAAATTAATAAACAAATTGAATCCACCCACAAGAGATTGGTGATAGAAGACAGATAGTCTTGGGTTGAATGTGTTTCCTACATGGGTGGGAAGCACATTATGTTCTTTAAATACCCCTCACACACCAAAAGGGCCCTTGGTGTCATGCTTCATCATAGGGGTCTTCGCGCCCCTCACGGAACGCGGCGTGCTACTAACCAGCGAAAACGCGGGAGCACTGATGTAACCACTATGTGTAATGTGCGAGGGGGTGAGTGGTAGGGTCAGGAAGGGATAATTAAGTGAGTGTTAAAAAATACCTAGCATGTGAGGAATAAAAGAATTTTAATAGGCCTCCGTGCCGGTATTGTTAAAAGGTGAGGTGGAGGTGTGATGTATTAATGTACAAAACCTCCTGCGTGTGTCAACATGTTTCGAAGCGTGCTGCTTCTTCTTCAGGACGGGTACACAGATCCCTACCCTACTCACATGGACAGTATAATACCGTCTATACACAGGACATATTATGTGTAGAAATAATGAATTAATGTTGCAAAATATGCCTATTATGATCAGTTGTACTGCGACAAGGTAATGCCTTTATATCAATTTATTATCCAGAAGTCCGAGGCGTCATGAGCCTTCAGAACGGTGGGGACTACCACTCACCCCCTCGCACATTACACATAGTGGTTACATCAGTGCTCCCGCGTTTTCTCTGGTTAGTAGCACGCCACGTTCCGTAGAGGGGCGCGAAGACCCCTATGATGAAGCATGACACCAAGGGCCCTTTTGGTGTGTGAGGGGTATTTAAAGAACATAATGTGCTTCCCACCCATGTAGGAAACACATTCAACCCAAGACTATCTGTCTTCTATCACCAATCTCTTGTGGGTGGATTCAATTTGTTTATTAATTATAGCTTGGGGAGGACGAATCCACTCCCTGTGTCCGTTCGGACACACTCTCTCCACTCCCTCCTTTGGTAATGATGCTGTATGAAAAATAGCCCACAGGCAAGGTGTTAAGGCACTAGATAGTAGGAAGGCATGGACTCCAGCCTCCAGTAGGTCATTGAGGCAATGAATGGGCCAGGAATGTCCACCACCAGCAAGTACAAGGTAGGCTTATGTTCTTTCTTAGTTTGACCTGCGTTAGCTGCTGCCACACTTTAATGCACAGATAAACATCTGCTTTAATTAAATCTTCGCAGCCCGGGCAGAGTCACATGATGAGAAGCCAGGCCTGGTGGTGCAGTGGCCTAAGCATATGTGTTGGACCTCAGGGTCACCGATTCAAACCCCAAAAGGTACACACAGCCTTTTATTGTAGTGAAGTTGATAAAAGTAGTACCATTGAGTTGGGTACATGCAGGAACTGTGGTGGGATCCAACTGGATCACAGATCCCGCAGCTTTTATTGAATCGGATCGGACTCGGAGACCGGGATTGGCCCCAGGGAAATATGCTGAATTTGCTCCGGTATAATTTGTAGACACCGGGCCACATTCAGCAGTGCTTGCAGGTTGTCTGCTCTCCGTTCGGAGCACCAACCTACAGGGGGTGATTGAAGTTTCTTATTTGCATGTCCAGCTGAGCCGAACACAAACGCCTCACTTAAAAAGCCATCAGCTCACCTTTTGTTGGAGTTTTTTCTTGGCTGGGAGCTATCTGGATCCTAACACTACATGCGATGAAGGGAAACAAAGGCGCTCAACTAGTTATACATTCACAAATGCTTAAGAGAAACTATGATTTGAAGGCATATTTTAGACTCTGTTCAACACCTGTATGTAAGAGACATGCATAAATAATTTTTTTATTTAATTCCTTTTATAGAACTATTTATCCCAGTGTAAGGTGTCAGAGCGATGATTTACATCACACTCACATATTGTACACAACGAATCATACAAGTGTGTAAATCAATATATAGTAAAAGTTACATAAGACAATTAGAATTACAAGATGCAGGCGTCACATATCTTCCATATTGTTCGGCATTAAATGTTGAGTGTCTGGTCTGGAGAAACACAGTCAAGATTTAAAACATAATGCAGTGGTTGGGGTTGTCTGTACTAATAAGACTTTAGTACTACCCAAAACTCCGTTTTAGCAATGCCAGAATAAAGAAATATTAAAACAGTAATAAGGTTCTAAATCCATGCTTTGCAGTTTGCATCCAGCTGCTTGATGCTGGCTCACAGCTCACTGTGCCACAGTGGAAGGATTATAACTTTCGGGACAGCAAGTAACAAAAGAACCACTGTGACAAAAGCAGGTACCCACTGACATAGCTACATAAAATAAAAATCTGTGATCTGCAAGGTACATGTTGTGCTTTGCAGCAGGCACACTAACCCTCTGTGCTGAATGGTGAGGAGTCAAAACTAGCACAAAATACAGATCTCTTCGGCAGGTACATGCCTCCTTCCCTGAAAATTGTGGCATGTGCTGGTAAGTTAATTAATTAAATTTGGGCCGGCCAGGGCGAGGTGAAAATGGCCCATTGGCCACAGCACCCGACTTGAGCTTCCAGTGAGGCCTATCAGCCTTTGCGCACTCTCCCCCCCCCCCCCCAATATGGCCTGAATGTGAAGGCCAGAAAGACACTGCTACTGGGCCGGTCTGGCCCTATAGAGGCCGAGGTGACAAAGACCAACAGCCAGAGCAACACTCTGCATACTATACCTTTCCCCCATCCACAATTGCCTGAATGTGAAGCACTGACTGCACTACTGAATATCGATTCCAATATTATCGTGGTACAAGAATATCGAGGGACAACATATTGAAAGGTAAGTGCATATAGGGAAGTATAGATTTACTATTCCATTACTCCACATCTACGTACCTTGAAGAAGTATAGACTTACTAGTTCTAACTCCACATCTATGTACCTTGAAGATATATGTATTGCGTAGGTACATATATGTGGAGTTAGGTATAGAAACTCTAGACTTACCTGTTGATACCTTATTTTCGATATTCTGTCTCGATATTGTGGTTTTGATATTCTGGAGACACACCTGAATCCCCACTGGGGGGGAAGGACCATGGAAAGGACACAACTTCTCGGGCTGCCTAGGGGGACCGAGGTGAACTGGTGAAACGGCCACAACATCACCTCGCCTGCCACAGACCTGCTGTGCAGGACCGGACTGGGAACCCAAAGCAGCCCAGGCTCATTTTGCTGACCAGCCCGTGTGCGGGGAGGCATATTAACCCTCTGCGCTATCTTAGATTAGTTAAATCTGCTGCTAGACAAAACTCCGATCTCTGTTCAGCAGGAATATTAATCACCAGATTTTTTAACACTTTGTGTAGCCTGAAAACTGCTGGATTTACAAGGAACTCTGCAGCAGGTGCTTTTAAAAAGCTGCACCGCTACAAAATCGGCCCCTAGTAATAAAACCGCACCCCACCCTTCCAACCTACCGGGGAAACGCCCGATGCCAGGTAAGGCCAGTCCAGCCTTGCTGCTCAGCCTCTTAGCCCCCCCCCCCTGCTCACTAGGGCCAAGGGGGGGGGGGGGGACAGGACACTGTTTCTGGACTCGTAGCCAGCCCCTTGGGGGCCATGGCGATGATCGCCCAACCGCAGCCCCAACACTGGCCTCCCAACAATGCATCTGCAAGCCTCTGTGTCCCTCTCCTCCCCCTGTGCCCCCGCCCGCCTCCAGGTACAGCACTGCATGGCTCTAGCCCGCCTGCCCATCAGGGCCGGACTGGCTACCGGGCGTTTTGGCATGCTGCCGAGCTGGGGGCTGATTTCGTTGATGGGGACCTGCGTGTGCTGAACGAAATTCGTTTTGCTTTGTTTATTTCGAAGCACACGCAGGTCTCCATCAACGAAATTAGCCCCCACCGCAGTGACATCAGCCCCAAGCTCGGCAGCATGCCAAAACGCCCGGTAGCCAGTCCGGCCCTGCTGCCCATGCGGCCCCATATGACAGTGGTCAGGACAGGTAGTCATGGCCGGGCCAGGGAGAACAGTAGACCACAGTGGGCAGTGGACAGAGACCCTAAAAACACAGCCACAGCTGACACTCTTTGCCAATCCGACCCTGTATATGAGGGGAAATCGTCACCTAGAACTGTTTGACCCCCCCTGATGAGAAATGTTAACTCTATTACTGTCACCTTATATTCACGTACAGTCATGTTTCATTTATATGTTGTCGCTACCTTTAGAAGGCGTAAATGGCACTCACGGCACTGTCTTTACTTACTGAGTGGCGATTCTTGATGTTTGCGAAACCTAAATGAAGCCGGTTCTTCGATGCCGATATCTTTTCATCGCGAGTGTCCCTAGCGCTGAAGGAGGTCTCTTTGACGGAACATGTGAAATAACATAACAACAAAAACAAGCACAGCCTTCGTTTATTGTGTACGTCAATCTTTCCGGTATACAGGCTTCAAGCACGTGACAGTGCACGCGCTGGGGTGTTTTATTCACATCCACAAGCTCTACTGACTTCTCACCTTCTACTAAGGCCTGAGAGAGACATCCAAGTTGTCAGCTCTGTAATATTTTTATTTAAAACATATTTCTTGTTCCCTGTACAGTCTTCCTCTGCCTGTGGTGTAAGTCTTTACTTTCAATAAAAGGCTTCGTCCAGTATAGTTCCTTTTGTTTACAACGAGCAGTAAAACACCGTTCCATTTATGTACTATCCTTATTTGTGATGCAAAACATATATATCTTTTTTTATAAAAAGGGAGCATGTCTTTTTTTACATTTTCAAACAAAGCATTCAAATACTGTACATTTGTTTCTCCGCGCCAAAGATATGGGATTGTCTGGTCCTCGTGCTGACCGAGTCTGACATCCATAACTGTTGTCTCTGCATCCGTCACCATGGCGACACTCAGTGCTACGGAACAGGCGTTAGTACATGATGTCTTCCGGAGTGACGTTGGCCTCTTCTGTTTTGGTCTTAAATTTGGGGAGGTGGATTCTAGTTGCTGCAATTAGCAGCAAGTTTACGGCATGTGTCACTGCGCTTGCCACGCAGAGCCAAAGGGAGCTTTGATATTGTTCTTCCAAGACCACAAATTTAAAGACGTTTTCCCGAAAGTTGGCTATCCTCTCGGTCAGACGATGAAGGTGGACAGCAGCTATGAAGCTCGTAACTGCCAGAACTATGAAGATGCCTGCAAAACAACACACAAGACAAATAAGTACTTGGAAAATCCTGAAGCATAAACATATCTTAGAAAAAAAACTTCACCATATAAGAAAGCTAAAATCTGCAAAGGACGGACGCTGGAGAAGATGTATTTTCATACTTTTCTATGAGTATTCAACCTTCAGGCGTAAAGTCTCTATTGAGAGATATAGGCCCTCATTACGAATGGTTCGGTAATTAGTAGGATATTTTTGCATCTGATAAAATCCAACTCAAGTCGGAATTTATAGCGATAAATACTGCCCATTTGCGAGTTATGAATAACATGCCGATGTTGGTGGAAGGAAAGAAATAAACAAAGAAAGAAAGAATAAAGTCAGAAGGAAAGAAGGAAAGAAAGAAAAAAAGAAGGAATCAATCAAACAGCATTTGTAAAGCGCAACACTGTTACCCCTAGGGGTATCTGGGCAGGGTGTCTCTGTCGAGGAGCCTGGTCTTGAGTCTCTTTCTGAAGTCTGCCAGCGAGGGGGCAGTACGGAGCTGGAAGACAAGGTTGTTCCAGGTCTTGGCAGCGTTGTAGGAGAAGGAGCTGCGGCTGCAATTGATGGGGGTGTGTGCGAGGGCGAGGAAAGAGGACTGCAGGTGTGTCGAGGGTTGGTGGAAGTTCAGTCGATGGCTGATGTAGGCAGGTCCTAGGTCATGGAGGGCTTTGTAGGCATGCGTGAGGATCTTGAACTGGCATCTCTTCTGGATGGGGAGCCAGTGAAGGTCCATCAGGTGGGGGGAGATGTGGGTTTGTTTGGGGAGGTCCAGGATGAATCTGGCTGCAGCGTTATGTATAGTCTGGAGTCTTCAGAGAAGCTGGATGGAGATGCCGGCATAGAAGGCGCTTCCATAGTCGAGGCGGCTGGTGACGAGGGCCTTAGTGACAGTCTTTCTGGTGTTGGTTGGGATCTATCTGAAGATTCTGCAGAACATCCAGAGTGTGTGGAAGCAGGAGGTGGCGACTGCGGTGACTTGTCGTTTCATGGTCAGTTGGCTGTCGAGGATGATGTTGAGGTTGGGTGCATGGTCAGTAGGTGTAGGTCAGAGTTCTGCAAGCCACCAGCTGTGGTCCCATGCAAAGGTGTTCTTCCTGAAGATCAGTACTTCAGATGTGTCGGAGTTGAGTCAGAGGCTGTTGTCTCTCATCGATTTGGCTACGTTGTTCATGGCATCGCAGAAGTTGGTTTGGCATTGGAGGGGTCCCTCGGTGAGCGAGAGGATCAGTTGAGTGTTGTTTGCATAGGAGATTATATTGAGTCCGTGGGATCTGACGACATCTGCAAGGGGGGGTCTAGCAGATGTTGAACAGGGTGGGGTTGAGGGATGATCCTTGTGTTACGCTGCATATTATCTTTGGATGCAGAGGTCAAGGGAGGCAGTCGGATGCTCTGTGTGCGCCATGTAAAGAAGGAGGCAATCCACTTGAGGGCGTCTATCTGTATGCCTATGTTGTAGAGTCTGTTGATGAGGGTGTTGTGGGAGACAGTGTCAAACGCCGTGGAGAGGTCGAGGAGGATGAGGGCCACAGTTTTTCCACAGTTGAGGAGTATTCTAATCAGCGGCGGCTCCTCCATTAAGGCGGAGGACCATCGTCAACCTGTTGCGAGTGCAGCAGGTACACACAGAATAATAAAATGGTCATTACCATTTTATTATTCTGTGTGCCGCTGGTCATGCTAGCTCAAGCTTGATGGTGGGAGCGGGGCAAACAGATTCCTGCGTATTGCATGATGACTGCTCAGTGTGCATGACAGATTGGCCGGCTGTCTACAACCGGCCAATCTGTCATGCGCACTTCAAAGCCTGCAATCCCAGTGCTGTAAAACAGCAGATGGATTGCAGGCACAGGCCCTTAGCCTCAAAACGAGTGCTGGGTTAGCCTGCTCCAACCAATCCTGGACCTGCTTTCAGCAGCTCCAGGATTGGTTGGTTTTGTAAGCAGGAAGTAAACCACCTTCCTTCCTGCTCGTCGTCGTCTTCGTCTGGAGAGGGGAGTGGAGAAAGGCAACATATCGGTGAGTTTACGGCATGCTGCGCCCCTCCGATTTTCACAGTTAACAGCCACTCCTGGTTCTGATGTCGTCTGTGGCGGGGATCAGCGCGATCTCAGTGCTGTGGTTGACACAGAATCCTGATTGTGAGGCGTCCAGTAGGTGGTTTTGTTCCAGGAATTCGAAGAGCTGCTGGTAGATGGCTTTCTCAAGTACTTTGGCCAAGTAGGGGAACAGGGAGATCGGACAATCATTTTTGAGATTGCTAGATTCGGCGGAGGCTTTCTTTAGGAGAGATCTGTCGTCTGCGTGTTTTCATCTGTCCGGAAAGATTGCTGTGGAGATGAAGGTGTTGAGGATGCTGGTGAGTTGCATGCTGACTGGGTTTGTTGCGAGGCTGTAGAGGTGCTGGGGTAGGGGTCGGTGGGAGCCCCGGAGCGGATGAAAGACATGATGGTTGAGGTAGTCAGGGCAGGGAGCAGAGACCAGGGCATAATGGTTTGGCTGATGTTTGCTGGTTGGTTAAGATCGTTGGCGTTGAGGGTGGAGGGTTGGAGGTTGAAATTGTTGTAGATGTTGGTGATCTTGCTGTGGAAGTAGTCTGAGAAGGTGTCGCAGAGTTCTTGGGAGGGGAGGATGGTGTTCTTTAGAAGAGAAAGAAAGAAGAAAAAGGAAAGAAAGAAAGAAGGAAAGAGAGAAAGAAAGAAACAAAGAATGAATGAAAGAAAGAAGGGTAGAAGAAGAAAATCAAAAATTGTAACACCGAAGGGCATTCCAACAGTAAGTGCCTATATGTATCTGCGCAAAACACAGGCACCAAATACCCCAGGGTGCATGGGGCCCCCAAGCTTTCAGTGGGTTTAGGAGGGGGGGCTCAGCCACCTGTAATCCTCTCCCGGAAAGTCAGTCTGAATATTAGGAGGGTCCCTCAATATACTTAGCAGGAGGGCCCCCTCAGGCTTCCTTATGACATTGATATGTATAGTGTTCCATTTTTAGATTATTAACCCCTTGCATGCTCATGACGGCTCCCGGCCATCATGCGTCACGGTGGGCGTGTGCGCACGACGGCCGGGAGCCGTCCGAATCCCGCCCACCGTTTATTTCTCCCGCACAGCGCGGAAAATCAACCCGCGTCCAAGGGGTTAAACCGTACTGACCTTGACAGGAGGGAAATATTTACCTACTACACATTGTAAAGCTATAGAAGTTTGTGTTTGCCACCAGGGGCTGCATTACAGAGTCAGCGTAGTTCCCTTCGTTGCGCTTGGCGCACCCTTTAAAAGGTGCACCTGGCGCAATGAATGGAAATGCACCGTATTACCAGGAATGCACTGCCCCTAGGGCAGCCGCGAACCCGAACTGCCCTGTGGCAGCGCATCCATGTGAAAACCGGAGCGGCTGCTTGCAGCTGCTCTGGGTTTTCACAGTGCAGGCGGCAACACGCCTGCATGTTTAAAGGGGATTAGAGATCCCCTTGCAGGCGGGCGCATTCAGTGATTGCACCCGCCTGCAAGGGGATGTTTGTGGGGTCCATGGGACCCTCTTACTCCCCTCCAGAGGGCTGCTCTCAGGGGGCGCACTGACAGTGCACCACCTTTTAGATGGCGCACTGTCTTTGCCTCTGCGCCCGCGTCTGTAATACGGCACAGGCGCAGAGGCAAAGGGATTCACGTCCCATGCAAATGAGTGTGTGCCACCCTGAAGATAGTGCTGGCGCTTTATGCGTGCCTGCGCTATCGGTATTACATAAGGGGCTGCACAAGCGTCTGCGGCCCCTTCTGTAATACCAAAGTGCCCCGGGGGCATGCAAAGTGGGCGCAAACGCACATTGCGACCCGGGGCACTTACTGTAATACGGCCCCAGATGATCAATGGCATGTACACAGTTTCACATCTCTTAGTACTACTGCAGATTCTTTATTCCATTGCAGTCTCCTTCTGTTCATAGTAATGCCCACTGAATCCTACACACAGGTGTACCTACATTTTATCCGCCTCCTAGCAACAGCTAGTTGCATAGGTGTGGACAACATTACACTGGCAAACTCTTTGCATAAATAAAGGAGTCCGACTAAAATCAATGTTTCTACTCCACAGACTATCAAGCATTGTATAATAGATCCTTAGCAATGAGAAAGTAAATGTTTTAGCACCTTTAAATCCAGATCAACGCTCATGGGATGTTTTTCACCAAATGCTCCTTCAGTTTGGATTATGTATGAAAGATGGTGGCAGCTGATAATGAGTGGACTTTGAGTTGCCTTTTAATTGTACTTGCACCTTCATTGCCTTTTTGTGTTCTAAGGCCTACATAAGTCCAGAAGGCTGTACACTTCAATGGGTCCTCCTTTGCTGAAGGGTCTCGCTGATATCTCCTATTTAATCCTTGCGGTTTGGTTGTCCAAGTAAATCTTCTACGCAATCCTCCAGTGTACCTAAACATCTTTTTTTTAATCTGTTTATTGCTGATATGCACCTTCATAAGCAAATGATATCATTATATCTGGTAGTGCAGTTTCTAATACAGCAAATCAACTGTCTCATTAATTATTTCACTTATTGTAGATGGTATGGACATAGCATATTTCAGCGCATCACAGGATTGAGAGTTGCTTTATGATAATACAAATTGAACTGTTCACCAAACCAAAACACATCACCCACCAACATGATCGTACCGTGAAATGGCATCATATTCTCAATGCACAGATCACTGTCAATGGTGGTCTCACACTATCAATGCTCCCCGGGGTTAAGTCAGATCATGGTGTCGGGCCCGGATGCTCAAGCATCTCCAGGTGCTCCCTCCAGGTCTCTGCAATAAGTATTTCCTGCATCCCCTGCTGTCTTCCAGTTTTAGTGTCACCTGTTTGCTCTGCTCCCATTGGACCACGTCTCTCCTCCATTGCGTAGTGGATGGCGCCCTATCAGCTTTCCAGTGTATGTCAATGCACCGTTTTGTGGAAATGTGTAATATTTTACGTTAGCATAAGCTACAGTCATTTTGGCTGTGGTGTCCATTTGTTAGCTTAGTAATTCTTTCGTTCTCTGCTCCTCGTCTTTTTCCCTGCCTGTGCTGTCTACGAAAGTCCAGTGCGCCAGCAGGGCAACACAGGAGTTAGGGAAGGACTAGAGTTTAGGGTACAGGTGCTGTGTCTCTGGTGCCTGTTAGATTAGAGTGAAAAATACTGGTGCACTGCCTGAGACACTGGACAGGATCATTGAGGGTGATTGCCCTATCCTGAAAGAAAGACTTTTTCCTTAAGCCTGGGCCGCGATTGTTTTTCTGGGTTGCAAGTTGTGCAGCTCAACCGTGGGAGAGTCAATACTTGATGAACGATAAGAGCCTGCCTGTGAGGCTCAGACGGACAGAGGGTGAAGACTCCCCTCTGGCTGGTTGTACAGTGGCTTCAATTCCCCAAGTATATATTTTTTTGTTAGTAATGTACCCCTCCGGTCGTCCCATTTTTGAGGAGGAGCAGCCCTTTGCGGCTCCTCGTCCTAATTCCCATGGCCCCGTTTGGTCCTCCTGGTCCCCCAAAACAAAGATTGTTTTTGTGACAATTATTGTGCTCGCTTTAATATTCGTATTTGGAATACTGTTTTTTCTGCAAGAAAAATATCTTGTGCACACTTTGATAAGTACTACTCCGCCCCCCCACCTGAACATATCATTGGTACTCTAGCCCTCATAAAGAAGAACACCGGAAGGTCTATCAAGATAATGTTTTTATTTAGACATTGCATCAGACATGTGCTGTTGGCTATTTCCAAACTGCATAAGATAGCCACTGAAATCTATCAGGATTCAGGAACATGGACTTGGACTGGATGGTTCTGGAACATATTTTCTGTATGGGGTTTGAAAATATTGTCGGCCTCATTAGGCCTCGGCTAGCGTTGCAGCACATGGCTGCTCGCTGTGCGAGGCATGCAGTATACACTATAGTGGGAAAGCTTCGTGGAAGCTCCGCCCATATTTCTTATTGGCTTATTTCCTCAATGCAGCCTTCCGATAGGTTTTATGCTTCTTAGTCCCGCCTCATGACAATCATGTCGTCATTTGTATCCTGCCACGGCTACTGGCCCCTTTACTTCAGGCACTATTTTGTTCCCCTACCGCCCCCCCTCCTGCAGTCCGTCCTTCTCAGCCCCTCCCACCCGCACTCCCGTTCGTGCATTTTCTTCGCGTGCGCATAGCAAAGTTTCTGCCCCTGGAGTATTGCAGCAGAGCGAGCAGGGACGCGCACGCAGTCCCTGCCTTTCCATTTGCAGCGCCATGCTGTCTTCGGCATTGCGCGCACTTTACAGTGCCCCTGGGGCACAAGCAGGGACCTACTAGCGTGCTTCTCTAACAGAACGCACTCTGCGGTCCCCCCTGGGGCACAAGCAGGCATCCACTTCAGCGTGCCGTTCTTGCTGGGAAACCCGGACCAGTCTTGCACCGCTGAAGGATGTTGGGTCAGCGACAATAACAAAAGTAATACATCTCAGTGGAAGCCATCCTTTTCTCCTTTGATGCTGAAAAACTTTTGATGGGCTAGAGTATGTATTCTATGAGAGACAAGGAGAGGCCTGTGGATTAAGGGCAGCCTTTTGAAACAGGACACGGTAATGGACCAGTATCAAAAATCAGACAATAACTGTGAGTACATATAAATAGTAACAGGGCGGGGAACAAGCAAAGACTGCGGGGTCACATTTTATAGGGCCCGGTCCCTTTTTGATCTCAGTCTAACCCCTGCCAATCACCACCTCCGCCCTCATGTTCTTGTTTCAAGAGCGCTGCCAATGTCCTGACGGCCTGCTCCCCTCCCTCTCCCCTCCTTATATTTGGAAACTCCAGGGACGGTTACTGGGTGGGGACACGGGTCGTGACGTCACTTCAGCCATGGCCTGGCTCATATTCTCTGAGCCAATCGCCCCCTTTGCCCTCATGTGCTTTCAGGGGTGCTGCCCTGCTCGGGTATTGTGTCCAATGTTCAAGCGCCTGCTCCCCCACCTTAAACTTGGAAACTCCAGGGGTGATGGGGACATGGGTGTGGTCTCTCGACTGAGGGATACAAGTTCACTTGTCCGCCGCCTCTCATCACACAGCACGGCCACCGTCGATCCCTAGCGCCCTGCCGCTCTCCTCTAGGCGCATTATAAAAATGTGTTGAAAAATGGTGCCCCTACCAAGGCTTTATGTTTCAACTACCTGTGCCACATCCCCATGACTCCCGGAATGTTTGATGGGTCTTGGGACACAATGCGGCTACTAATGTCCCTGGTATCAACTGGTTATGCTGTGCTGCGCCAGGGTGTTACCAAACCCCACTGCATGGCAGCAATCTAGTTTTATGCCTGTTTGTGTTTCTATTTCAAAACACATCTGCTTCCTGTATAGCTGTGGCACTGTTTACTTTAAGGTCACACAGCGCTGCGCTATGGTATGACAGTATCTTTGTGACCCGCACCACGGCTTCAGGCTCGGGCGCTGAGCGTTGTAGCAAGCCACAGAGAGCTGCAGTGTATTCTCACCCTCCAATATAGCGAGGTCTGGGCTTGCAGTAGAACAATATATTTTTAACTCTTTCTGGGACTGTAATGAGACTCTTGCTGCTGCTGCCGTTGCCCCATCTTGTGGACAACAAAGCTCATCAACTCAGACTTCGGAATAGGCAATAAGTCAATCCGAATAGGCAAATGCTTGTTTCTAAAGCAGCGTCTCAGCGTTTCAATGAGCTATCCCGTGAACACATTAATTTATGCTGCAACTGAAAGATCAGTATAGAGTACTTTTGGTCTTCCGTGCACTGCCTTCTTTTATGCATGCCCTGTGGTAACATTTATGTCTGCCATTCCATTCATTATAAAACTATGAGGCTTTATTTGATCTGCAACGTGTTTGTTTGTTTATTTAAGCCAGTTTGCTAAAAACCGTGGGAATAATTGCTAGAGCTTACCTTTTGACAGTATTTTTTTACATAGATACTAAAGTGTCAGCCAGTCTCTACAGATGTCAGATGTGTTTACATTGTATGTGTGTGTAAGTATGTATGTGGCATTTGTATAGCTCAAGCACCCAGTCAGATGACTGCAGACAGGGTTGTATTGGGATCAAAAATCAGCCCGGGCACACCCAAAAAAAGTGGCCCACATTTGCGTATTGCCTTTCCACAAAACACTGCTTCAGCGAAGTTGTATGAGAAGAAAGGGGATGGGGGGCATGTTTTATTAACTTCACTTAGATTTAAAAAAAATGTACAGATTAGTTCACACTGATGAGGCACACATGAATCCAAGGAAACCACTTCTGCTCGGGTCCCCTGCCCCCTCAATCAGCATCCATTAATGGGCCGGCCCAGCGAGAGAAAGGGAGTGATACCTCCGCCATCTGCCTCTAGAAAGGCCACTCAGGCACCCACTGGGCCGCTGGCGGCATCCTAACAGCACAGACAGCCCCCAGGCTGCCAAAAAAAGCAGCCCACAGCTAGAACTCAGCTACTGGCCCTTCGGCCATTTCCTGAGTGCCCGCGTTACCAATCCGACCCTGACTGCAGGTGGTTCAAGGTAAAGTTGCAGCCAACCAGTGATTAGAGGGGTAGCTGGATTCTGATAGCAGGACTGTTCCTTTTCGGTGATGCAATTTTTTTTAAAGCTGTATCTTCACCTCTTTCTTTCACTGGAACGGCGTTAGCGCGCTCATGGGCTCTCGGTGCATATAGGGATGTCTTTCCAGATCCTGGGTACACAGATAGAGAAGGCTTGTTGCTTTGTTATTCCTTTAATTGCAAATCTTTGTCTCTAGTAGGATGGGTCCTGCATGTGTGTTGGTGTATGTGTGCAGGTGTACACACATAGTTGTGTTGTGCATGTGTGCTTATATGCGCACAGACAAGGGTATATGTGTATGTGAGTCTTATATTAGTCCATCAGCAGCCTCATCAAGATTTACCGAGTCAGCCTGTCCTCGAGACACATTGAGGAAACAGGTCACATACTCTCTGCACATAAAGAATCATTACTTTGCCTCGTTTGTCCGATTCGATGTGGTTTGTTGAACTCTGCGAATGTGAACAAATGATTGATCTCCCTGCAGTGGAGAGCTCATCTGCCTCTGGGCAGGTTCCATCCAATGGCACAGCGAAAGGAGACACAAATCATAGCACAGGCCGCCAGTTCATGAATGAAACACTCTTTGATTGTTATACATTGACCTGTTTTGTGTAGTGTACCAGAGAAATCAATATAAAACACACAAGAACACCAGGAAATGTTTCCACAGAGGATATTTAATGGGTGAATTCAACTGCATTATTTCCTTTTCAAAGTTTTGACATTCCAGCTGTATTTTTGTCTAGTGTAAGCTGCAGCCACTGGAAATAAAAAGGAACTATGCTACAACGTCAAGACGCCCTGATAACATATTTGTAACATTGAATTGGTTTATTTACCATATCTGACAGTAGAGCAACACTCCTTTTTGGAGAGACACGTTCATAAAAACCAAAGGACTAATTTAAAGTTTTCCTGACGCGTCACTCCTTCACAAATGTCTGCTTTATTACCTTCTTAGTGTATTATACCCTATGGCACGTGGAGTTTACAATTCACATATGTACACTGAAACAAGTCAAAACAGCTTGTTGTGTCAGTCTATTGTAGGCTCTGATTCGATGTCTTTCTTACCACTTGTCCAGCTGCCTCATCACACTACTTACTGGACTGTGGTGGAGCCTCATCTTACGACAGGCACTCATACCACTAAGCCTAAGAACTTTGTTTTCCTGCAAAATAGTGTAAAGATGTATATGCACCTGCATATAAAGCACGAAGGAAGCTAGTCTCCTTCCCTGCTATATAAGCTCCTCTTTCCCCATAAGACATCTTGGGGGATATTTATTATTATGTCATGCAAAAAGCTTTGCATGAAAGGGAGAGAGCAGAAATGCTCCCTATTTACAAAGATATGAAGCATGTCTGCCTTCTTGTGCTGGCGCACTGTGTGTATTCTTGCACATTAGTGCAAGGGTGCCTGCGTTACAGGCAGGATTCTACACAAAAACCATATTGCTCTTTCCATGTGTGCCGCAAAATGCAGCACGCATGGAAAGAAGAAGTGCCGAGGAGAAATAAAGATATTTCTCATCCGTACACATCCGTTGGGTAGGCACATCGTTTGGCGCAAACCTCGCTTTACAAGCCTTTGTAACTATGGGTTTGCACCAAAAACGTGGGTGCATGCATGAAATGTCCATGCTCCAACTATGTAACACCTACTCAACGAAAAGTACTATGCGCCGCATTGCATTACTTTGAAATTACTAAAACAAGCAAAGTGACTTTGCATTGCTTAGTAGACGCCAAAAATGATTTTTCTTCGGGGCTGCCCAACAAAAGTCACCCAACCCTGACACAAAATCATAGTACATCTGGGTCCTTGGTTTTGTCTCCAGTTGCCTCTAGCTGTGCTTAGTCAGGTAGGTTGGATGATGTGATATAAATGATAGAATCTCCCTGATTCGCTGTATAGGTGCACAGTCAGGGTAATTCATTAACACTCTGGAGAAGCCGTGTGACAGTGCTTGAGCAGGCATGAGGGGAGACCTCAGTTCCTCTCTTGCATGACTGATGCATGCCTCCTGTCATAGCGTTTCTATTTACTCCACTTCAGATCCCCTAGCATACTCCTGCTCTGTGTTGGGCCATGGTGACCAGAACACATTTTTATGTCGAGCATTTAAGACCTGTTGTATATACTTTAGTATATACTTATATGTGTATGTACTTTGTGGGCTCTGGAGATCAGCCCTAGGACTTGTCTGCTTCCGCTTAGGGGCTTTATTTTCTGTTAAACTGCCTCTATTTAACTGTTTTGATAGAAAACAACCAGTAGGGGTCAGTAAAATACCAGAATTGCTTTCTGCTTAGGGACTTTCTTTTTTAATTTTTCTGGCAACTGCCTCTATTTAACTTTTTCTTAATAGAAAACGACCAGCAGAGGTCAGTAAAATACCAGAATCACTTTAGCATTCTCTAGATTCCAGTCCATAGAAATTGTCTTCCACGAGCACCTGTAGACAATATTATTTTTTCAAATCTTGCATTTTCAGTGATATGACCACCGAAGGGCCTGATTTTATATTAAAAACAGAGCTTTGGACTATACCATTTCCCGCTAGAAGGCAATATTTCTCTCCCTGTGTTCCGATACCTGGCGTGTCACGCAGTTTGATGCTTACTTTCTCACCATGCTAAAGAACAGTAGCTGTTTCAGCACCCAGGCTAATCTGCTGCATAGCTAAATACATATAAGGACCCAAAGGCGAGGCCGATTGCATTGCAAATGCTTGTTTTTATTATTGCGATTCTCTTTTCTTGCTGTTTGTGCATTCAATGTGGGCCAATGTTCTGTTCCCTCTGTATTTCTACTTGTACTACTTGTTTGCCATCAAAAACGAAGGTCCAAAATGAAAATGATCATTTAGCAAAGGAACAGGAAATTAATGAGCTAATGTTAATAGACACCCATGATGATTATCGTACCCCTTTTAAAGCATAAGAAAATGTCTTCAGCTTATGCTAAAGGGTCGTCTGTGGAAATGTGTAATATTTTACGTTAGCATAAGCTACAGTCATTTTGGCTGTGGTGTCCATTTGTTAGCTTTGAAATTCTTTCGTTCTCTGCTCCTCGTCTTTTTCCCTGCCTGTGCTGTCTATTTTAGTGACTTCCTGACTCAGCTAAAACAATGTATGTGCCGCGGGTTTACGTAAGCTGCCAGTGCACCTGGTCTTGAATGTAACTGTCGACCATTTACCACTGCCATAAGCATTTCTGCTCCTCCCTCCCACTTTGCTGACCAAGTGGTTATTCATCTGCCCTTGTTTGCCGATAGTTATTCCTATGTTTAAACATGTTCCTTTTTCTGTTATGTGCTTACGTTGCAACAAAGTCTGTATAAAAGGACACTGGTTTGTTAAGCCAGTGTGCCACCTCCTGCAACACTTGAGAGTGTTGTTGGACGTGGTTCCACTCTTGAGAAGTTAATAAAATTGTTATTTTGAATTCCAGCTTCAGTGTTGATCTCTATTTTGTTGGTTTTTGAACCCATGGACAAAAGGGTGACCCTGCACCAGTGTAACCCTAAAAAGGTACATTTCCACAGTTTGGCCAAGGTAATTGCATGCGTCAGAAATCTGGAACCCACCCGTTGTTTCGTGGCTAATTTAGTGATTCCCAGTATACAAATTTCGGGTAAACGTGGCAGCTCTTGCCTCAGCGCCTCGCCCACATGTTTCAGGATCTCCCTACAGAATTCTGTTATTGCCACAAACTCTCATACCGTGTACATGAGATAAGCTTCTGCCTGTTCATATCGAGAGACTATAGACAATTTACACAAAAGAACACAGCAGAAATGCCATTTTTCACATGCACATCTGTACCCTTTGTTCGTCGGATAATAGCTTCACCGGATTTTGGTAAGTTGTGGTGCTCTCCAAGCAAAAAAACCTCCCTCTGCCGACAGGAGGCAGAATCAACTCTCAGGTTGAAGCAGCAGCCCACCTGGAGTTGAAGTACACAATGCACAAAATGCCGAGGCACACCAAGAAGTCCAGATATGTACGACTGGTTTTGACCAACCAAATATGTATCAAAAGAAGGCCATAGAGCAGACTCTGTTTTCCTTGGTAAATCCTTTATTTCATATCAAAACCGATTCCCGAAAAGGGCAGCCGACACGTGTTTCGTCCGAAAGGACTTTCTCAAGGCTAAGTTCAATAGAAAAGGGATTTTAGTATTTCAAGCTTATTCTTCCGTATGAAGGGTACCAACCCGTATTGTGGGTGTATCACCTGTAGCAGGGAGAATCAAATGGACATCACTACCGCTACATTTCTTATCTGTTCAAGCAGGTCTTGATACACCTGCGTTCAAGGCCAGTCTGCAGAGTAAAAGAGTCCCGACAACAATTCCTTCTGCGTGTAAGATCCCAACTGGTTGAAGCCAATAGAGTAATTTAAAATATGAGGGACAAGTCCCACTCTCCCAATCAATATGGCTCCGCCTCGTGTTTTAGCTGTGGCGTGCTTCCAAATTATTTATATCAACGGGCTCTCCGAAGAGTAGAGTGTAGCTTCGCGGTTCTTTAAAAACATCAGTTAGCTTTTTCGAGTCATCCCGCTACTGTCGGGTCCTGCAGAATATCCTCAGCTGAAGCACGCCCATATTGATTGGGAGAGTGGGACTTGTCCCTCATATTTTAAATTACTCTATTGGCTTCAACCAGTTGGGATCTTACACGCAGAAGGAAGAAGTATTTCTTACTGCATAAGACTATATAAGAGAACCCCCGTCCACCTCTGAGATTTCTTCGCAATTTAAAAGGTCCTGATGAAGGTGGTGATAATCTCAATCCACCGAAACGTGCGTTGACCATTGACTATATGGGAAGCCTACATATGACAACACACCAGTGAACAACTTCAAGATTAAATCATATTACATAATTGATGATTAAGTGTATGTCAAGCAAAATAATAGGAGTTCCCATGATTATGCATTTCTTTCGGTGTATGAATGTGCTGCGTGTATGAGATGGTTATGACTGGATAGTATGATTGATGGATGGTTGAATGTCGGGTTATAGGTCATGCATTTTATGATGTTGTAATGTAATAGTCAATTTGTCCTTGTTTGTTAGTAACTAATGACATGGTGTTTATTGATGCGTCAAATTGAATTGATATGAATCCAAAAAGTTATTTACATATAAAAAATATCTTAAAAATTATTTTGTACATCTAAAATAATAAAATATATATATTTTTTTTGAATAATTAGTTGGTCAGAGTGCTGTGTTGTGTACCTGCGTTGAGTATGAGCCGATTGGAGGCCATTCTGTAAAGTAATACAGGTCAGACAAGAGCCTTCTTTGATGATTACAGCAGGGTTATCCATTTAGACCAGCGTTCGCACAAATTTAGCTTATCCGGGAGTGCTTGTAAAAACTGCCAGCTCAACGTTTCCAACCAATGGAGAAGGTTATTGCTGATTCCCTGTGCTCTGCTGTTATTTTCTCGAGAACGCGGAAGAGGCGCCTGATAATGTTAGAGGTGCTGCTCCCGGGTATAAACCCACATTAATCAGGGTGAATAAGCAGGGACATGATGAGCGAGAGATGGTTTGCTAGTATTTAGCTCATTATTTTGCAATCAAGATTGAGCACAGATAAGGAACTGTAGGAGGCCACATCAATTGGATCTTTGGACCGTTTCAGAAATTACATCACTAGGGTCTCCCTCAAAATTAGTGGCAGTAAGCCTTCTTCTCTTGCAGCCGTATATATCCTGGTGAGGTAGGGAGGAAGGATGCCCACATACATTTTATAGAATTTGGTCGGCAGTCCGTCCAGGCCATGGTTTTACCCGTTGTCAAATCATCTATGCCAGCTTTAACTTCCATTTCCATGACGGGCTTGCCTAGGTTGTCTCTCTGTTCAACTGTAGGCTGCGGGACCCTACCTCGGGAAAGAGAAATTTCTGATATCCGCATCAGAGATCAGTGGGCCTTCCTCATAGAGGGTCCTATAATATTCTAGGAACACTGTTGACATTATATCATGAATGCCTGAAGCATCCCTGTGAGTCTTTAACCTGTCTAATGAGTCCCCATCTTATGTCTGAGTTCACAAGACAAGCTAGAAGTCATCCAAACTTGTCGACTTCTGCATGTTGTTGCACCAGATGTTCCCGATAGCTAAAGCTCTTAAGCCATTCCACTTGGGTGGCTTAATTCTTCCTCTCTGCAAGGTATTATGCGGTTTGGTCAGGGTAAATGACTACCTCTTTCTTCAGCTGTTTAAGGGTATGCTCCAGAGCTGTCAATTCCCTCTCTTGTTTTTTTTGCACCCCCACCACTCCTGACCACTACCTTAAACACCTCACATTCCACCCCGAGGTGGTTCTCCTTAAAATAATCAATAATAACTTGCTTTAGCTAATCCCAGAAAGCTTTGCCCAGGAGCAATGTGCTCTGGAGTCTTCACGCGGGGATCAGTGGAGGGGCATGCCCCATTGCATATGTATCAGTAAGGGGTTATGGTCCAATATTGTCTGTCCCAGGTATTCCGTGAGTGTGATCTTCGGGGAGCGGTCTGGAAGCCAAAAACCTATCTTAAAAAACATGTAGGTCATGTGGTGTGGAATAAAAGGAGTATTCCATGACACGTCTGCCAAACGTCCTCCAGGTGCCAATCATGGAGCCACTTTGAAAATGTCCTATCCACTTTCACCACCGGGGCAGACGATAAGGGTGGATGGAGCAGTCCAGTGCTGTGTACAGCACACAGTTGGTATCCCCCTCCTCAGGCAGCCGCAGATTTTGTGGCCAGTTTCACTGTAAATTGTTCAAAGAAGGATTGTTGGTCTACAATAGTGGCATAAATGCAACCAAGTGTAAGGTCCTGGCCATCTAGCCTACCCGAAGCCATGTCTCATTTACATGCGCAGGTGGGGCTACTCCCACCGAGGATCAGCACCTCAGGTCCTTAGGAGTCACCTCTCAGCCGGTTGCAGGCCTTCCGGTACGCTGTTTCCCGGTGGCCTTGAGCACCAGGCGCTGGGTTTAAAGCAGATACTCAGCAGGCGGCTGGAGCTCGCAGGAGCCACGTCCACTCTACATGGGTTCCAAGCCACCACTACCCGCTAGCCAACATCGTCAGATCCCACAGTTCCAACATAATTTCCTACGCAGATGACACCCAACTCATCCTCTCACTCACCAACGACCCCACCACTACCAGAACCAACTTCCACAGATCAATCAATCAATCACAGAATTTGTAGAGCGCACTACTTACCCGCGAGGGTCTCAAGGCGCTGGGGAGAGGGAAGGGGGGGGATGCTGCTACTGGTCGAACAGCCAGGTCTTGAGTATCCTCCTGAAGGTCAGCAGGTCTTGGGTCTTTCGTAGGCTTAGTGGAAGGGTGTTCCAGGTCTTGGCGGTGAGGTGTGAGAAGGATCTGCCGCCGGTGGTTGTTCTTCGAATGTGGGGGACGGTGGCGAGGGAGAGGTCGGCGGAGTGGAGCTGGCGGTTGGGGATGTAGAAGAAGAGCCGTCTGTTGAGGTAGGCTGGGCCAGTTTTGTGGAGTGCCTTGTGTGCCTGGGTGAGGAGTTTGAAGGTGATCCTCCTGTCGACGGGGAGCCAGTGCAGGTTCCTCAAGTGGGGGGTGATGTGGCTGTGGCGTGGTACGTCGAGGATCAGTCGTGCGGAGGCGTTTTGTATGCGTTGCAGTCGCTTGATGAGCTTGGCCGGGGCTCCCGCGTAGAGGGCGTTCCCATAGTCCAGTCTGCTACTGACGAGGGCCTGGGTGACTGTTCTTCTTGTGTCTGTCGGGATCCACCTGTAGATCTTGCGAAGCATGCGGAGGGTGTTGAAGCAGGAGGAGGAGACTGCGTTGACTTGCTTGGTCATGGAGAGCGTTGCGTCGAGGATGACTCCCAGGTTGCGTGCGTGGTCGGTGGGTGTCGGGGCTGCTCCCAGCGTCGTTGGCCACCAGGAGTCGTCCCAGGCTGAGGTGTTGGAGCCGAGGATGAGGACCTCCGTTTTGTCCGTGTTCAGCTTTAGTCGGCTGATCTTCATCCAATCGGCGACGGCCTTCATTCCTTCATGGAGTTTGGCTTTGGCGGCGAGGGGTCCTTGGTGAGGGAGAGGATCAGTTGAGTGTCGTCGGCGTAGGAGATAATGTTGAGGTCGTGTTGTCTGGCGATGCGTGCGAGCGGGGCCATGTAGATGTTGAACAGTGTTGGGCTGAGGGACGATCCCTGGGGTACGCCGCAGATGATCTCGGAGGCTTCGGATCGGAAGGGTGGGAGACGGACTCTCTGGGTTCTGCCGTCGAGGAAGGAGGTGGTCCATTCCAGGGCCTTGTCTCGGATCCCTGCGTCGTGGAGGCGTGCGCGTAGAGTGCGGTGGCAGACAGTGTCGAAGGCGGCGGAGAGGTCCAGCAGGATGAGGGCTGCGGTCTCACCATTGTCCAGCAGGATCCTGATGTCGTCGGTGGCGGCGATGAGGGCAGTCTCAGTGCTGTGGTTGCTGCGGAACCCTGATTGGGATGGGTCCAGGATGCTGTTTTCTTCGAGGTATCGGGTTAGCTGTTTGTTGACGATCTTCTCGATGACCTTGGCTGGGAACGGGAGCAGAGAGATGGGCCGGAAGTTCTTGAGGTCTCTCGGGTCCGCCTTGGGTTTTTGAGTAGGGCGTTGATCTCTGCGTGTTTCCAGCTCTCTGGGAAGGTCGCGGTCTCGAATGAGAGGTTGATGATGTTGCACAGGTGGGGTGCGATGGAGCTGCTGGCTTTGTTGAAGATGTGGTGCGGGAAAGGGTCTGACGGGGAGCCGGAGTGTATTGTGCTCATGGTCTTGATGGTGTCCTCGATGTTCACGCTGGCCCAGGCTGGCAGGGGGTCGTGGTCGATGGTGTGTGGCGGGTCGATCTTAGTTGGGGTTGTCTGGGTGTCGAAGCTGTCGTGGATGTCGGCGATCTTGCGGTGAAAGAAGGTGGCGAGGGAATCGCACAGGGGTTGCGACGGCGGGATGTCGTTGGTGTTGGAGCTGGGATTGGAGAGTTCCTTCACGATGTTGAAAAGCTCCTTGCTGTTGTGTGCGTTGTTGTCGAGGCGGTCTGCATGCATGACAAACGTCACCGACTGGATGAAGAACAACTGCCTGCAGCTGAACACAGACAAGACGGAAGTACTGCTCTTTGGCAACAGAAGTAAGACATGGAACGACTCCTGGTGGCCATCAGACCTAGGACCCGCACCCACTCCTTCCAACCACGCCAGAAACTTTGGAATAATCATTGACAACAAGCTCACCATGAAATCACAGATCAACGCTGTTTCCTCTGCATGCTTCCTAACTCTGAGCATGCTACGTAAGATCTTCAAGTGGCTACTCCTACACACGAGACGCACCGTGACACAAGCACTCATCACCAGCCAACTGGACTACAGCAATGCCCTCTGTGTAGGAATCATCACACACCTTCTACAGAGACTTCAGACCATACAAAATGCCGAAGCCATACTGGTCCTTGGCCTTCCCCAACTTACCCACATCACACCCCACCTCAGGAAACTCCACTGGCTCCCCGTACAGAAGATATGCCAATTCAAGCTGCTGATCCACGCACACAAGGCTCTACACAACCAAAGACCCGCCCATATTAACCACCACCTGAACTTCCACCAACCATTGAGAAGACTACGCTCCACCTCCCTTTTACTTACCCATACTCCCGCATCTACCGAGGCAGAAGTGGAGGACGCTCCTTCTTCCAAAGCGCAGCAACGACCGGGAACAGCCTCCCCACACAACTGGACCATCACCTCAGTTCTGGAATTCTGAATGGCCCTCAAGACCTGGCAGTTCGAATAAGCCTCTGGGTTTGCAAGCGCCTGGATACCCTATTGGGTAATTAGCCATGCTTTATAAATCCTGATTTATTGATTGATGTTTTTTTTCTCCGTATGTGTGTCCGACAGCCAACCTGGATACTGCTGGCTCAAGAGTCTTGCCTCAGAGTCTGCAGGAACGTTTTGTATATTCTCCAGTGAACCCAAACATTTATGCAATGTTCAAGACATCTTCCCAATAACTACCTAGGTTCCCATTCTTTTTGGCATCGCCCACTAACCGAAAAACCTATCATAGAGTGTCTGGCCAGCCTTTTCCTGGAATCCACAAACAAAACATGTGGTGTCTGCCTATTAACTAGCTTGCAAAAGCCAAGCATGAAAGCCTAAAAAGATGCACTTGCACTGAGATTCCATAATTCAAAGGATTCTGGTTTGCCCTGGCTTCCTGCCAGTTGCCTTAAAGTAGGATAAAGACAAGCCCACCCCCCGACCTCCCCTCCCCACAGCAGTGCATACTTCATTTAGGTTTCAAGAAGTAGCTTTGCTGGGACATTTACAGGCCTGACTAGGACTCTGTGTGCCACTGTTTTCTCTCCAGCCTAGGAACAAGCTTAGGATCTGTAGAAGTCTTGATGCCATCCCTTGGCCTGAAAAAGGAGGAAGATGTACTTCCAAGTACGTGGACAAGATTGCGCCCCTGACGAAGAGCACAAAGAGTTAGGCCCAGTGACCTGAAGCCTGGAGGTCCTCTTGAGGAAGTGATCCACTCAGGAGCAATGAGAACCGTGCAGACTCACTGGCCCGAACCAAAAACACGAACTCTTGCACTACTGAATTTCAGGACTTTGAAAGTTAGGTGCCTGAATCAGCCCCTCCTGACCCTATAACATAGCTTTCTTTGTGGAAGGCTTTAATGATTACATTTCAAATTCAAGAGAGACACGCAAGTATTTCCTAATCCAGAGCCATTTCAAACATCTGTGTAGCCCTGACAATTCCAAAGTAATCAGTTTCAAGTTGGGGTTGGAACATTAAACTCACCCCCAGTTCCCTAATTTTAACATGGGGCTCATCCAGTAGAAACAGCTTATTACACATGCTCTAGCAGCTGCCCTCGACAAATTAGAGCATGCATCGCAGAAGAAACTTATTACTACGTATTCAGCATAGAAATACTAAACATCAGTGCAGGCTCCTTGAGCACTGGACATGAGCAGCCCT
Source organism: Calotriton arnoldi (assembly GCA_963921515.1). Lineage (NCBI taxonomy): Eukaryota > Metazoa > Chordata > Amphibia > Caudata > Salamandridae > Calotriton > Calotriton arnoldi. Next base: position 643,001 of record CAWUFW010000477.1, on the reverse strand, counting down.
TCTGCATTTTAGAGATCATTTCAGTCTCTTTTGTAGGCGTGCTATTTCACCAGACATCCTTTGGGTTGTCAGTGCCTGCACAGCCCTGCCACGTCTGACTCATCAGGGGTTGCACTAACACAAATGTGGTCATTTACCCGCATTACCGCATTGAAGTTAACTGTCACACAAAAAAATGTTCTCTCATAACTGAGCTCTGTGAGCTGCAGTAGTGCGCAGGATTCTGCCATATCAACATGCTGATTTGCACATCATGTGTTAACAGCAGCTCTGAGTGGATTCTGCATGTAGATGCAGTAAGAGGTCATACATTTATGCCTCTGAGTGAGCATTCTAAGATGAGCCCTCTGCCATGTACTGTGAACGGTTTCTACCGGTGAATGACCTGCGCTTAGCACTGGGCTCAGGGTTAGAGTGCAGTATTCCAGGATGCATCTTTGCATGAGCATAGTGGAGCTGCAGGGCATCTGACTGGGCAGAAAAATCACAGGCAAGAAGAAGGAGTCAGTCTGCTTATCCATGAAGGATCAAGCATTGGCAAAGCCAATAGGTTTTGCCTATGCGAGCTCTATTGGCTTTGTCAATATTGTTTTCGCCATTTTGAACAGCAGTGCGGCTGCTGTGCAGTATGGCTAAGAGTAGAAAATGAAAGCGATATGACATGGTCGTGTCATAGCGCTATTTGTTTTCTTTACTTTCAGCTATGTTGCACAGCAAACACGCTGTGCAACATGTCTAATAAAACATAGGTGAGACCTATTGGCTTTGCCAATGCTTGTTTTTTTATTGCGGGCGGGAGGCAAACACGGGAGAGAGGGTGAGTCAGGTAGGCCTACACGGACAACAGAGGGTGGGAGGGGGTGTAGGCAGGCAACAACAATGGAGGGAAGTACAGTGGGTGAGACAAGCAACAACATAAAGAGGAAGGGGGAAGAGGTATACGAGAGAGACGCTCTTGGTGGGGGTGCCTCACGGGGGTAGGGGTTGGTGGTAGTGGATAACAATATGATTTTAAAAAGCTCTATCAAGCAGCCACCACTGGCCTCTTCATATTGCTTTTCAGGTAAAAAATGAAGAGACAGGGAGGGTAGGAGTGGGAGAAGAAAGGGGGACGGGATGAGAAGAAACAGGGAAGGGGTGTGGATGAGGTAAATAAACAAGTAAAAAATTGCAATCACTATGGAGGGAGCCGCAGGCAGGGGGAGAGGAGAGAGAGGGAAAAAGAAATAGTAGCTCAATCACGTCAGGAGCTGCGGACGGGCACAGATTAACTTGAATCAATCTATTCATACTTGGTCCCTGCTCTAAAAAAATGATCGGAAATGATGTGGCTGCACGGGCCAATGAAGGAGGTTGCAAAGAAGAGTGATGTGCTGCCAACAAATAATAAAGCAATGGGTGGGCTCCAAGCCCTTTCTGCATATAATAGTGTCTTGCAACCGAGACGTATGCGCTAGCACATGCTGTCGCAGGCTCGACCCTAAAAAGTATTTTAAAAAGCTTCCCACACTCAAAGTAATATCCGGCTAGTTAGCATAATCATTTTTTTACCTCTCAATACAAAAGCTGTGTCACTATCATCAAGCAGATGAGGCGTTTGTGTGTCTCTGTGACCACCGGTGTAGTATGCAACTGCAGCAGTGGTTGACGTGGGCAAGATCGGCAGGGCACGCTGTGCCCCTACTTCTTTAATTTAATGCAATCCGTTCCCCTACTTTTTTATTTCAAAAATGCGTCTCAGTACAGCAGAAATAGCTTAGGGCTATAGATAAGGCTCTGCCGTTTGAGGACGGGCTGGGTGGGCAGAGAAGGAAAAGGACTCTGGGGCATATTATCAAGGCGGCGCTATGAAATTATCGCCGCTTTTGCGTCCGTTTTCGGGCGAAAAGCGGCGATAATTTCATTGCCTTATCAGCAACGACACGCTATCGCGTGTTTTGTTGACTTAGCGCCCGTTTCCAGCACGCCTAACTTAGCATCGCTAATGAGATGCAAAGTAGGCGTGGCTGTGAAACCAACCAGGGAAAATATCGCGAAGGGAGCTTCGCGATATTAACAAGGAAGGGTAGCGATTTTTTAAATCGCGTTAAGTATGACTTAACGCAGGAATTTAACGTCTGTTAAATTCCTGACTAAGGCATACTTAACATGGGGGGTGGATTCTGTGGCTAAGACCACAGGCCCTATCATCTAGGATATCGTCGTTTTCCACCATGGAAAACGGCGATATCCACACTATCTCTGGAATTTTTATCGCCTCGGCGATCCGCGTTGTTGATAACGCGCTAACCGGGCGATAAATTCCAGAGATAGCCGGCGATAAATATGCAATCGCTAAGCGCGCTTTGCGATATGTATCGCCGGCCCTTGTTAATATGCCCCTCTGTATTTTCCTTCTTGCCCAGAGAAGACAAGGACAGTCAGTGTTCACTTCTCCTGCTCTGCCGCTATGCCCCTCCACTCTTTTTCTTCCTCCTCCTCTTATTTCCTCTCTTTCTGCCTCTGTCTCGTTCCTCCTCACTTGCTGAAAACTGTGACTTCGAGAAACGGCTATTATCCTCTCCTTCCTTTATTTGTTCCCCTGTGAAATAGATCCAAAAACAGATAAACACTTTTGCTGGAAATGTCTCTTTTTCTGACATTTTTCTATTCCAAAGTGCAGCCTTGTGGACGGAGAGAAATAAAAGGTTCAAAATATGAAGAATAAATATATAAATAAAGCAAGACAGAATGGTCGCAAAGTGGCCAGATTGGTGTTGTTTACAACCACACACATTAGCGCCACTTTACAGAGTTTGCCAGTGAAGCGCTACTTTCATTTTCTTGTCTTTCTTTGAACAACATCGTTTTTCCCAGGTGGGGAAGTGCACCATTCCTGGAGGTACTGCAATACCTGGTTGATGACTGGAGCGGAAAACATTTAATGTGATCCTTATAAGCTGTTTTCCTCACGTTAGTTTAGAAAATGTGTACTGCGGCTCTGTGTTCATGGATGTGGTCTTTTTAAACCATACTGCTTGCGTTTTGTAAGGATATAGGCAATGGACATTGAAACGGGTCCCTTCCATACCCTGTAGTAATGTGCTTAACTTTTCAGGCTAAAACACTCATTGATATCTGAATAATGAGTGTAAAAGCGTTAAGGTAACCATGTTGTTCCTGCTTAAATTTCACATGATTTACTTAATCTTGCATTCCCTATGAGTGTTTGCTTTTTTCAAGATGTTGTTACTTTTTTTCCCCCAGGCAGCATATTACTCTTGTCTAGTGCATAATTTAAATTGAGTCCCATCCAGGTGTTTATAGCGGGGCACATTGGGGTTGTAGCAAGTTTCTCTCAGTGGGGGCAGTATGGTGTTTAGTGGGGGATAGGATGTGGCACTATGGCCAGAGATGTCGAATTTGGAACTGGAGAGCCAGGTTCAGCCTTCATGACCAGTCCACCAGACCACCCCCCCGAGGGAGCACATTCCCATGCTAGACCTTAGAAGGCCCTGCAAGACCTTAGAAGCCCTGGTGTCTTAGCACCGACAGGTGGACCCTAGCTTTGGCATGGGTGGGTTAACCTTGAAGACCTGTCCACCACAACACATATTGAAGTTCACCTCCAGTCTTGCGGGCAGGCCTATGTAGCAGCACACCCTAGAGCAACAGGGACTCTGTTACTGAAGTCACAGGACCCTTGAGGGCAGTCCGCCTCACCCATTGATACCTCCATTGGCCTTGTTTGAGCAGTAGTAGCGGCAACTCACCAGAGATCGGCAATGCAGGATTGGCATGCACACCAAAATAAGTTTGCAAAATTCATGGTCTCTCTGCTTCATGCACAAGCACTTTTAACATGTGCTGCCTGCTTTGGGGGCACTGCAATTATGCAGAAATGGAGGACAAAATGATGCCACAGTGTTGACTATATTATGAAGGAAAAAACAGACTGCAGCGTAATGCGGTATATTTTCTGATACTTTATTTTGGCATTTTTATACATACTAACAGTGTCTGCAAATATTTTGTCTCATTAGTACCAGTGTAACATACAAATGCAGCAGTGAGAAAGGTGACCCGTCAACCTTTGCAAAGGGCCCTCCATTTCACAGCAAAACAAGTCACATTTTTTTGTAACTTTTGATCCGTTTGAGCTACAAACTATTTATTAGTTAAAATCGTCAGATTATGCAGCAGATGATGAATTATGTGGAAAATATAGAAGAGCTATAATTATGTGGAAAACATTTGCAAACAAGGATATTTTGCCATTCATGTTTGAAATGCTCTTGTGGAAAAAGGGAGGAGAAGTACTAATGACAGAAACTGCATGGCTCAGAGACAAATGGTTTGTGATTACACTTGTAAGCGTATTTGAGACATTCTGTGGTTGGAAACCTATCCCACTCTGTGAATGTATTTTAATGTCAATAACGTATGTTAAACCTTAAATAAACATGTGTATCCATTGGTTGAATTAAATAATGTAATAAGCTGTAACTGGCCAATGAAATGCCAAACAAATACTAAAAACTGGGATGTTTTGCTCTTTCTGGCCACACTTCTAACTCCGCCCGCGGACCCAATTCTCGGGTTATTCCCACCCTCTGATTCTCTGCCCACAGTTCCCCTACTTTTTTTCCCACTTCGACCACTGAACTGCAGTAAGTATTATTAGAAAAAGAAATAAATTGTGGCAGGCCAACTGTCATTGTTTAGTTTTTTCCCCAAGGAAAATGTTTGTAAGTCCTGTTGCAGGGTATTCTGCCAGTGGGGAGGGCACAATTGGCAGCAGGAGCAACAGCAGTGATTGAGGCAGCGTTGCTGTGATAAGTAAACAAACCACCAGCATAATGGACTCTCTAGAGGGAGTGGCAGCTTTAAGTAATGAATCTGCTTAGTATTCCCGCCTTCTCCTCAGCTTGGACAGCATTTTGTCTTTAAGTGGAATATGCTTTGCCCACCATAGTCTTCTGTTCTTCACACAAGGCCGGCAGTGTATCTAAAAGTATTAAAAGTGATCAATTAATTGCAGTTCCCATATATTTTAAACGATGCTGACATCACAGTGCTCACTGCAGTAGGTCCCGCAGAAGGTCTCCCCCCAGGGCTGCTTAGCCTTAAGTCCAACAAATACTTCTGCAGCATTAGCAGTCCCGGGTTTCTGCCAACAGCACATCCTTGCAATGCTAAAAAGTAAACCTACAAGTCCGACAAGTGAATTTTCTTTGCTAAAAAGCCATTACTGGCTGAAAGTGTCCTACATCATGTAGCCCTTTGCAGCCATCCAATCTCGCTGCTACCTTATCAGCTTCTTGAAGGGGGAGCATTTGAAAGTCACAGATGCACAGGATCACAGAGGCTTCATTCCACCACCATCATAGAACAAGGGCCCTCTCTCGCCTTAAAGGAGTCGAACGTCTGGTTTTCTTCTCTATTTGAAGAAAATCCCTCTCTATACAGTGAGTGAACCGCTTTGCTACTGACATTTAAGCCCATGGCCACATTACCTTCCATTCCAAGGATATGCTCCACCTGGGGTCGTCTGCATTCCACCTTCATATAAACGATCTGATCCTTCATGTAGTTCTGTCTGAGTAAAGCCTGAAGGTGTTGGTTACAGGTATTAAGGTGATACCATAGAGTCCTACTCAACTCATGACAGGCAGGATAAATAATAGAGTCCCACATGCAGGACCTCAAACGTGGCACATGGAGTTCCGCACCTTTATCTTCAGAAGGTGTATTTCATCTGCCTGAAAATGGGAAACCTCGTCCAATCCTTGCTTATAAAGCAACACAAGCACTGCCCCAATGTCAATCACTTTATGTCAGTGTGTGGGTATGTGAGGTGGAGGCTGAGGGAAGTGGTAAGTCCATGATACAAGTGCCAGGTAGCAGTCCTATATAGCTGACACCTCCTGCCAGTCCTGGCTTTTGAGCCTACAGCACTTTGCATTTAGGGAAGTGCATAACTACGCCAAAACCGTGAGACGTTCTAGACCATGAAACTGCACAAAATGGGTAATGTGTGACCCTTCTACATTACATTTACACAATTACTCTGTTCTACTTGTGCATTGTTCTCAAGTGTCCTTCAGATGTTAAAAGGTCACAAATTAGAACCTCGATAAACTGGAAATGTCACACATAGACAGCTGTGGCTGTGTCCTATTCATGCATGTTTACTCCTGGCATGTATCAGTGGCAATAAAATAACTCCATAGGTGGACCCATGCAACATGTGCCATGTTCACGGTCGTGGGACTTCTGTTGGTTACACTTCCATGCTACAGGCAGACGCAAATAAATCATTGAGCAGAGGCAACAGAAACCATCACATACCAAGAGAAGAGATGCTAATCATCAGCCTGTGCTGAAAATATGCAGCTAAAGCACGACTGATCAGGCCAAAATACATGTAGACCACATGACAGAGCACACCTAGCAGGGGTGAACACTAAGCGTCAGCACATGCCGACAGAACTCCTGACGCACTGGATCTACGCGGTCCCGGTGCATTTGGCGATATTTTCACACTGTCTTACGGATGGCCATGTCCTTTCATGAGGTTTCATTTTGTGATCAGTGTATGCTTCCTGTTCCTGCTCATCCACTCCTGGCCTATATCAGTGGCAATGAAAGTACTCCACATGCTGATGCACACAACCTGAAACATTAATCGCCTCAAGTTCATTGATGCCACATTTCTATTGCTATTTCCATTCATTAAGGCAGGATAAAGACGGAAGTAAATATACCAGTATAGTTTATTTTATTGCTACATGCTCAGAGGAGAGATACAAATCATCAGCCTATGTTCAAAATATCACACCAGGCATCTCTAAAAAGGCCAAAATAGCAGGAGACCTCACAATCAGAGAATCCCCAGTAGAAGAAACGTGTCAGAGAGGAAAAACGAATCTAAACATATGAATATTAAAAAATCATTTTCAATAATGCAGACAGTGCAGTGTTCTGTGATGTGTGCAATAGCAGCATATAGAAATGCATGCAGATACAATCAGTACAATTCTGGCTGCAAAAATGATGACAATCAAATTCGAATATTTTTAGACTTCCATATGTTTTCTTCTACATAGCAATCCTACTTGAGCAGTGCCAACATTTCAACCCAAAACTGCATATGTCTATGGGCCTCATCAGGACAAAAAGAGTGTCTCTCTAATATCTAAAGAAGTACACAAATAAAATGGTTCCCATTGCTACCAAGCAGGGGACACAAATTCCCAGTTTGCGATAAGCTAATATTTACCAAAGACTAACATAAGTGATATAAAAATCTTCTGAGACAACCTGTAGAAGAAAGAATATACCATATGTTTACATGTGTGAGTATGTTATTAAAACAGCAGGTTGTGTTCTAAAGTGCTCATGTATATGAATGCAGACATACCAAAAAGTAAGGTTAGTATACAAGCCACTATGGGCCTGATTGAGAGCTTGGTGGATTATTTTCCATCAGCCAAACTCTAAATCAGGTCCTATGTTTATATAGACTTAATATATATATTTTTAAAACGAACTGGCATTGCCTGTAAGTAGACCTGGCTCAACAAGAGTCCATCACATACTAACAAAACCCAGTTGTGGTAATGAGATGTCGCTTACCCAAGGAATGGTGCAAAACAGTTTTATAGCAAGGTCGGTAGGATCAAGTATCCCTGAACCCGCATGTCGGCATCAGTTCCCTACTCATGATTGATTGATATGACTAATATACTATTATCTCGAAATACTCCTATCTGTTGTATGACGGAACAACGCAGGGAAATACTCTGCATGCCTTTACCATCCATTTTTTACCACCCATTTTTTTAGATCGCATATGCTTTTACAAAGTATGCCTTTACCATGCATTGTTTATATATATATATTTATATTCACTGAAAAAACCATAGGTTTTAGGGACAGTTATAGTTACTTGGACATTGCACTCGTACAAAACCCGTGAAATTCCCCCGTTATAGTTAGTTCAGCTAACTATAACTCGCGCCCCCGCAATGCACTGCTGATGACGTCACATATTACATCACTCATGACATGGTCAGTGACATCACTGATGACATCACTGATGACATCTCAAATGACATCACTGATGACATCATCCAGTGACTGTGTGTTTCTGTAAAGTTTAAATATTTTTAAAATATATAGGAAAAGACGTATTGAAGAATGAGTGGGTGTCTAAGTGTCTGTATGGATGATTTAGTAGGTGCGTGACTGACTCTATAAGTGAGTGATTTAACGTATCTTACTGAATGCATGGGTTAGTGACTAAACTGGGTGTATGTCTGTATCCGTCTGTCTGTTGCTGTGTAAGTGGCTGCATGTGTTTGTGAATAGCTAAATGATTTTCTATATGAGTTATTGAATGCTTGTCTGAGTATCTGTATGGGTGCCTGAGTGTTTGTGTGGGAGGGGTGTGTGCAACTCTGTGCATAGATGTGTGAGTGGGTGATTCACTGGGTGGATGGTTTCAAGAGTGCATCTGTGATAGACTGTATGGGTGGGTAAGTGTGTGTAAGAGTGTGTTAGTGAGTGAATGTATGTCCCAGTGGTACATGTGTGAGTAACTACATATGTGAAAGGCAGTATATATGTGTGTTGGAGTGTATAAATAGCTATAAGCAAGAGTGAGTGATTGTGATAGTGGCTGTATGGATGATTGTGTGCTTGTATCAGTGATTGTATAAGAGCGTAACAATGTGCTACTATTTGTATGAGTAAGTGAGCTGGTGTGTGTATAACTGTATAGGTGAGTAAATGGCAGTGTGTTTAATTATTTGCATGACTGACTAGGTGTGTGAGTATCTCTATGGATGAGTGGCGTTGTTTGAGTGTCTATATAGGAGTAAGAGTGCATATGATAGTCCTGTACTGAGTGACCGTAAGTATGAGTGACTGTACGGGTGAGTGAGTGGATGTGTGTGTGTGGACCTAAGAATCAGTGAGTGGGTATGTAGTTATTGGTGTTGGAGTGTCTATGGTTTTGCGAATGGCAGTCTGTAATTTAGAGTGGGTGTATCAAAGATTATATTAGGGTGTGAGGAGGTGCATCAGATTATCACGTGGATGATGTCATCAGTGATGTCATTTGAGATGTCATCAGTGATGTCATCAGTGATGTCACTGACCATGTCATGAGTGATGTAATATGTGACGTCATCAGCAGTGCATTGCGGGGCGCGAGTTATAGTTAGCTGAACTAACTATAACGGGGGAATTTCACGGGTTTTGTACGAGTGCAATGTCCAAGTAACTATAACTGTCCCTAAAACCTATGGTTTTTTCAGTGAATTTCAAAGGTTTTTTAAATGCTAATTTGTAACTATAACGTGTCTGAAACCTATGGTTTTTTTCAGTGAATTTCAAAGGTTTTTTAAATGCTAATTTGTAACTATAACGTGTCTGAAACCTATGGTTTTTTCAGTGAATTTCAAAGGTTTTTTAAATGCTAATTTCTAACTATAACGTGCCTGAAACCTACGGTTTTTTCAGTGAATTTCAAAGGTTTTGTAAATGACAATTTTTAAATGTATTAATTGTTATATTAATTTTTTTCATACTGATTTACTACATTTTTAGAAACAATTTTTTTTTACATATTTTATTTGTCAAATTACATTGTAATTACATTATACATTACATTACAAAAAATACTTTCTCAGAATGAATTACTTTAGTTTAAATACTTTGCAGATAGGCAATAGACTTTTAAGTACAGTAGTTACAGTTGTTGCAATGGGCAACACATTTTCAAACACAATGCAACATTCAGCTCAATGTGAATTTCTAGTTAAATGCAATTAGTTACTTTATGGATTACTTTTGTAACCACAGGACTGGATCCTAGATTCAGTCCTGGTACATCTCCTGTAAACAGTTGAGTAAAAGCGTTTTGGTTACAGTCGTGATTTTTAAGGAATATTATTGTATTTTAAAAGTTGACACTTTGAAACTTTTTCTCATAGAATCACCAATGTTATCCTATGGAAGGAAATTCACTTAGCAGGTAAAAACTGTTATCGTTACTTTTTCTTACTCAGTGTTGGATCCTGGATCCAGCACTGGTGCATCTCCTGTAAACAGTTGAAAGAATGCGTTTAAGTCATACAGGCGATTTTTAAGGAATATTTGTAGTTTGTGAAAATCAACACTTTGAAACTTTTTGCTGAAAACCAGTCAATGTTAGCCTATGAAGGAAATTCAAGTTACCGGTAAGTACGGTTAAAATTACTTTTGAGGATCAGTACTGGGCTGAAACATGCAGCACTGAGGTCTCTCCTGATAACAGGTGAGTAAATCGGAATTCGTATTTCGGCTGATTTTAGAGGAATATTTTAAAGTTCCAAAACTCCACACTTAGAAGAATTTCCAAGTGAAACCAGTCAATGTTAGCCTATGGAAGGAAATTCAAGTTACTGGTAAGTACGGTTAAAATTACTTTTCAGGACCAGTACTGGGCTGAAAGATGCAGCACTGAGGTCTCTCCTGATAACAGGTGAGTAAATCAGAATTCGGATTTCGGCTGATTTTAGAGGAATATTTGTATGTTTCAAAAATCAACACTTAGAAGAATTTCCAAGTGAAACCAGTCAATGTTAGCCTATGAAGGAAATTCAAGTTACCGGTAAGTACGGTTAAAATTACTTTTCAGGATCAGTACTGGGCTGAAAGATGCAGCACTGAGGTCTCTCCTGATAACAGGTGAGTAAATCGGAATTCGTATTTCGGCTGATTTTAGAGGAATATTTTAAAGTTCCAAAACTCCACACTTAGAAGAATTTCCAAGTGAAACCAGTCAATGTTAGCCTATGAAGGAAATTCAAGTTACCGGTAAGTACGGTTAAAATTACTTTTCAGGATCAGTACTGGGCTGAAAGATGCAGCACTGAGGTCTCTCCTGATAACAGGTGAGTAAATCGGAATTCGTATTTCGGCTGATTTTAGAGGAATATTTTAAAGTTCCAAAACTCCACACTTAGAAGAATTTCCAAGTGAAACCAGTCAATGTTAGCCTATGAAGGAAATTCAAGTTACCGGTAAGTACAGTTAAAATTACTTTTCAGGATCAGTACTGGGCTGAAAGATGCAGCACTGAGGTCTCTCCTGATAACAGGTGAGTAAATCGGAATTCGTATTTCGGCTGATTTTAGAGGAATATTTTAAAGTTCCAAAACTCCACACTTAGAAGAATTTCCAAGTGAAACCAGTCAATGTTAGCCTATGAAGGAAATTCAAATTACCGGTAAGTACGGTTAAAATTACTTTTGAGGATCAGTACTGGGCTGAAAGATGCAGCACTGAGGTCTCTCCTGATAACAGGTGAGTAAATCGGAATTCGTATTTCGGCTGATTTTAGAGGAATATTTTAAAGTTCCAAAACTCCACACTTAGAAGAATTTCCAAGTGAAACCAGTCAATGTTAGCCTATGAAGGAAATTCAAGTTACCGGTAAGTACGGTTAAAATTACTTTTCAGGACCAGTACTGGGCTGAAAGATACAGCACTGAGGTCTCTCCTTATAACAGGTGAGTAAATCGGAATTCCTATTTCGGCTGATTTTAGAGGAATATTTGCACAATGGTGAAGGGAGGGGGCGGGGCCTGAGGTGACATCTTTGCAAACGCGCCCCGTGGCGCGTTTTAAGTTGGGGGATTAAGTTCCCTTGAATCCTGAGGGTCCCTAGGGGCCAACTAGACCACCAGGAACCTCCAATATGCGCCAGGGGCTGCGTTGCAGAGACGTGTAGAGAGGCCACACCCCTTTACACCTCTCTGCAACGCAGCTCTGTGGCGCTTTCTGGATGTACCTGTTGGGCTAGTTGGCCTCCAGGGACCCTCAGGATTGAAGAGGATTTAATTCCCATCTTAAAACGCGCCACGGGGCCTGTTTGCACACATGTCACCTCAAGCCCCGCCCCTCCCTTCACCACTGTGCAAACGCGCCCGTGGCGCGTTTTAAGTTGGGGGATTAAGTCCCCTTGAATCCTGAGGGTCCCCGGAGTCCAACTAGCCCACCATATACCTCCAAAAGCGCCATAGAGCTGCGTTGCAGAGAGGTGTAAAAGGGGCGTGGCCTCTGTACACCTCTCTGCAAGGCAGCCCCTGGCGCATACTGGAGGTTCCTGGTGGGCTAGTTGGCCCCAGGGACCCCCAGTATTCAAGGGAGTCGTTCCCCTCTGCAAACGCACCAGGGGGCGCGTTTGCAGAGTGGTGAAGGAAGGGGCGGGGCCTGCGGGCCCGATCGTTTTTTTTTTTTTTTTTTGGGGAGGGGGGCCGCGTGGCCCCCTCCCAGGCCACTACTTGCCCGGGGACCCCATCCCCGGGGCTGGCCCTCTCGTTGGGGACTGTGGGGGTCCCCAATCCCCCACAGTCCCGCCGGCTCCCCGTGTCCTACGGGAGCCGGCATTGCTTTACACATGGGGAGCTGCTAAGATGCAGCTCCCCATGTGGAAAGCAATCGGCTTTGGATATTGGAAGAGAGAGCAGGTTTCCTGCTCTCTCTTCCAATATCCAAAGCAGTTTGCAATGACAGGACGGGAGCCGCGAGGCTCCCGTCCTGTCATTGCAAACAGCAATGCACTGCAAACAGCTCCTGCAGTGTCCCGGGGTAGGCACCCCGGGACACTGCAGGAGCCGGCCCTGGGGGTGGTGGTCCCCAGGGCCATCAAGAGCTCCAGGAGGGGGCCGCGCGGCCCCCTCCCATTCAGTGCACAGCCCCGGGGAGGTGGTGGTCCCGGGGCTCTGGAGGTCCAAAACGGACCCCATTGTAATTTTCTTAGTGCCCCGGGGAGGTGGTGGTCTCGGGCGTGTGGGGGCTGGAGCCCCCCACACAGGTTTTTAATTAAAAAGAAGCCCCGGGAGGTGGTGGTCCCCGGGGCTGCGGGAGGGCTTAGAGGCCCCCACACATAAAATTAACCCCCCACAGCATGCCCCCGGGACTTGGGCCACCCGGGGCCAGTGACATCGAAGCGCGGGAGACCGCGCCTCGATTTTTTCGGCAGGGTTCGCGCTCCCTGAGCGCATCCTGCCGATTTTTAAAAAAAAAAATTTTTTTTTTTGCCCAGGGGGTCCTTGTGGGACCCCTGAGCAAACCTAGGGGTCAGGGTGTTTCTACCCTCCCCCTTTGTGCGCTTTGCGCACTTGTTTCTGTCCCTCGGTTCTACCGAGGGACAAAATGGCTGCCAACATTTCCTGAATCGGAATGTTGACAGCCAGCTGACAGCCAATTAACATGCAGCTCGTGATCGGGAGGGTGCGCGAATCCTCCGTGCCCATAGATATATATGTACTTTTACTTTTTGATTTTCTCAGCAACTACTGAACGGATTTACACCATTTAACAAAAGGGTTCTTTCTGAACCAAGAACTACCTCTTTGCCAAATTTGGTGTAATTCCGTTCAGCAGTTCGGGCTGTAGCCGTGTCTAAAGTTTCCTATGGGAAAATGCATGGGAAAACGCGTTTTGGGACCCCCTTTTTCTCGGCCCCCGCTTGACGTATCACCCCGAGACTTTCAGGGTAGGAGCGGACCGGAGCGCCCCACAAAGTTTGAAAATTTCGCGAAGATACGTCAACCGGCAAGAGAGTTATTTCAAATAGAATGTCGCGGATTTCCTATGGATAATAGGTTGTAACTATAACTATCTACTGGCGACCGCCAGTAGATAATATATATTTATATATATAAACAATGTATTTGTGAGGGTAGACCCCCGAACTTACCTTAAATGCATGGTAAAGGCATACGTTGCAAAAGCATATGCGTTCTAAAAACATGCATGGTAAAAAATGTGTGGTAAAGGTACAACGAGGTAAAAACCTTGTTGTAAAGGCTGTTTCCCACTCCTATCTACAGTTAGAATGTTGTTGCAATTATGGAAGAATCCCAGATTACTTTTACACATATATTAAATTGTAGGTTGACAAGACTTCTGCGGCTATATCAGGAAAACGCGCTATACGGGTGCCATCTTAGGGAAACAGATAAATGTCCTTAAATCAATATGTGCACACTTGACAATTAGTTGGATAAAGAATAGCTCTGAGAGAATCACACAGTGTGTGTGCCCAACAACCAGACTTAAAGGGGAACCGCCACAAGGTAAGATTGAATGATAATAGCATCAGCATGGCAGGATTCAGGGCAAACACAGCCAGTGTAGGATACATGGGGACTGGAGACCCTGGAAGACAGGCCAATGAGAACTCACGACAACGGGAACACTAGATTGCTATCTGCTTGAACTCACATTCTCACTTACTGGTGCTAAGGTCATGTCCGGTCAATAGTGGCAGAGCCCCATCTAAGACCATTCATGGCTCATGGACATCATCTGGTAACGTGTCGCTAGTAGCATTGGCTCTTTCTGTTTTTGTGCCTGTTTGCTTTTGTTCCTGTCCCTCATTTCGGCTTTGTTCTTCCTTTCTCAGTTCATTCAGTCTTCTAAATAAGCCAATGGCATAGCCAGGGCACCATGGGCTCTAGAGCAAGCAAGGGAGTGGGTCCCCCGGCTGATATTTAGAAATACAGCAACAATCAGTATTCAGTGGGCCCCTGGGGTCTCTATTCCACAACGTCATTGCACCTGTAGCACCATTGATAGCTATGCCCCTGCTGATAGCTTCCGCTTTTTGCCTTGTTACCCTTCCTTAGTGTGTTTGCCTCTCATTGTTTTGCTGTAGTGTCCAGTGTGTTTACGATCCTAACAGAGCGTTAGGCGCCTGTTAGAAATCGGGGTCTCTAGTTGGCAATGGTTTGCACCTTTGTCCAAATAGGGACCCTTGCTTCTAGTCAGGGTAATGGGGATACACTCCTAATGCTCACCCCCTTGGTAGCTTGGCACAAGCAGACAGGCTTATCTCAGAGGCAGTGTGTAAAGCATTTGTGAACACATACAGTAACACAGTGAAAACACTACAGATGGACACCACACTAGTTTAGAAAAATAAGAATTCTTTATCTAAACTAGACCAAACAACAAAAATCCACAATACAATATTAAAAATAAGACTTTCAAATGGTAGAAATAGTTCAGTTCAATGCAAGTTGTAAATGCGACACTTTTCCAACAAAGTACCTCAGATGCGTCACGCAAAACAAACAAAAGGGTCGCAGGGAAGGTGATGCGCCATTCCTTACACTCAGGGGAGTGGATGCGTCGGTTCCTTACTGCAGGGGAGGTGATGCGCCGCTTCCTTACTGTGTGGGGAGTTGATGCGTCAGTTTCTTACTGCGTTCCGGTGACGATGCGACAAGATGGCGCTTCGATGCGATGCGACGATCTGGTGCGATGCGACAAAATGGCGTCTTTGATGCGATGCAACAACTTGGATACGATGCGTGCACGCCCGACGGCCGTGCGGCGAGATCAGTGGTTTCTTGAGCCGCGACAGGCCCTGCGACGCGCTTCTCCGGTGATGCGACGGCAACATCTGCGGCGGCGGCACGCTTCTCCAGCAATGCGACCCGCTTTTCCGGCGATACGACGGCAAACAGCTGCGGCGGCATGCTTCTTCGGTGATGCAACGGCAACAGCTGCGGCGGCGACAAGCTTCTTCCTCGTTGCTTCACGCTTCCAGCTCCCAGCGACACGCAGTCTCTAGAGGTCCTAAAACAACAGCAGGCACCTCTCTGCAGGCAGAATTCCCAGCAAGGAAATTCAGGGGAGCTGGTGGTGAAGTCTTTGTGTCCCTGAGACTTCAGAACAAGAGGCAAGCTCAGCTTCAAGCCCTTGGAGATCTTCCTCAAGATGACAAAGCAACAGCAAAGTCCTTTTCTCCTTTCCTTGGCAACAAGTAACCACTGCAGGCCAACCCCAAACAGCAAACAGCACAGGGGCAGTAATCCTCCTTCAGCTTCTCCGGTTTCTTCTCCTTGGCAAAGGTTCCTCTTGATTTCCCAGAAGTGATCTAAAGTTTTGGGGTCTGGGCCCCGATATTTATACTGCAAAATCCTTTGTTCTCTGAAGGCAGAGAGTGTCTGTGTCCAGCCAAAACCAGTTCTGTCCTCCCTGGTGCAGCTTCCTGGCAGGAGGTGGAGACAGTATTGTTGAAAGCAGACCTGGCCCAGGTAGCTGAAAGGAAAACTCCTCCCCCACTCTCTATTCTATGAAGACTCAGGCAAGTGAAAGGAAATCTCCTCCCCCTACTCTCTATTCTATGTGGGCTCTATTCAGCCCAGCCCTGACTCATCAGACTGCTGGAGCCAAGGCCCTCTCCAGCCCCCAGTCACTCACAAACCAGACATGGAATACACAAACCTAGCAGAGGCATACTGGATGGTTAGTCAGGAAAATACCTATTTTCTAAAAGTGGTATTTTCAAACACAGAATGTAAAAATCACCCACACTAAAAGATGTATTTTAACATTCTGAGTTCAGGCATACTAAACTTTATTTTCCTATCTTGTTCCTAGGGTCAGTTAGGATTGTAAGATGTTATAATCAAACTGCCCATTCTGGCCTATGGGAACAGATAGCCTTGCAATAGTGAAAAACGAAATTGGCTGTAATTCACTATCAGGACATGCCACACACACCAGGGCATGTCCTACCTTTTACATACAATGCACCCTGCCTTTGGGCCTACCTTACGGCTGACTTTTATGTAGAAAAGGGAAGGTTTAGGGACTGGCAACTGTGTGCACTTGCCAAGTCGACGGCAGTCCCAGACTGCACACAGGTTCTGCAATGGCAGGCCTGAGCCACATTTTACAAGCTGCTTCTGTGGGTGGCACAACCAGTGCTGCAAGCCCACCAGCAGCATTTGATTTACAGGCCCTGGGCACACATAGTGCACTCTACTAGGGTCTGACACATAAATCAAATATGCCAATCATGGAATCACTAATCCATAACATCAATTTACATAGAGAGCACTTGCACTTTGGCACTGAACAGCAGTGGTAAAGTGCCCAAAGCACCTAGACCAGCAAAAACACAGCAAAAACATAGGAGGCAACAGCAAAAATATGGAAGGGAGACCCACGCCAATGGTGCCAGGTCTAACACGTGTCCCCTCCAGCTGAAATGTGGGGAGAACTACCCTACCTCTTGAGAGCTCTCTTCACTAAGGCGGAAAAATCTGGACAGACCATCAGCATAGGCGTGTTCTGTACCAGGGCAATGTTCCACCGTGAAGTCCATCCCCTGTAGGGAAATGGACCACCTCAACAGCTTTGGATTCTCACCCCTCATCTACATCAACCATCTGAGGGGCCTGTGGTCTGTCTGAACCCGGAAGTGAGTCCCAAACAAGTATGGTCTCAACTTCTTCAGTGCCCAGACCACAGCAAATGCCTCACGCTCAATTGCACTCCACCTCTGTTCCCGTGGGAGTAACCTCCTACTAATGAAGGCTACGGGTTGGTCTAGGCCCTCTTCATTCATCTGTGAAAGCACAGCCCCCACACCATGCTCTGAAGCATCTGTCTGCACAATGAATTCCTTTGAGAAGTTGGGCGCCTGAAGCACGGGTGCCGTGCACATGGCAGATTTCAGGGCATCAAAAGCTTTCTGGCAGGCATCAGTCCAGTTCACTTTCTTGGGCTGCTTCCTGGAAGTCAGCTCTGTCAAGGGGCAACAATGCTGCCATACCCCTTGACAAACCTCCTGTAATACCCTGTGAGTCCTAAAAAGGCTCTCACCTCTGTCTGGGTCTTGGGGGGTTCCCAAGCCAGGTTGGTATCAATCTTGGGCTGTAGGGGCGCAATCTTGGCCGCTCCCAACCTGGTGTCCCAAGTACACCACGGAACCCTGCCCGATCTGGCACTTACTCGCCTTGATCGTGAGTCCTGCCCTCCGCAGCGCCATCAACACTTCCCAGAGGTGGCGCAGATGTTCTTCCCAACTGGCGCTGAACACTGCAATGTCATCCAGGTAGGCGGCACTGAAATCTTCCAGTCCAGCCAACACCTGGTTGACCAACCTCTGAAAGGTGGCAGGGGCATTCTTCATCCCAAAGGGCATAACCCAGAATTGGTAGTGCCCATCTGGTGTGGAGAATGCTGACCTCTCTTTTGCCCCATCAGTTAAGGTGATCTGCCAGTACCCAGACATCAAGTCAAACGTACTGAGGTACCGGGCAGCCTCTAACCGATCAATGAGCTCATCAGCTCTGGGGATGGGGTGCGCGTCAGTCCTGGTGACTGAATTGAGTCCTCAGTAGTCCACACACAACCGGAGGTCGGGTGTGGCACCAGGTGCGGCAGCCTTTGGGACCAAGACCACGGGGCTGGCCCAAGGGCTGTTAGAGGACTCAATCACCCCTAATGCAAACACCTTGGAGACCTCCTCCTTGATGCAAGCTCTCACCCTGTCAGTCACTCTGTAAGTTTTGTGCTTTACAGGAGGACTGTCCCCAGTGTCCACATCATGGAAGCACCAATCAGTGACACTGGGAGTCAGGGAGAACAGATCAGGAAACTGTCCCAACAGTTGGCGACAGTCATCTTGCTGCTCAGGGTGGAAGAGAGGTTTACACCATCCACTGACCCATCTTGCTCTTTTGCAGACAGGAGGTCAGGAAGAGGCTCAGTCTCCTCCTCCATTCCATCATCTGTCGCTAGGAGCATGCCCACTTCGGACCTCTCCAAGTGGGGCTTCAGGCGGTTCACATGCAAGACCCGCAAAGGGTTCCTAGGAGACTGCAAGTCCACCAAGTAGGTGAC
Organism: Calotriton arnoldi; assembly: GCA_963921515.1. NCBI lineage: Eukaryota > Metazoa > Chordata > Amphibia > Caudata > Salamandridae > Calotriton > Calotriton arnoldi. Next base: position 624,320 of record CAWUFW010000477.1, on the reverse strand, counting down.
ATTACTCTTGCGCTCCACCACCTCAAATGGTCCGGTCCACTTATCCTGGAGCGCACAAGGCTCCACTGGGGCCATGACCCAAACTTTTTGTCCAGGCTGAAACTCAATCAGAGTGGCATTCTGATCATACCAACGTTTCATCTCTTCCTGGCTGGCTTCCAGATGCGCCTGAGCGAGTTGTCTGAAATGCCTAGTCTGGTTTCTGAAGGCCAGCATGTAGCTATATACATCCTGGGGAGGTTTACTGGGAGCTTTCTCCCAGCCTTCTTTCACCAAACTCAGAGGTCCTCTTACAGGGTGACCATACAATAGTTCAAAGGGAATGAACCCTAAGGACTTTTGTGGCACCTCTATGTAAGCAAACAGAAGGCATGGCAAGAGGACGTCCCACTTACGCCTCATGGGTTCCTCAAGACCCATAATCATGCCCTTCAGGGTCCGGTTGAATCTCTCAACCAGCCCATGACCTTGGGGGTGGTAAGGAGTGGTGAACTTATAGGTTACACCGCACTCCTGCCACAGGGACTTCATATACTTAGATATGAAGTTGGTACCACCGTCTGACACCACCTCTCTGGGGAACCCCACTCGGGAGAAAATCCCCATCAACGCACGACCCACCACGGGGGCCGTCACAGTCCGGAGAGGGATGGCTTCTGGGTACCGGGTGGCATGATCCACCAAGACCAGGATGAACCTGTTGCCCATGGCTGTCTTGGGATCCAGAGGCCCCACAATGTCAATGCCCACCCTTTCAAAGGGGGTGCTGACCACAGGGAAAGGCTGGAGAGGAGCCATGTGCTTCCTCGCACTCTTACCACTTGCCTGGCAAGTCTGACAGGTCCTGCAATGAGAATCTGAACTCTTGCGCATTTGGGGCCAATAAAAGTGGGTGACAAGCCTTTCAAAGGTCTTGTATTTCCCCAAATGTCCTGCTAAAGGCACATCATGAGCCAGACCCAGTAGAAAGGCTCTGAAGCGCTGGGGTACCACCAGCACACGGGCTGAGCAACCTTAGGCTCGCTATACAGGAGACCATTCTCCCAGTAAATCCAATGTGATCCAGACTGATCACCTGCTGCCTGGTTTGCAGCCTGTTGCCGCAAACCCACAAGAGAAGGGCACTTCTTCTGCTCCTCGCAGAACTCTTCCCTGGAGGGGCCTCCTTCCTGCTGCCAATGGGTCCGCTCAGGCAGGTCCCCCAGTTCAGCTACTTGTCCCCCTGTAGGTTCCAGGGCATCCCCCTCAAGGCCTGCCTCCTCCTGGACCATGGGAACTTCGGGGGCTGGTTTCCCGCGCCCCCTGCCTCTTCTCTTTAAGGCAGGCACCTGCGGCACTCTTTCAGGCTCCAGGTCCTCTTGAATACCCTTACCGGCTGCCATTGACCGAGTGGTCACACACGCCCACTCTGGCAGACCCAACATCTCCAAATGAGACCTTCTCTCCACCTTAGCCCAAGGGGAGCTCTCCAAATCATTGCCTAGCAGACAGTCAACAGGCATGGCTGGCCTCACAGCTACTTGAAAGGTACCTGAGACCCCCCCACTCAAAGGGAACCTGAGCCACCTTGCAGTGGCTCTCTGAATTGTCAGGGGCAATTACAGGGTAGAATGCATTGGGGATCACCTGCTCTTCAGACACCAGCCGACAACTGACAGCTGCCACGCTGGCTCCGGTGTCTCTCAGAGCCTCCACCCTATGGCCATTGATGGTCACCCACTGCCTGTACTTCTTAGTGTTATCAGGCAGTTGAGTCCTAGGGACCATCTCACTGTCTCCTAAAGAGACTAGAGACATCTCTGCGGGACCCCACCCACCTTGGGCACCCATCTCCTCCCCCAGGGCTACACTAGCCATCTGCCGGGGCGGTGCACCAGTGGGTGCAGTGATAACTGGTTTGGGACACTTCGGATCTCCCCTGAAGTGACCCTCCTGACCACAGCTGAAACAGATTTTGGGACCCTTCTGCCAGTCTTACCTGGCGGGACCCATGGTCTTTTCTCAGCGGGAGGCTGGGAACCTTTCCCTTGGTTCCCTTGGGGATTACTTTGGGGCCCTTTCTGGAACTCCTTCTGTTTACCCTTGTCCCCCCCACTCTTCTGCTGGGGACCCTGCCCACCTTTGGCGAAGTCTCCCACATGACCCTTGTGGACCCTGGTACTGACCCAGCGGTCCGCCTACACAGCAAGCTCTCTGGGCACAGTTAGCTTACTGTCAATCAGGTGCTGGCGTAGCTCTGGAAAACAATTACTGGACAAGTGCTCCCATGCAACCAAATCATAGAGCGCCTGAAAATCATTCACTTTGCTACCCTTCACCCAACCATCCAATGCTCTGCAAAAAAAAGACACATACTCCACCCAGGTACTAGACTCCAGCTTCTTGTAATTTCTAAATTTCTGCCTATAAAGCTCTGGGGTCAATCCATACCTGGCTACCAAGGCTTCCTTCATGGGGCATAGGACACCTGATCCTCAGTGGGCAGAACTAGTAAGGTTTCCCTTCCTTCACCTGTAAAGTGGTTCCACAACCCCGTTCCCCAATCTCTCTCAGGGACCCGGTTGTTAGAAGTCTAGCTTCAGGTGCATTAGTGAGACTACATCTCCCAGAATGCTTAGAGAGAGAAGGGGGTGGTGCACTCTCCCACACTGCTGTGGGAATGGTCAGGTGATCGGGAAGATTTAAGCCTTCAGCTGCTGTGCCTCAGTGCTTGGCTTTCCTCATTTGGCGTATTGACCTGCTCCCTGGTTGGATTATTTTCAACACAGATTCCTGTTCCTGTGATACCTTTTGTGAGCTGCCCAAGCTACTCTTCCTACATATTGGATTTCCTATCCTTCAGCCTTCTGTAGCGCGAGGACGCGCTGCCACCCCCAACGGAATTCCCTCCCCTGTGAATTTAATGAGGCTTCCCCTGTGCCGTGAATTATCGCGTTGGTCACGCTAAATTTTCCCCTTGATAACGCTTGCTGAATTATAGGCAAGCTGCCTTACGTTTTTTGTTCACGGGTGCAACGAGCTGTGGTCTTTAGGCTTATCGAGTGCATCCTTTTACTTTTGAAATCACAGCTGTCACTCATTCTGCACTGGCAATTCCTGCCGTGTTACAACGCGAGTACGCGTTGATTCCTATCTCGGAGCTGACGCCTGCGGGGGACGCCCCGCTCTTCAATTTGAGCTCCGATTACTGGTGCTATTCGTTACCGCTTTTTGCTGGTCTCAGCCCAGAGTACGGGCGCTGTTTATTTTTTCTGAAAGGCGGACATTGATAAAAAAACGCTACCGTTTATATTAGCGTGTTTCCTGAGAATCTTCTTTTGTCATATTTTCGAGTCTGTTCAGTTATCCTGCATTACGTAAAAGACGACAGAAGCGCTGGAGCGCGCAATATTCTGTAAGAGTTGGACACTGTGTGACCCCAATCCCTAAGAGACCATCTTGTTAGAGATCTACCGACCCTTAACACCAAGTAAGTGTGGAGGAGTGCACAGTATATGGTTTGTTTAATCATTGAGGGTACTGTGTCTGTTTAGATATAACTTATTCTCATCACTGATATTTGTTTTGTTGTTCCTTCCACTTAGGGATTCCATTTCTTACTGGATTTGACCTTCTCCCTGTCTGGCTGTGTTGGGACTTCTCTGGTGGTCTTTCTTGATCCCTTCATTTTTTGGGGATATTAGCTCTCTCAAGTGTATTCTGCCTTAAGCACTGGGGAGGCTGTATCTCTGGGAAAGGAGGGGACGCTTTCTTTGCTCCCGGGGAACGGGCGCTTCGGCTGGTGGACCCTGTGTTAGGCCAACACCGGTGGCACTTCATAGCTACCTCATTGGCCTTAAACCACTGCCCAATGTCCTCATGCTTCATAAAGTCCTTAATAACCTCTTTGGGAATGTATACTTTACTTTCTACAGGCACTGACGGTGTGCTGCCACCAGAGGGAGTGATCTCTAAACTCTTTGCTTTGAGCTCCTCACCACTCTCTCATGCTCTAAAAGCATCTTCTTTTCTTCCAAGGCCAACCTCTTATTTTCTAACTCCAATTTCCCCTTTTCTATGTCATTCTGACTCCCCACCTTGAGCTTGGCCAGTTCCATTGCATGCACTCTACTCCTCTCCCTGTCCTCCAGCTCTTCTGGGGTAGGGCCCTTTGAAGAAACACTGCTTCCCACTCTGGAAGGCGCTTTCCCCCCATCCAGGCCCAATGGCCCGTCTTGCTGCTCATCTAAGTCCTCTCCCTCCACCATAGGATCTTCAGGGTGCTCACTGGCACTCCTTGCTTCCAACCAGGCCCTCAGCGCCTTTTGGTATTCCTCCTTTCTGGTGAGGCCCTTCATGGAGATTTAAAATTTTTTGCAAACAGCTTTGAGTTGTGGCACAGTGTAGGTATCAACCATTTCTTCTTCAAAATCAAAACCTGCAGGTGCAATGGATGCTGCTTCGCTCATGGTGAAAGAAAATTGGCAGTTCTCAACAAAAATAGAAGTTCCAAGGAAAAGAGTCTACCAAAAATGTATGTGGTCGCGTAATGGTCTGCACTCACTAGTAGTGTACACCAAGCACTGTATGTAAGTCACAAATGCAAGTCCAAATCCTAACCGCTGACCAGCACTGTTAGAAAAGGGGGTCTCTAGTTGGCAATGGTTTGCACCTTTATCCAAATAGGGACCCTTGCTTCTAGTGAGGGTAAGGGGGATACACTCCTAAAATAACCCCTGCTCACCCCTTTGGTAGCTTGGCACGAGCAGACAGGCTTATCTCAGAGGCAGTGTGTAAAGCATTTGTGAACACATACAGTAACACAGTGAAAACACTACAGATGGACACCACACTAGTTTAGAAAAATAAGTATTCTTTATCTAAACAAAACCAAATGACAAAAATCCACAAGACAATATTAAAAATAAGAGTTTCAAATGGTAGAAATAGTTCAGTTTAATGCAAGTTGTAAATGCGACACTTTTCCAACAAAGTACCTCAGATGCGTCACGCAAAACAAACAAAAGGGTCGCAGGGAAGTTGATGCGCCGTTCCTTACACTCAGGAGAGTGGATGCGTCGGTTCCTTACTGCAGTGCAGGGGAGGTGATGCGTCGCTTCCTTAATGTGTGGGGAGTTGATGCGTCAGTTTCTTACTGCGTTCCGGTTACGATGCGACAAGATGGCGCTTCGATGCGACGATCCGGTGCGATGCTACAAAATTGCGTCTTTGATGCGATGCGACAACTTGGATACGATGCGTGCATGCCCGACGGCCGTGCGGCGAGATCGGTGGTTTCTTGAGCCGCGACAGGCCCTGCGACGCGCTTCTCCGGTGAAGCTTCTTCCTCGTTGCTTCGCGCTTCCAGCTCCCAGCGACACGCAGTCTCTAGAGGTCCTAAAACAACAGCAGGCACCTCTCTGCAGGCAGAATTCCCAGCAAGGAAATTCAGGGGAGCTGGTGGTGAAGTCTTTGTGTCCCTGAGACTTCAGAACAGGAGGCAAGCTCAGCTTCAAGCCCTTGGAGATCTTCCTCAAGATGACCAAGCAACAGCAAAGTCCTTTTCTCCTTTCCTTGGCAACAAGTAACCACTGCAGGCCAACCCCAAACAGCAAACAGCAGAGGGGCAGTAATCCTCCTTCAGCTTCTCCGGTTTCTTCTCCTTGGCAAAGGTTCCTCTTGATTTCCCAGAAGTGATCTAAAGTTCTGGGGTCTGGGCCCCAATATTTATACTGCAAAATCCTTTGTTCTCTGAAGGCAGAGAGTGTCTGTGCCCAGCCAAAACCAATTCTGTCCTCCCTGGTGCAGCTTCCTGGCAGGAGGTGGAGACAGTATTGTTGAAAGCAGACCTGGCCCAGGTAGCTGAAAGGAAATCTCCTCCCCCTACTCTCTATTCTATGTGGGCTCTATTCAGCCCAGCCCTGACTCATCAGACTGCTGGAGCCAAGGCCCTCTCCAGCCTCCTGTCACTCACAAACCAGACATGGAATACACAAACCTAGCAGAGGCATACTGGATGGTTAGGCAAGAAAATACCTACTTTCTAAAAGTGGTATTTTCAAACACAGAAAGTAAAAATCACCCACACTAAAAGATGTATTTTAACATTCTGAGTTCAGGCATACTAAACTTTATTTTCCTATCTTGTTCCTGGGTCAGTTAGGATTATAAGATGTTATAATCAAACTGCCCATTCTGGCCTATGGGAACAGATAGCCTTGCAATAGTGAAAAACGAAATTGGCTGTAATTCACTATCAGGACATGCCACACACACCAGGGCATGTCCTACCTTTCACATACAATGCACCCTGCCCTTGGGCCTACCTTAGGGGTGACTAATATGTAGAAAAGGGAAGGTTTAGGGACTGGCAAGTGTGTGCACTTGCCAAGTCGACATGGCAGTCCCAGAATGCACACAGGCTCTGCAATGGCAGGCCTGAGCCACATTTTACAAGCTGCTTCTGTGGGTGGCACAACCAGTGCTGCAAGCCCACCAGCAGCATTTGATTTACAGGCCCTGGGCACACATAGTGCACTGTACTAGGGTCTGACACGTAAATCAAATATGCCAATCATGGAATCACTAATCCATAACATCAATTTACAAAGAGAGCACTTGCACTTTGGCACCGAACAGCAGTGGCAAAGTGCCCAAAGCATCTAGACCAGCAAAAACATAGGAGGCAACAGCAAAAAAATGGAAGGGAGACCCACGCCAATGGTGCCAGGTCTAACAGCGTCATAAAGGAAATAAAATGTGTCATCAGTTAAGTAATCAATAGTATGAGGTCATGTGTAAGACCTTAATTTCCTATGGGTGATATGATGAAGCCTATTACAGTCATGATTTTTAGAAACCGGATTTTTACATTGTCCAAAGACAATACAGATGTTAGAAGTATAGAAAAACACTACAGGTCGCCTGTATATGCCTAATCAAAAATGGCCACTGTGATAAATACTGCTTCATTGTATAGGTAACAGGATGAAACATTTGTATGGCTTAATTAATGATTCATGTTCTGAGTTTATTTTGCAGAAACCCCTATATCGAACTCTAAAACATACATCTCTCTTCAACAACATTATCTGGATAATAGAAGGGGTGTCCCACCAGAGCAGTAGTGGGCGACACCACCCTTGTGTAACAAATGCATGAAAACATTACAGCATGACAAAATTCCATCAATACGCGTATATAGACACATTCCTCAGCTCACAGACATCATTCAAGCTCTCCACCGTGGTGTGTGGTAAGTCCATCCATCTGCCCTCACGGTAGGACAACAGTTGAAGAATATTACTGCCTTTCTTGTACAACTTCATGATCTCAGTTACTAGCTATTGTAGATCGTCCTCAGAGTGTGCAGGCTCTGATAGTGTGAAATATGTACTGTGAAAATAAACACCAGACGTTGCAGCGAAAAAAGCAGAAAAGCTTGTTATTGTTTTCATTGTTTAAGCAGCAACTGCAATTCTGCTCTGTGACCTGCTTTTCACAATGCTTGCTGGCTCTGTCTGCTGGCCTTGTGATGTCAAAACTAATACCTAAAACGTAATACTTAATTCCAGTAGAGTAGCTGGCATTTTATTTTTATTGGTGACTAATATTGGCACAACTATTATGAGATAGGAAAATTGAACACAAACGTTTATACATTTATTGCAGGCTTTCATTTATTCTGACTGTTGTAACACATAACTTTGATCACTGCACAGAAAATTCTGTAAATAAATTCAGATCGTTAAATAACACAGATACATCATAATGCAACATAATCGTGAAAATAAAAAATATATTTTTAGGCTTATTTCTAAGAAACAGTTGACTAATGCTCAAGGTGATAGAACAGCAAACCTTCTGGGACCAGACAAATGTCATAATATAGAATCTTTCTAATTTCAGATGTCCCCCCAGATGACACACACACATTTCATTACATGAAAGTATGATCAGTACGTAGTGCACTCATCAGCACAATGTATACAACAAGATATACTGGTTACCTGCGAATACGTTCCACAAGCATATTCCAGCTGGTCCTTTTATTGATCGATAAGGAACTTTGATGATATTGTGGATGCAGAAACCAAAACTAATCAGAGAGAATGACATGGCGGTGCAGAGGAACAGGATGATGGTCACATGAAGGGCTGCGTTCAGCTTCTTCACCAGATGTGGAAAAACTGTAACACAAAACAGTTGTTATTGCATCTGTATTTGCTGCATCTATTATATTTGTCTGATGTTTTCTGGATTTATGGAACACGAATTTCAACATCGAACAATAAATGGCTCATAATAATTTGCTCACTGCAACATATTCACAGAATATTCTGCCTACTAGATAAAGAATCTAGAATATAGCAGCCGATGGTACGAAGGAACACATGTATCCAGTACTTAAAGGGTTAACTAACTTTCTGTTAAACAATAGGGTATATTTACAAAGGGATAGCGCCACCAGAATGTCACTTTTAGTGACGTTCCGGTTGACGATATGCCCTTCTCCATATTTACAAAGTGGTGTTGTGGCTTAACGCCGCCTTGTAAATAAGGCCCCTTTCCACACATCACTTGGTGTGAAACGGGCGTGCAATGGGTGTTGCTGTGGGCGTTCCGCCACAACACCCATTGCTTTCTGAAGCTGCCCCAGATTTACATGGATCTGTAAATCTGAGGCAGTGGCAAAAACTAACGCCATGTTAGAGCAGGCGTTAGAATGGCCAGATGAGGAAAAATACTTTTATTTCTCCTTGTTTTTACTTTTTCTATGTCTGCTGCACTCTGCAGCACACACAGAAAGAGCAAAACGCCATTAATGATTGTTTATGTGCAGGAAGGGACTCCTTCCTGCACATAAACAATCATTAAATAATGACGATTTGATACTTCTATCTGTGCTGCATTATGCAGCACACATAGAAGTAACACATCACCATAACAGAATGTTTATGTGCAGGAAGGTGTGCCTTCCTGCACATAAACAATAATTCCATGCAATGTAGGCACCCTTGCACTATGGTGCAAGGGTGCCTGCGTTGGCGCTAGGCATAGGGTGACCATAATTTGAGGAGCACAAACCGGGACAGGTGGGACATAAAAGTAGGACTAAACCCTTTAGTCTTATTTCTATATCTGGCCTGACCCGCTTTTTGCATAGCCTTTTAAAAAAAATGAATTCATTAAAAAAAAGTGTGTGTGTTAGACCTGTAAATCTCGTATACACACACAAACACAAACTTACAAGGCTGTGCTTATGTAGCGTTAGCAGTCGCAGGACCTCCACCTTGCGCCCCCCTTGTCCCCTCCTCCCCACTCTGTGTCTTTGCTGGGAGCAGGCCCCAGCAAACTACTCCTGTGATGCCTGGTAGAAACAAATAAATTATGTCATTCTTCAGAGGCGACTGAAAGGAGAGCATACCTAAAAATTTGGCTGCGGAGGAAGACTTTAGCAAAAGTTTCGGGACACCGGGACAGTCCTCTGAAAACGTGTCTGTCCGGGGAATTCCGGGACGTCTGGTCACCCTAGCTAGGCAGCTAATTTTAGCACCAGCGCTAGGGAAAAAACAGGGGTGCGCCGTATTGTTGTAAATACGGTGCATCTCTGTGTTTTGGAAATGTCAGAGCGCAGTGCTGCCAAATTTGGCGCAGCTCCACGCTCCGACATTTCATTGTACATAAGCCCCAATATGTCTCAAAGTTCTGGTAATTGATCTAGGGCTCCGTTACATACATTGCCCTGGGAGCGTAAGGAGTGTTTGCTCCTGTTTGACTGCAGAAGGTTGCCTTACCCTTTCTGTAATACCCATTGTGAGGGTGCAAAGTTGATACTGAAATAGTGAACTGTGGAGTGGACATGGGGGCTATTGTGGCGGTTCAGAAAAAAACTACATCTGTGAAAAGTGAGGGTCTTGTGTTCCCTTCCAACGGGAGGCTAGGGTGTCCCTGCATAGGAACAGATGAGAGCTGTTCTGCTGTCAGTATCTGTGCACCCTAGCCTCTTTGGGTGGGTGTTTTGTGTGTGATGTGACTGTTTTCATTGGGACATGAGAACTGGAACTCTGCTGATGACATCTACTTCTGGCGTGCACTGGTACAAACAGAGGCCGTGCATCCCATTGGCTCTGGGCCGGTGTTTATTAAATGAACTAATTGAACAGCATACCACCGACTTTTGAGATCGAATGCTCTTGGCAGCTCTCAGGCTCATCTTTGTGAACAATAAAATGGTCCCTCCCAGGTTAGAACTCTTATCTGTCTTCCTGTTTTGTTCCCAACTCTCTGGAAAGGTTCTATCATCTAGTGGCAGAAAAATGCTATAGGGACCATTCATAAAAGGCATTGATAAGTATGTCAAATAGTACTACAAGTATGTGAAGAAATACTCATAATGCCTTTATAGCACTATTTCACATAATTATATATGCCTTTGTGAACTGGCCCTGAAATGTACAACCTCACGTTAGTAACAGTGCAAACAGGACACAGTCCTTTCTATTTCTATTAATTGTATATCAATATTCCCTGAATAGTCAATTTTTTCCCACTTAGGATGATTGTGGAGCAAATTCACAAAGGCATTTAAGAGTGCATGAGGTAATACCCCAGTACTCCAGTAACTTCACACACTCTTAAATGCCTTTGTGATTCGGTCCCTATGTGCTTCGGCTGATAATAAAATGTAAGTCAGGGAATGAACATCTCATCTCTCTTAGCTACCCAGGGGAATGTCGTAGGGTCCCTGCAGCCGATGCTGTGCATGGGTTCTCTATTTACAGGGGGTTGCTTCATCTAGGGCCTTTGAATATACTCATTGCTAGTAGCAGGACAGTTACAACATGGTGACAGGAATTGTAGGGGCCTCTCACAATTTTGTGACCCACCACTTGCTATAAAGACCAATGCTCAGTCTCTCATGTCTCTCTGCTGATGGTGTCCACTGTCACTTTTTTCTGAGCAGTCCTGATTTGACTGAAGCTTTCTAGTGAGCCATTTTTCAGACTGCATTAGTCCCAAATTACAAGGTTTTAGTACACAAAAGTTTTCTTCCGTCCCTGCACCTTGGATCAGTGAGTCAAACACATTTACAACCTCTGAAAACCGTAACATGCTGCTTTAGGTAACATAAGTAATCCATAGAACCAGCATGGATGCCAGGATTTCCTAAGCACTATAACTTGGTCAAAGGGAACTGCTTCCACCCTGCTTTCTGCTCTGTTTTATACTAGGTGCTTTGCATCTGCATGTCTATCCAAAATGTTGCGTTGTTCTCTTGGACCCATTGCCATGACTCCTACAATGAAATCCATCACATTTTTGGAAAATCAGATTATAGTGTGAAATGAAAGAGCATTCCAAAGTTTGCCCTACAGGATAGAGAAGACACCCTCACCCATCTTGGTATTTTTAAGGTAAGGTGCAATTAAAAGTCTATTTTTAGAATATTTAGTTTTCCTTACCTGAGCAGCAACATATCAATGATGTCTGGACATCGGTCCTTATGATCTACTATTTTATATGTACATAGTAAAACTGCCCATGTAAATCTCAATGAATTGACTATCTTTATGTTTCATAACACCTCTATAAATCGTTTCCTTGATAATGGCTGTATGTTGTGTTCATTTACTGGGTTTACTACTGATTGACAACTGGAGTCCATGGAGGCGGACACGCACATGATCAGTTGCATCAATTGCTACATGCTTATACTTTATTGCATCTAAAGCCAGGTTCTAAGAAACAATAAAAATGAGTAATTTAGGATGAGCTCAGACAGTTTAGTAACTAGTTTAGTAACAAGCCAACTGGCAATCAATCCTATATTTTCCCGTTTCCCTGACACGCTTATCCCCATGTGGCTCCATTGAGGTTAAATAATACGTATCCTTATAGCAATAAAGCAATATCAAAATTAAGAGTACATAAGGTCTTTCAATTTTACAATTTTATATTTATATGATACAGCGCAAATCACATCATAAGGGTTTTGGAAGGGATAAGTGGGACTGTCCTCTATAACCAGAAATTCAACCGTGGTAATATTATAAGCCAAATTTCCTTGTATTTTAACACACACATACATCACTTTCCGCCATAGCATTACCATATACATCCATTCTTTCTAATTATCTTAATATTAGTACAGGGACTCAGCATTTTTTTCAACGCGTGTTGTCATGTGACTATTAGTGTAAAGAACCCCTGGTATGGCTACTGTCTGCCATACAAGCACAATGATTTATTGGCTCTCTTGAAAGAAATCTGTAGGAACCTGGATTGTTACGCAAAGAGGTGGGGAGGGAGCACAGTTTTGATGGTAGCTGTGGCCAGGCTCCGACAAAGCTAAAACAATCGGAACACTATTAAATAAACTGGTTAACCCAGAGGAATAGCTTGCTCACCCTCAGTAGCTCTGCACAAGCAGCAAGGTCATCCTCTGAGAGTAAAATATAACAACATACAAATTAAGACAATTTATTGTAGTGATCAGGAGTTAATACACAAAAAGCATAAAGTGTTTTATAAGAAACAGTGGGTCTCAAAAATCAATATAAGTAGACAGAGTGGGCCAAAATCCTAGAGTTTACCCCCAACTCAAACGCCTCTCTCAAAGAACATATTACAAAGAAGACTAAGATAGTATGATTCTAACTCTTTCCTGAAAAAAAGTAAAACGTTTTCTCCCAGGAAAAAACTTAAGAATGATCGTTCAAGTCGTAGTCCTCTCCCACCTAGATGGAGGCAACACCCTTTCCCAAAGGCACCACAGATATCACCCTCACTTCCCTGAAAGGCATCCTTCATGCAGCAGCACGGCTCATCAAAGGGCTAACAAAATCTGACCGCATCACTCTTCACTAAAGAACCTGCACTGGTCCCCCCTGGAAGCTCAGATTATCTTCATGATCAGTTGCACCAGTTGCAAGCCCCTCTACACCAAGACCCCTGTTTACCTTGCTAAAAAACCAACATATATGGTGGCCAACAACGGAAGATGAGCTCTGACATTGCCAGATTAGAGATTGTATGCTGCAGGGAGGAGATAATAAGTGTTCTCAGCATAAACACCTCTATAGGATGCGGTAGAACATCCCCTCCAACATCAGAACAGGACCAACCCACCTACAGTTCAGGAAGAAATTGAAAACTCACCTCTTCCAGGAACACTGCTTCTGACAAGTTGGGAGATGATGTGGCTTAACGGCTAGAGCGACCGACCTTGAAGCTGGGGAGCCAGGTTCAAGTCTGGCGGGAGGCTCACGCATCCTGTGATTCTGGGCTAATCACTTAATCTCCCCGTGACTTAAAAAAATGAATGTCTCCGTCTGTAATGCAACTGGTGCTCATGTAAAGCACTCTGATACCTTCGGATCAAGTTCTCGCTATATAAAACTGCAACAAAAGAAAGTGGGCTTCGAACTCCTCTAAATAGCTCTACATCCTCGTCCTATCAATGTATCACCACTTGGGCAATCTCCTAAGCCAGCTAACCAGCTAAGTTCAGGCTTTATTAAAACCCACACATACATATATACATGTAGTATGGCAAAATGAAACCTAGCATGCACTTTTTACAGCTGACTGACAATAGAGTGATGGAGCATGATTTTCGCTAATAAAATCTGCTCGGGAAAATCCACCCATGTGTGTGTTTTAATGAATTATTAACATGTGTGAGAAAACTGAAATAACTAAACGTGAAGATTTAGATGGTACGACCGAAAATGTGCAAAGCTGCACGTATTTCTAAGAAATAGAATAACACATGTAGAATGGAAGTTTTCTTTATAGGGTTAAGAATAATAATAGAATGAGAAGAAATTATTAATTTGCGTGTCTAATATTAATGTTTTTATGTTTCCTGAACTGCAGGAATATTCAAGCACAAACATGAAAATGCTCTTTTATTCTTCGTGAAAGTAGAATAGGCCTAGAAAATGTAGAAATGATTTTTCTTTTCTCTCTGTCTTTCCTTGCTGAAAATGCAGGTCTAAGTAAATGTATTAGTTAGGGGATGTGCTTCGGTGCTCCTTTGTTTCTTTTCATGCCATTTCCTGATGTCCTTGTAAAGAATAACATTTACATCCTAAGAGAGCGGAGAATAGTATGACTCTTTCCTGTTTAGGCGAGGATTTAGAATGAAACTGTTGCTATGTAGTTACAAAATGTGTAAATTGTAGTTTTCTCCTTGTCCTCTTTAGGAAGTTACACAATTTTAGACAAAGAATGTTTAGAGAAATTTGTAAAGTCATCGTTAGGAGTTGTTTTTCTTCTCTAGTTCTGACCAATGAGAATGGCTTGTAGGATTTTGGAGAGTTTCTAACCTAGTGTAACAAAGTTGCGAAGTCAGTATAAAGACGCTGGTGGGAAAATGATCATTGGCTCGTTCACATTCTGGTGACCTGTCCTGCATCCGTGGTATGCTGTATTCTGTGCTGTGCTGATTCCTGATTTGGCTGGCAATCCTGACTGTGGAGAACTTTCTCTAGAGATTTTGCACATCATCGGCTGGTGATGCTGCCCACACTATTCTCCTACGGCCGTGGAGATAGTTTTCTTGACTAATTGCACGCTGTGCATTAGTTTTCTCTAAATTTCTGAGAGGTAACTGAATTGTGATTACCCTAATGTTCACTGTTTCTCTCTCCCCCTTTCCTTTCCCACCTGAATTTGATGATTTTGAATTACTCTGTTTATGAAAGCTGTGATGATTTACCTGTGATATTTGTGAACAGAGTGTTTCCTTATGATTTGTATTTGTGTATGACCATTCATATTTTCTGAAATAATACCAAAAAGGTACCTAGAAAGAATAGTGTATACCGTTATTTCCTTGAGTCATGACTTATTTTTAGGATAACATTGTCATATTATTAATGACTTTTGTAGTGTATTTATGGTATAGCTAGTTCTTCATTGCAGGTCCTCATGAAGGGATAGTTCTCTGATTTCTCTACTTAGTCCCTTTTAGCTCTACTAAAGATCCATTGGAGGACCTTTGATATTGCTATTACTAATAGAAAGGATAATGACTTATGAGCCCATCATTATAGTATTTACGCTTCCTTAGGTATTGTAAAGGTTGGTGTGGGATATTATATGACCCCCCACCGCTTCCGCTGCATCGGATGGTTAGTTTAGACTAAAATACTAGTTGGAGAAAAATGAATTTTTTGCTGACTAGACGGAATTGACAGTTCAAATATATGTTCAGTTAGTTTTGTCATATTGAGTTTTTGTTACGGGTCCGTCGAGGCCTGAGATCCCGAGATATGCCTAAGGGCTGTTCTTAGTGTTTGCGTACACTAAGGTGATGTACATTGTCTGCTGGTAATACAATACTAGGCGTCGTCAAACTGAAAGTATTGTAAAGGGAACCTTGTTGTATGAGATAAGAGGAGTAATTTGAGTCACTTCAGTAAGCACAACTGGGGAAGTCCCGAGAGTCCTCCATTGTATAAGAACAAGAATCACGCTGGTCTTGGTTTATTGTTGGAGTGTAGGGTTTTCTCTTCGAGTGCATGAATATACTTTCGATTTTTTCCTTTTAGTGGAGCAGACAATTTCTGTTTATGTAGTTTGTTTTATTTGTTTTAAAAGACCTTAAAAGACATTAGTGCTGATTTTATAAAGGGAGGGTCAGTGGAAGGAGCAATACTGACGTCACAAAGAGCCGCGCTGGTATTGGACAGTTGGTGAGCAACGTCACAGAGGTGCCGCGCTGGTACTGGTTAGTTGGTGTGAGCCGCGCTGTGATTGGACAGCAAAAATAACTTTGATTGAAGTTGAAAACATAACACGGAAGAGAGTGTTGTTAGGATTTACGTAGATTAGAGTTATTAATAATATTTTACTTACAGTAAGCAGAAAAAATGAAGATAATGAAATTGTTAAAGACATTGTTTAGTAAAGATCAACCAATTCTGATCAGAGAAGGGATTCCAATAGCTCCTGAAGGTACGCCAGCAGCATTCATGGCGTTAGAAAGGGGTTACCATACATGTGCATGGTTAGAGAATTGGGTGAAATATACAGAGGATCAAGGTGAATTAGCTTTTCCTGAAAATGGTACTTTTAATACAAGGATTTTAGAAAACCTGAGGTTTCGGATGAATGGTTTGAATCCAAACCCAAGACCAATGCAGTATGAGGCATTAGAAGAATGGGAGTATGAAGCATACACGAGAGAAAGAGACAAGCATCAGAATAGGTGTAAAAATACAGTTAGTAGATATTCTGAAGGAAAATGTGATGCTCGCAAGAAAATGTGGAGAAGAGGTACTGTTATAGAAACAAATGGATTATTCCCTGTTAGAGAAATTGATGAGGCTGAAAGGGGCAAGTCAAAAGAGAAAAAGAATAATACTGAAACACAAGATAAAAATGTGAATGTAAATCTAATGAATTCAGATTACATTGATGAGGATTTCCTAAACGAATTATTAATGAACAGACCACCACCATATCAAGAGGAACAGATTAGTTTAAGTACAGATGATTCACATACTTCAAATAATATACCTAGTGCTCCTTTGATTCAGATTGAGGAACAATCTCAGAATAAAGTGATGAATGGAGTAAGACCAGATCAGATCGAGAATAGGCAAAGGGCAATTGTTAGGATGGAAGCAGTGAGAAATCCAGAAGTGTTGTCAGTACCAGTGACGATTGATCCAGTAGTTCCATTATATAGTGATGGACAGACTATTGTGGGAGTACATGCTTTGGCAGTCCCAGAAGTGACTAGGACTAATGAAAGAAGTAGTGGAAGTAACAGTGCAAAGGTGAGTATACTTTCGAGACATGAAGAACTATTAATTGATGTTTCAGGGAGAAATGAGACACCAAAAAGGGTGGTGTATCAGGAACCTAGGAGATTAATACAGACTGAAGAGAGATTGAATACTCAAGCATTTGCTAAACCTAGAAGTGAGTCGGGTGAAGAAGATGTACAAAGATCAATGGGTCCATCGCTAGAAGAATTAGATCAGTGGATTCGAGATATAGCTCCTGGTTGTAGTAGTCAGAGTAAGGATGATTGTGTCGATGTGGCTAAATTAAAAGGAGTACTAGAAGAAATGATTACAGGTACAATTAGCCCAGAGAGATTGAGTAAATTTCAAGATGATGAGTTATTGTTTCTATGGAAGACCATTACTCGAAGAGCGAGAAATTTGCATGAGACATTTGTGGAGACAGCACAAGGGTATGGAGTAGACATTGAAAAGTCAAAAGCATTACAAAAGACGTATAGATTAGATTTTAAAGACAGAGATTTGGAAAATTTAAATGTTTCAGGGAAGCGATTGCAAATTAAAGAGTTGATTAGCACACTGAAGCATTGGGGTGAATTGGACAAGTGGAAAGGAAGATGGGCTAAAAAGAAAAAAGATGAAAATGCCAAAGCAAATGTAGCTTTTCCATCGTATCCTTTGAGAGATCCAGAGAAAAAGACAGAATCAGATGATGCTGTTGGGGCTTATCCAATGAGAGAAGTACCAGGAGGTGGTTATGTCCATGTTCCATGGTCAAGACAGGACATTTTATCATTTACGAATGATTTTCCGAGATTGAGGGAAAAGCCTGTTGAATGGTACAGACAAGTTGAAAGGTTTGTGAAAGTATCAAAAGTTTTGTGGGTTGATTTAGAGGGTCTTTTTGATATAGTAGTTCCAGCTGATTTGTGGATTGAGTGTAAAATTGCTGTAGATTGGCCAAATTAAAGAATACCCAAGAATACCCAAGAGATCCTAAAACAGGAGCACCTTCTGATGAAGTTATGAAAAAATATAATCAGGTTATTACATACCTGAAAGGGAAGATTTCTCCAAAAGAAACAGATTGGGTGAAGATTGATAGAATGACTCAGGAACTGAAAGAATCAGTGCATGCATATTATGAGAGGCTTCTTCAAGTGTTTAAGCAGTTTAGTGGTATAGAAAATATCACTGAAAAAGATATGGGACATTTTGTATATCGTTTCGTTTATGGCTTGAGACCAGAAATAAGTGCCATGATTCAACAATATTTAATATGTTGGCAGAGTAAATCAGTTGATGAGATTCTTCGTTATGCGAAGTATTGTGGAGATGACATTGAGATGAGACATAAGATATTAAAGGAGAAATTGATGTTAGCGCAAATGAGAGCAGCTAAGAAAGGAGGACGTTTGAGCGGAGATGTGACTGATGATGGTCAGACTACAACTGGTATGAAAGGTTTAGTTTCAAATGGCAATACAGTGACACAAATGGTTCCAATGGGTCAAGGAAGAGGTAGAGGTAATTTTGTGAACATGGAAGATTTAAAACAAAAATGTCCTTGTTTTAACTGTGGCAAGTTTGGACATTGGCGTCGCAAGTGTAAAGTGGTGTTGAATAATAATGGGAACGTAGGTTCATTAGATCAAGGACAAGAGCAAACGCAGAGTCAGAATCAGAATCAGCAAGTGCAGATGACAGACAGGGGACAGAATTTGCAAATTCCACAAGCTCCAATGCCTAATAATAATAATGTGAATGGTCAAATGCAAAGACAAAGTGTAAATACTGGTTTGCGTACAAATGTTTTGCAGACAGATGGGAGTGATTTGGATTCATCACAATGACGGTGCCTGAGGGGGGAGGAAGAGTGTGTTCTTGGTGCATCTCTAGTGGTAGATCAGTCGGAACCATATGTGGATGGCGAGGTTGATGGTAATGCAATTACTTTCCTCGTAGATACTGGTGCTACCCGATCCACTGTGAGAACTGTGGAAATTCCAAGCCTACCCCTCTCGGGAAAAAATATCCAAGTTGTCGAGTATCAAACAAACTCATTAAAACACCAATAACTAAGCCAATAAAAGTTCAAATTGGAAATTTCAAGGAATTACACAAATTTGTTGTGTGTGATTCAAGTCCTGTTAATTTATTAGGTAGGGACCTGTTGTGTAAAATGAACTGTTCCATTTACTGTACACCGGATGGAATAGCATTTCACACAAAAGATGAAGACTTGGTCTTTAAAATGCTGAATCAAGGGACAGAAGTGAATGAGTTGTACCCATTGCTCACAGAAAATGATTTGCCTGTTGAGTTGAGAAAAACAGTGTTGTCTGATGTGTGGGATTTTTCTGGGAAAGATATGGGTCTGATGAAAGGAGTTGCTCCAATTCAGATTACAGTCAAACCTAATGCAGAGTTTCCGAGAACCCCACAATACAAAATGAGTCCTGATATTATTGCAGGAGTGACACCAGTGATAGACATGCTGATTGAACAAGGAATTTTGAGAGAAATACTAGGAAGTCCATGCAATTCACCTATAATGGGAATTCACAAGCCTAATGGAAAATACAGGATCGTAAAGGACATGAGAAAGGTTAACCAAATTGTTATACCTTGTTGTCCTATAGTACCAAATCCAGCAGTGATTCTATATCAAATTCCATGTGATGCAGAATGGTTCACTGTGATCGATCTCTGTCAAGCGTTTTTCTCGATACCTTTGCATCCGGATAGCCAATATTTATTTGCATTCCGGTTCGGAAACTGTGTCTTGGCATGGTGCCGAGTTCCTCAAGGGTATACAGAGAGTCCCTCAATTTTCAATCAGATATTGAAAAGGTGTTTGGAGTCATTGGTCATGCCCAAAAATTCAGTTCTAGTCCAGTATATTGACGACTTACTAGTGGCGTCAAGGACGAGAGAAGATTGTGTGACAGATACAATTGCTTTGCTGAATCATTTGGCAGTGGGTGGTCATAAAGCGTCACCGACAAAATTACAATTTTGTAAAACTGAAGTGCTTTATCTTGGATATATCATTGAAAAAGGAATTCAAAAAGTTTCTCAAGATCGAATAAATGCTATCATGCGAATGAATCCACCAAAAACACAGAAAGAGGTTCGAATGTTTTTGGGAATGGTTGGTTACTGCAGACAGTGGATTATGAATTTTTCACTGATTGCAAAACCACTTCAGAGACTGACACACAAAGATGTGAGAGATCCAATACATCTGGATGAGGAATGCATGAAGACGTTCCTAGTGTTGCAAGCTAGTCTATGTCGAGCACCAGCATTAGGAATGCCAGATTTTGAAAAAGAATTTGCGTTGTTATGCAATGAGCGTGAGGGTTGCGCACTCTCAGTTCTAACGCAAATGCACAGGACAGCACGAAGACCAGTGGCATATTTTTCTGCTACTTTGGATCCCGTCGCTGCAGCATTACCAGGATGTTTGAAAGCAGTTGCTGCTACTTGTGTGAGTCTTGAACAATGTGAGTCAATTGTTATGGGACATCCATTGAGAGTGTTTGTTCCACACTCAGTTGAGATTCTGTTAACGCGCACTCAAACACAACATTTGACGAGTAGCCGTTTGACAAAATATGAACAAGTGATTCTAGGTGCTGAAAATGTGACAATAACGAGGTGTACTAGCTTAAACCCACCACGTTACTGCCAACTCCAGATTGTGAGGAAGTTCTTAATGAAGTGGATCATGATTGCCTGGATGTGACAGAATTATGCACAAAACCAAGGCCTGATATAAAAGATACACAGCTTCCTGAATCTGATGTTGTTTTGTTTGTGGATGGCTCATGTTTGAGAGATTCCGAGGGTTGCTTGAGAGCTGCCTATGCAATTTTCACAGTAGCAAATGTGATTGAAGCATCGTGGTTGAAAGGAGTGAGTTCTGCACAAGTGGCTGAATTAAAAGCATTCACTTGTGCTTGTATCTTATCAAGACAAATGAGGGTTACAATCTTTACGGATAGTCAATACGGCTTTGGTGTCGTACATGACTTTGGGCAGTTGTGGTCCCAACGTGGATTTTTGACCTCTTTGGGTTCACCGATCAGAAACGGAGAGTGTGTAAAAGATCTACTGGTGGCATTACAATTGCTGGCACAAAATGGGGTGGTGAAGTGCAGTGCACATCGATCTGGTTGTGAGTACATCACACTAGGTAATAGATATGCGGATGAAATTGCTAAATTTATCACCACTTGGGCAATCTCCTAAGCCAGCTAACCAGCTAAGTTCAGGCTTTATTAAAACCTACACATACATATATACATGTAGTATGGCAAAATGAAACCTAGCATGCACCCTTTACAGCTGACTGACAATAGAGCTTGTAGGACAGACATCAGTAGTTCACTCCATACAGGAGCTATGGAAGCATATAAGCTAATAACCTGGCCAACCAACCCTGGAGAAGGTTCCAGGAGGAATTCAAAAGACTTTCCTTTAGACTTACAGTATGAAAATCTTCAGCGGTGCAAGGCTGAAAGCTGTAGACTAACGATCTCAACAAGTATGAATGGTAATATTTCATGATCTCACAGTATCTTCTAACTTTGAGGTCAAAAACTTAAAATCCCACTGTGAGAAAAAGGCTCTGTAACTTATTCCTAGTGCTCATAAAGCCTCCACAATTCCCAGCCCCACAGCAAAATTTCCATTTGTAACTGGTTCATGAGGTGGTTCTACAGCAGCCCCAAATCCCTCAATCTGCAGGGCTTTCATCAGTCCACGACACAGGGTAGACGTGTCATGTGGGCTGGTTGGAGTAATGCCCATTTGCCATTGGTTTACTGATCTGTTTCCTGGTGGACACAGATTCCTCGATCTTAAGGGCCTTCTGCACTCTCCAGCATCAGGAGAGAAGACCCACGGGCAAGCAGGCTCCCTTGGACATGATGTGGCATCATTTCTCTTATGGCTCAGCAAAAGGTGATCTTCCTCATCCCTGGAAGCAGATTTCCATTCTCTGACAATCAAGATAAAGCCAAAACCACAGTTTCTCCACATTCAGTCAAATGATAATTCTCCCAGAGAGCTGACCCTATACAACATGTGAGTATCCAGGCAAGGTGTATTTTTGAAAGGCAAACCTAGCAGTTGATTGGTGACAACCCTTAAGTAAATCAGTTTCCCTGTCTAATATTTACAACAGTGTGCTTCAGTTCCATTTATGTTTGTAGCATACTTTAATACATTCGTAGCATCCAAGAGTTCTTTGTATTAGAATCAATAAAGAAGACAGTACCCAGATTATACTCTTTCAGCTCACCACAAACTACCCGCATTGACCAAGTTCTGCCTCCTAAGCACCAACAGAATCCCCAACCCTCCATGTCCAAGCTGGATCACAACCCATGCCGTGAAGGCATTGGATGTGGTTGGAAAGTCATTTCTACGTAAAGAAATCAATGTTATGGCTATTTTTGACAGTGAGGTGGGACCAGGGTGAGGGGACACCTTTTTTGCAGCACACCACACTGGAAACCTTTGATGCTAGGCATTTGCTAACTGTAGCTCAACAGCAGATTCGGTGTGAAGTGGGACAATTAAGTGTAAGCACTGGGGGTGCAAGCAACCAAGGTAGGATATCAGTTCTTTGCCAACGCTATAGTTAAGTTTATGTAAGCAATATGAAAAGTTCTATAACTTAGGCAAGGGTTGTAGAAAATAAATAAAAATCAGTGCTTAAATTGACTTTGTTATGTTTATTTATATGCTACACAATTGACATTTATAGCATTTTTGTAACAAATGTTAGAACGATAGTGTTTTTGCCAATTCTCACACTTTAACAACCAAGCCTGACACCTGGTGCCCCAACATGGTCTTTAAAAATATATGGCCTTTTAGATACAAGTGGCATATTTGCCATCTGTAGCACACATCCCAGATTTGAACTATGTGCAGCTGTACAAAATGTTTACGCCCATTTACAGCTGATTTACGAGAGTGTCACGTATGGCAATTTAGGCTCAAAAGGACTGCTGCATCTGTTTTAGAGACAGACCTGTACTCTTTTGTACAAACATATGGGCTTAGCATGCTACATTTTTTTAGATGCAAGTTGGGGGAAATACCTTTTTCAAACTTTGGCACAACTTTGAATGTTGCACAGCTGGCCTAAATATTTACACATGTTTAAAGCTGAGTTACCAAACTTTATACATATGACATTTCAAACACAAAAATGTTTGGAGCCAGGTTACCATTGTGTATGTTTTATATTACTTGTTAAAAAAAAAAGTACTGGTATAAAACTATATGGGGCAAGACAATTTCCAAACCATGACGTCAAATGTATTAACAAGAAAGAGATGCCCTATCCTCATTAATCGTCTTCTTATTAAATATGTAATGCTATTCATAAATTATGTTTAACCCCTTGACTACCTGAGTGTCTATGCATTTCAGCTTCAGACATCTTTTCCCGCATTTGCACAAATCTTGCACATTCATGGAAGTGTCTTGACATATGCTCTTCATACCTCATATACTTCATATACCTCATAAGGGCATACTAAATACACCTTTTTATGATATATGTTCGTCAGTAGTCACTAGAGTGTTTGACGGGTTAAGGATAGGAAAACAAATATTATAATAGTAATTAATCAAATACTAAATAACACAGAGACTGGCGCCGCACTATTGCCCATTAACAAAAATATTAATACTCTAGGACAATGATTTGCACAATACATATTTGTAAAGAGACCCAAGTCTTGGTTCAAATAAATTGCTTCTATAATACTAATGAATGGATCAGCATGTAGTTAATACACAGGACTCTGGGAGTGTCAGGAACTTCGGCAGTAAAGGGCTAAAAGAAGTAGCTATGCAGTGTTCAAAAGAAACCTGTAGATGCTACAAAAACAGCAAAAGCAAATAATTATTAAATTTAGGGGCATATTTACAAAAGAATGGTGGAGCACGGCATTAAGCCAAAATAGGAGCATATTTACAAGCCCCTATCGACACAGGAACGGCACTTTTATTGACGTTCCTGTGCCGATAGGAGCTTTGCCTTATTTACAAGGCAGCGTTAAGCCACTTAATGTGGCTTAATGTCACCTCGTAAATAAGGCAGTCTTTCACGCTCTACTTAGTGTGAAAGGGGTGGTCAATGGGTGTTGTGGTGGGCATTCCACCACAATACCCATTGATTTTGACGCTGGCCCTTATTTGCAAGGGTGGCATAAATGGGAGGCAGCGCCAAAATTAAGACCAGGCAAAACCTGGTCTTAACATGGTGAAACGAGGAGAAATGCTTTATTACTCCTTGTTTTTTCCGTTTCTATGTGTGCTGCATTGTGCAGGACACATATAAACAGTAAAACGCCATGAATGATTGTTTATGTGCAGGAACGATCATTTAAAAAATGACGATTTGCAACTTCTATGTGTGCTGCACAATGCAGCATTCACAGAAGTTACAAATCGCCATTACTGATTGTTTATGTCCCGGAAGGGACACATTCCTCCACAAAAACAATAATTCTCTCAATGCAGGCACCCTTGCACTATGGTGCAAGGGTG